>VWYO01002383.1:132104-220355 GCA_013400275.1 Rhadina sibilatrix | reverse complement strand
TTTTTTTTTTTTTTTTTTGTAATTAAGTTGAAATATTTTGACCTTGGACAATGCAGCAATTGAGGGTACTTGGGAGAGTAACAGCTTGTGAAATGACTGGTGTCAGACATTCGAGCCAGATCAGGGTGGATGGTGGAAAAGGTTTTGGCAAGTGAAACAGAAGTGGAAGGAGTAAACCCAAATGAGGCTCAGCTCAGCTGGTACCCACCACTGAGGCACTTCAGCAAAGCAGGTTTCTCCTCCTGGACTTGAACTCACTGTGCATGTCTGGAATTGCTCTAGCACATAGGATATGTCCCTATCTCTGTCCTTCTACCTAGGCTGGAAGGTAAAAAGAGTAAGAAAGTAGGTTTAGAGTGTCTTGATGACCCCATTCAGTCTGTTCAGAGTCACATGATCATCATACCAACCACTGTCTGGAAGCTCCAGATTATGTTTATATTTGCAGTGATACCTGATGGCACTACCAACATTTTCTATGTAACATATCACCTGGTAGATTCCTCTCAGGCAGCAGACTGCACTAGCAGAGAAGAGGATTCCCATCCCTATTGGTGGCATAGATAATGCTTGAACAGAGAGGTACAGTTTTTTTAAAACCACTGTGCCTGAGACAGGCCTTGGACCAGGGTCATATTTTGTAAGTTTCCAACCACTGGTATTGAAGGTAAAGCACAGCTTCTCCTGCATCTTTAAAAAGACAAGAGTGAATCATCACCACATGAGCTCTTTGACAGACTGTAGGAGCTTTTTCCTTGGAGATATTCAAAAGCTAGCTTCCAAATAGAAACTCTCTAAAACATCTTTATTGGGACTGCTCATCTCTGGATAACAGTGGAGGTTGGAAAAGCATCCAGATGCTTGGCAAATTCAACAGACTGCATGGAGAGAGCCCTGAGCTCTGAAAGGGTCGAGTTGATCTAATATTTCATGATAATTAGGAGCGACCTATCTATAGCTATATGCTCTCGTTGCATCTTACATTCATAGAGATCTTGCACATCACTAATCCAGAAGAAAAATGCTGAGTTCTTCATCTTAGAGCAGTTTTCTTCAAGCATAACAGAGGGGGAAAAGAGAGAGGAGGAGGAAGAAAGCTGCATCTCTTGCCAAAGTGAAACCTCGTCCATCCTCTGAGTGCACATTCTTAACTTGCTTTCTTTGCCTAAATCTCCCTTAACATCACATGAAAAGTGAAACCTCGGAGATCTGGATGCATTCCCAGGCATCAGGAAACTCAACTTGTAGGTACTTAAATTGTACACTGAATTAATTCAACAAGAGTCAATAGTGCAAAAAATCTCGATGCCCAATAACCACAGGTCAAACCACAGTAAACAGATCTGAGCTCTGCTGCACTTTCCTAATGACCCTCTGGCTAAGTTAAATTTTCTTCTTCATTGCTCAAAGACGGTGACTAATGCAGAGAAAGTGATATATCTTGGCATGTGGAAAACACTTTGGAAATCCCCCAAGAAATGGGTATTTCATTGTGTAAGTGAAAACCACTCTCACCGCCATTTGAAAAATAGGCCTTTGTGTCAATC
Source organism: Rhadina sibilatrix (assembly GCA_013400275.1). NCBI lineage: Eukaryota > Metazoa > Chordata > Aves > Passeriformes > Phylloscopidae > Rhadina > Rhadina sibilatrix. Next base: position 218,808 of record VWYO01002383.1, on the reverse strand, counting down.
TGACTGATCTCACAAAAACACAGGTTACAAATAGGTAACTTAACTTTTTAGTAACTCAGTCATTTAGCATTTTTATTCTTGTTATTAATAATGTTTGGATCATTGTTATAGAAACTTCTTACTTTTGTGCCATTAGGATTAAGTCAGATTGGAATTCTCTTTTTTTTTCAAGTGTTAAATGGTAGTTGTTGCTCTCAGACAAATCCTAATGGACAAGCCATAAGAGGTGATTGCAGGTGCCCTCACAAGTGCAATTACTATGGAAAAGATTGGAAAGCTTAGTGGGATCAAGAAGCAGTGTGTGAAAGTGGAAGAGAGGATTTTGAAAACAACATATCATTTTAGCATTAGTCATCAATATGCGTAATTTAGAGCTAATCAATAGTAGTAATTACAACTCCTTACTGATCTAATCATTATCAGATGGCAATATTATATAAATACCCATGTTATTGGAATGGATTGCCATTATTATTCACAGCTGTATTAATTTTTATAGTGACAGAGTGGTCAAAATCCGCTTCATCCATGCATGGCATATTAAAATTTTTGTTTTGGTACAGAGAGATCTGCTCCATCCATCTTAACATAATTCAGCTGCTGATGAATTTTCTGATTACTTAACTCTAAAGAATTATTCCCACTAAACTGCCATTTTCTCTCCCCTCGTCACAATCTGCATTTCAGAATAGCAGGACAAGCACTGGGAGGTGTCAAGCATTTATAATTTGACTTCAGTGAAAGTTACAGATGCTTGATACTTTTCAGGTCATGAACCACCGTCTGCTTCTCCAGCTCCTGGAACACTAATGCTGTCCATTGTAATTTGAGTTCACTTTCAAATCATGGACTTGATTGTCAATTGCTGGAGTTAATGGCTGTCTTGCCGTTCATCCCACGTGGGTAAGAGATAGCTGCATGCAAAGCATAACAGAAATTTATTTTGCATGATTTCAGTGAATATTACGTGAGGGAACTAAGTAATAATGCAATAGATTTTATACACAAGTGATAAAATTAATTTGCCAATAGCATGGAGCTGCACTTCATGTCCAGCTCCCAGTGATTTAGAAAAACTCTTGCAAGATTTGATTAGGCTTTGCCCCAAGGTCAAGGATTCAGGTTAACAACAAAGTATTCATTTACCAAANAATACAGTAAAAAACAAAAAGAAATTAGCAAAAAAAAAAAAAAAAAAAAAAAAAAAAATCTGTAAATAATTACTTATTTGGATTATTCAGTAAAACTATCCATTAAAAACATAAAATTTTGGTGTCCAAATCAGATTAAAATCTGAAAAGAGATAAATATATAAATAAATTATTCTAGTGCTCACATGTGGCCATGTGCTTCTATGCCTAGAGAGTTTATAGAGAGGTGTTTTGGAGAGGACCACATGAATTTCAAATATTTATCTCTAGGGTGTATAGTATTTCTGATAAGTATTTTTTAGGCAAAAATACAGAGTTTCCCTGATGTTTCAGCAAGGGTAAGATATGATGCACCACTGTTTCCCAGCTGATCTGTGTTTGCACAACAGTTCTGAATCTTCCCAAATGGGTTGACCATTCAAGGAGTGGAATCTGTGAGCCTCCTTGTGAATGAAGAGGCACTGAACACATTGCAGTTGCACAGAATTGCACAAAATCTTCTAACACCACTGAAACTGAAGCTTCATGAAAAAAAAAAAAAAAGATGTGACAGAAAATGTCGACATCTGGTAGCCATAAACCACTGTGCTCTGCAAAGCAGAGATATGAAGCAGAAGGAGAAAGGTAAATTAAATGTCTTGCATGATGTTACAAATGAAAAATAGTTCCATTAAAAGTTGAGCATTAAAGAAATCTCTGCAGTGACAAAGTCTCAGAGGTGGCAAAAAACAGTGTACTACTGTCAAGACCACTGCAAGTTCACAGCTCTCTATTTATTGCATTTCTGGAAGGATTTTGATCTTGAGAGATCTTCATCACTTATAAATGAACTGTAGTCATTAGTAGTCTTCTATGTATCTCCAGAGAGCTATCACAGCTCTCATTAACCACTATATCTAAACAACTGAAATCTCCTGTTGCAGTGGCACGTGTTTTCAAGTTGGAATCCTTACCCACTACCATGTCCTATCTCACAGAAGCAGAATAAAGCCTGAATAAATTAGGGTAAACCACAAAACTTTCAGCACTGCCTCAGTTAGTGTTTAGGGTGTATACAAGGTATATTGAACTTAACCATTCAGACTCAAAGATTCCTTCGAGAAAATTAGGCAAAAAGTAAAGGACCTCCACAAATTTTTCTTCTGAACTGACAGAACTGGATTTTTTCCACCAATTTTTGGTGATCTAGTTTATATCAGTCATTTGCTAGCTACAGTGTGATTATTTATCAGAAAAGAGACTGTAATAAGAAAAGTTTTATACAAAACTGGGGGGGGGAAACTCTGAAATTCTATCAAGACGAGCAACTGTGTTGCTTGTTTGCTCTTTGCCACAGTTTCCTAGAGGAAAAAAAAAAATCTAGAAATGAGTTTCCCCCTAAGTCTCACTTTCCATATTGCCCTTTGCATGATTCTTTGTCCTAAACTATGTGAAAACACTGTATGTACTTAATAAATGAAATAATTTTGCTTCTCTCAGTCTTAGTATTATTCTTCATTTTAGTTAGAAATTTAAACCATATTCATACTGAGTTACAGAACAGGTCCAGCCTACTGAGTCCTGGCTGCAACAGTGGCCAGTAGCTGCTGTTTATAGAGAGGTAAAAAATCAGACTAAGATCCAACAGTGTTTTCCCTCACACAGATTCCAGATTCCAGCAAAAATATAATGTGTTGCTTCGTACTCATCTTTTTGCCCGATTTCTTCCTTTCCTGCTAACTTGAAGGATTTTATGAAGCACTATAACTACACAATCACTGTCCTCTTTTATGGGCACAGACAACATTTCCCCCCACCCTCCTCTTTTATTACATTTATAGTCTTTGCCTGCCAAGATACTTTTATGGTGCTGGAAATGATTGCCTCACTCTTGATAAAGTCTGGAGTATCCCTTGGTGCTCCATATAATTTGTCACAGTGCTCTCCACAACAGCTCCTCATGTGTTCCTGAGTGACTAACACTTGTACCTACTCCCTTGATGTGCTTCCTGACACGGGCAGAGAATATTCTTCTTTACAGCATTTCCCACACAGGGCTCTGCACCCGTTCTTTCCAACGTCTGCTCTTGCTTTCTGCATTGGTCTTAACTCCTGGGTTTTTGCCTTTGGAGGCAATGAAAATTTATATGTTTGCTTTGCACAGTAACTACTCAAACTATTTAAAGAAAAACATTTCCTTTGCTGCCTCACATTTCTGTTGAGAGTGTTGTGTGAGGGGCATATCCCCAACCCTTTTTTTAATGTAACTGGAAACCAGGCAAGTTCACCTCACTTTACCTTGTACCGAGCGGCCTGTGTTGTTGCACTCTTGGTTTTCCATTCAGCACGGCCTTGTTGCCTGGTACATCTGCATTTCCAGCTCACAGAGGATTACAAGCATACTTTCTGTACTGAAATGTGGGACCTAAAGGCAATAAAAGACCAGGCAACAGTATAAAATTGATTCTTCTTGGGAGATCTAAATGGGAAAGAATTATTGAAGATACTTTTAGGGCCCCTTGCTGAATCATCAAACTATTTTGCAGTGGTAATTGAGACAGCATATAAATACTGCATAGATATCTCTTCAGGCCCTCTTCATAGAGCAGTTGTATTCCATTAAAGTGCTTTTCTTGTACAGGTTAATCTCTCAAAATAAAAGTGGAAAATACAGCAACAAAACAAGATGATATTTTCACTACTCAATAAACCTCTCTTCTCTTGTCTAAATAAATGATTCCCAGAGGCACCCTCTCCAGGGCTCCTGAAAATTCAAAAGGGCAAGGAAAGGAATTAAAAAATATCACAGACTGCTCCTCATAGTGTTTATTCAAATAAACAAACAGACAGACAGACGGACAGACAGACAGACAAACCAACACATCAAAGTCCTGCTTTATCCTGCTTTATCCTGCATTTACATGGTATGACAGTTAACTCAGTTTTGGATCCAGTCTGCCTATGGGAGAGAGCATCCCTTGTACCCCCATTGCTGGACATAAAGGTGAAAACAACCTCCCCATTGACATGAAGCAGGAAAGCTGAGGGTCCTTTTTGAAAATGAGAATGAAAAATCAGGCTTAAGGACCAGGACAAATCCTAAGTGTGGAGAAGGCATAAAATATTATCATCCATTGTAATTTTTTGCACATACTTAATTTTCTTTTTTTCTTGTCCTGTGATTTTTTCCCCAGTTTCAGAGCTATATCTACAGCAACTGAACAGCATCTGATTTATTTTGGATACTAAGACAGTGTAACTACCAGTGACAAAAATACATTCTCATTGCAGCTGCACACATAGGAAAGTATTTCAACACTCAGAGTTGGATTGATTTCACATTATATGTTAAAAAAATACAAACGTCTCTCCTAAGGGAAGTGAAATCCTGCAGTTTAATGGCTAGATTCCAGTAAGAGGGTGCTTAGATAAATTGCTTGTATTAATAATATATCTAATTATATATACTGTCATTCTGTTTTGACCTTTGTCCTTCTCTTCCTGTCCCAAACTGGGGTACTGCATATTTTTCCAGACAACTGTTTCTTGCTCAATAAGTTCTTGTATTTCCTCTCAAAAACGGTGTTTGAAGTTCATAAAATGCTTTGGGATATTTGAGGGATGAGAGGGACTATATAAATCTTAGTTCTTATTAAAAGAGCACTGAATGAGTTGTCTAGAGTATGTGGTTTGGAATTTTATTGTAAATCATAGAAACCTGCATTACTGGTTTGCTTTACTGTAGATGAAACAAGTGTTGGATGACACCTTGTATTTCACCAGCTGCTTTCCTGCAATTTTTCAAAGAAAGTAACACAATATATGGTCCACCTGCTGTGAGAACATCTGAAATACCACAGACAGTAAAAAGCCTCTGAGTAAAGTTCTTCCAGAGAGTGTTTTGTTGATATGCTTTATGGCATATACATATACCTTACATATAACATATACATAACATATACCTTACTCAGTTTTCAGACAGTATCTCTGGTTTCCCATGAAAAATAACTATGCTTATATCACTATTAATTTTTATGTGAATTAGAATTCAACGAGAGTATTATTTTAAAATGTTTTTTCCCTTTTGTTTTAGGCTTCTGGACTTTTAAAAAATTTTAATTCAGGTGTCCACGAAGGATCAATCAGCCCCTTATTAACTCACTGCTATCAAATACAAATTTAGGTCCTACAGGAGTCCTAACAAAGGACTCATTTTGTATCTTTCACCTATGTAAATAAATTGTCAGATGTTGGTGGAACTAATTATGAGAGTATTGCTTTCTGCTTTCATCAGGACTTCAAGGCCTGATTGAAGCATGGTCGATACACACCACTGTCTTCCAATACCATTTTTATTTCAGATCTTGATTTAAAAAGTAGTGTCCTCTTTGAAGGGTGTAAAAGAACTTTATAAGAATTAATTCCTGTACTGACCTGGAAGGGGCCTACAGCCAGTTGCAGCAAGGCTTGGTGGTTCATCTGATAGATCCTCATCAGCCACATTTTCCATAACCCACACAATTTTCATCATTTAATTCAGCCCAATTCCCTACAAGCACTCAGTGCCTTTGATTTATACTCAGTTCCTTCAGACCCACAAAGCAGACACTAATTGTGCTGTATGTACACAGTGGAATGGGACCTTAAGGGATAGGTCTTTAGTAACTCTTATGACACCTTTCTAGTTAGTGCAGTGTAGCAGGATCCTATTTAAGATTGCTTTGTTTAATTATTTAAGAGCCATTATGGTAACTGGATATACTCTAACTGTAATTTATTAACTCATACACTTGAATTATCCAAGCCTCTACATCCACTTCACAGAATTACAGAGGAACTAGAATAAGATAATGGTATTGAAACGCTACAGAATATTCCCTCTGCTGAGAAGTAGAGAAGCTCTCTTATCTCTCATAGCAAAGGGGTTCATAAGCTTTTCCAAACTATGCACTAAGACTACAAGAATCATTTTATATTAGCAGCAGATGTGCATATAGAAACTAAGAAAATGTGTGCATTTTCTATATATGTATATGTATGTATAAGTAAATACCTACACATACACATGCACATGCACACATAGATAAGTCTTCAATCCAGTACTAAAATTTGTTTCCTTTTTTTTTTTTTTGTGTAAAAAATAATACTGCATCAATCTGTTTCATTCCTCTTTCTCTGCTCTTCTGAATAACCTTCTCCATGCTCTGTTTCTTGTCTCTTTACACCTTTTTCTTTCTTCTTGTCTCCACATTTTATCTAAGTTTGGATGTTGTGTTAGAAGCATCCTTACTCACTGTAAAATATTGCCCATTCACCTGCATCCTCTTCACCACTATCCTCTGTGAACACTGCTTGTCTGCCTTCTGCCTGCCTGCATGGGACATCCTTTTCCTCTGGAAAATGACAGCTCTGGGAGCAGCACCTCAAGAGTGCTCCGATATAGGGTCTGCTTTTGCCATCAGCAGCTGCATTCTCTTCTTGCCATTTGGGCGCATTTGAGCAGAGCTCTCATTTGCAAAAAGAATAGAGACACTTGGAGCAGACAAAGAAAAAAAAAATCTAGACTAAATCGTTTGACCAGCCAGCCTCCTGAAAGACATAGCAGGTACTCACAAACCAGTTCAGTATCACAAATTAACTTGGAACTGCTTGGAAAGGAAAATTTTCAGCTCTCTGGGTTCTTATTTATTCAGTCTCTTCAACAGAATATTGTTTTAATTTCAGCATGTATCTTAACCTGAGATGCTTCCCACAATTCTGCTGTGCTCCAGGCAACAGGTCATAAACATCAGGAACATGAAGCAGAGCCATTATCAGTCCTGTATTCTGAGCTGCAGCATCCCTGCTGTTCAAATATACTGGCTTAGGACAGAAAACTGATAACAGTAATTCTATAGAGGTTTTGAGCCAGGAGAAGAGGATTGCGAACAATTACTGCCTTGGAGGCTCAGACGTTCTAAAGCAAAAAGGGGGAAAAGTCATAATTTACCTGGACTGACCACTTTTGCAATAAAAATGTAATTTGCTCTAAATTAAGAGCCTGCCAAAACTCAAAAGTTAGACAGGCATGCCTGAGAAAGATTATTAACAGATACAGAATGCTTTCCTGTGTAATCACTAATGCACAATATCCCTCTTACACTTAACCTTTATGTGCTACCAAAGGACAGTATCAAGATTGTCCTTCCAGCACTTGCCTGCTGCTGAAAGCTTTTAATATCCTCCTTCCATCTCCATCAAAGCCAAGATATCAGGAACATAGAAAGATTTAACCACTTATTAAACAGCGCTATCATGTCAGGCAATATGTTCTTTTCTACAGGGCACTACTGAATTGAATGTGCAAGAGAGACAAAGTGTCTAACAAAGAGAAAGCTGCTGCAGGACAAGCATTGCCTCTCCTCTCCCAAGCAACTGGACTAGCAAGGAAATCTTACAGAGTACAAACCAGAGCAAGTCGACGACAGCAAAAGAGGCAATGGAAAATCACAGAAATAAAGGTGTAGAAAGAGACTTGTGGACATGAATCATTTTGTTTTGGTTTCGGGTATTTGTTTGTTTGTTAGGNTTTTTTTGTGGGTTTTTTTTTCCTTTTTGTTTTTTTTTTTTTTTTTGGGTTGGGGGGTTTTTTTTTTTTTTTTTTTTTTTTTTTTTTTTTTTTTTTTTTGGTTTTATAATGTTACACCAATAGTAAATAAAAACTTTATAGAATCATAGATTCATAGAACAGTTTGGGTTGGAAATAGACCTTAAAGATCATCCATTTCCAACCTCTCTGCCATGCGTAGAGATGCCACACACTAAATCAGGTTACTTAGGACCCCATCCAAACAGGCTTGAGTCTCATACAAAGTTGCTTGTTGGATCCAACTTAGGATCATCTAATTGCTTTGACTACCTGGCTCAAGATGAACTTGACTCTCCCTTTGTCTTTTTCTGCAATGTGGACTTGGAAAACCAGGTCCCACTATGATGTTTCACATAACCATTGCCCAAACACAGTGCACACCAGACCAAGTACAGAACACAGATGAAAATCAGGCCCTGAGGCAGTCACTGCTATCACAGAATCACAGAATCACATCCTTGAGCTGGAAGGGACCAACAAGGACTATTGAGTCCAACTCCTGGCCTTGCACAGGATACCTCAAGAGTCATCCTATGTGCCTGAGAGCATTTACAAGTGCTCATTGAACTCTGTCAGGCTTGGTGCTGTGACCACTTCCCTGGGGAGCCTGTTCCAGTGCCCAGCCACCCTCTGAGGGGAGAACCTTTTCCTAATATCCAACCTAAACCTCCCCTGGCACAGCTTCAGGCCATTCCCTTGGGTCCTGTCACAGGTCACCTGAGAGATCTGTTTCTGCCCTTCCTTTTCCCTTTGTGAGGAAGTTGTAACTGCAATGAGGTCTCCCCTCAGTCTTCTCTTCTCCTGAACAGACCAAGAGACCTCAGTCACTGCTTGTATGGATTCCCCTTAAGGCCCTTTCCCATCTTTGCAGCCCTCCTTTGGACATTCTCCAAGAGCTTTACATCCTTATAGACTTAAGAACATGAAATAAATATCATTATATAACAACATGTGTTTAACACTGTGGGGAAGATGTCATCAGGGATGGTTCTAGTGAAAGAAAACACAAGAGCTCTTCCCTGGCAATATTCACACACCTTTTTTGCACAGTATAGATGCATGCACACATACTGACATAGAGAGGTCAGAATGAGCCTGTATCCAGCCTAAGCACCCCACAGCTTCAGCATATTGACACCTGCACTATCTGAGGGCACAAAACAGTGCAAACAGTTCAGGACTCCTACATTCCTATGCTGGTAACTCTCATCTATCTCTCAAACTGCTGCTGATCAGATTCACACTACCTCACATTTGTTTCCTGTCTTTAAAGCTGTGTCTAAATCCATAATTACCAGTTGATGCACAGTCATTCATGAGTCATACAGACAGAAGTCATCAGCAATTCCAGGCTCTTCAGTTTCTGAAAGCCAACCTGAGACAGGCAACCTACAACATCTCTCCTCATCTCTGCAAACCTCTGCTAATTGGAGGACACAGAGGTTTGTCCATCCTTTTGGACAGAATTCCACCCAGAAAAAGAAAATATATGCAGCCAATAATGTATGAGTGCATGGCAGCCATGAGTTTTAGACTTGCATGTTCAAAATGGTTACTTAAAACCTGTAACTATTTAAGACAAATGTTGTCTGTAACTTTTATAGCGCCTGCAGCATTCAGGGTCATTTGAGATCCCAGCTGCAGCAGTAAGGTGAGAAAGAAAACATCAAAGCAAACCCCAAAACTACACCCCAAAGTGAAATACACTTTCATTTCAATGGGAAACTACAGTATTAATATAAAAAAAAAAAAATCAGAATAATCTTGTTTATTTCACTTTCAAAAAAAGGGATTTTTTTCAGCCAGCAAAACAGCCATTTAATTAGGCTTTGCAATTCACATACAATTGAATAAAATACATGGGGAAAAGGCATAACTGCCTCAACTCATTATACACTATTGTTTGAATGAATACATCTTGCCCCCCATAGCCCCTTCACAGTGACTTTCCACAAATCATCTCTCTGAGGGCTGAGGGATTGAGAGGGCTTTGTGCAGATGGGTCAAGGGGACCTGCGTGTTCTTGGAGAGTCATAAAAAAACACAAAAATCCAGTGCATGTAATTAAGCTAATGGATACATATTCGTTAAATCATTTCCACCAAATGATGAGAAGTTTCCAGCAATCAGATTGCTCAGGATGCTGCAAAAAGAATTACTCTGGATGCAAATTTGACTTGAGGAATAGAAAGCTTTGTGCATCTTCCTCCAGAATCTTGCCAAGGCAGAATGAGAAGAAAACAGTGTATTGAAATTTCCAGTCTGAGTCTCAATTATGGCAACTGTAGTAAAATAATCACATGAAAAAATCAGAAAAAAGCATCCTGCAAACGCAGGTAGGGAGGTGACTGCAGCTTGTTGAACACAATAAAAGGAGGGTACTTGTGTGCATTTCGCATTCAAAATACAGAAGAATATTTGTATTTATACAGATATATGATTTCTTTCAGCCAAAAATCAGTTGTAAAATGTAAAGGCGTCGGGGATGAATGAGAGAGGAAGCCACCGGGAGGCACTATTGCCACTCAGCAAGTGCGTGAGCAAAGCCTCTCCTGCTGCTGCTGGTCCTCGGCCATCAGCGAAACAGCCTCGTGTGCAGGGCACCTTACGAACGACAGCATCACTGCGCAGAAAATACACTTATTTAGAGGCTGGTACAGTTTTACCTACCTTGAATGGTGCTGGAAATGTTTGCAATAAAAGAGATGTGCGACTTCTGCTAGTTACCAGAGACTAAAGTGGTTGTGGGGTTTTTTGTTTGTTTGTTTTATTGTGGGGGGGTTTTGTTTGTTTGTTTTATTGTATAGCATCATCTAACTTAATCCTGAATAAAAAAGAGGGCTGTCATGAACAAGCCCCAGTCTTAAGGGATTATGAGCGAAGTTCTTTGTAAATTAGAAATCTAGGAATGTCTGCAGAATGAATACTTCCCTTTCAAAACTGCAAATTGTTATGAAAAAAAAAAAAAAAGAAAATGAAAGTAATGATAATATGACTCTCCTTGCAGTTGAAAAAAACTGTAAAATTTTACATTTTATTAATTTTATACTGTATCAGCCACTTTGATTTTAATCTCAGAAGAAAAAAAAAACAAAGCTGAGTGCAGTACAGATGAAAAATCAGAAACCACAGAAGCCTGAGACATTCTGTTCTTATACTGACACTCATCAGAACAAAAGACCACAAAATCCAACCTCTTTTTTTCTTCTAGGTACAACTAAGTAAAAGCTTATATTTCGTGTAATTAACAATTCTTTGGAAATTTGAAGAATACTGTACATCTTTTAGAACCCTGCAATCAAATATTTTGAAGGAACTTCATAAAAAGATTTGATTCTCACTTATGAAATATCACAGTCAGAGAAGGGTTTATCTAGTATTCTTGTCTTATGCATATTTTTAAATGTTGCCATAATCTTGAAAAATATAGCTTATTTATGATTTTTTTTCATTTTATAATGAAAATAGCATATAAAAAATTTCATTTAAAATAATGCTTTATGATCTCTATTGATTCCTATGTACAAGAGTCTAATTCCTGAAGCAAAAAAATGCATATAACATTTTCCTTTCCTTCTGTTATCCACAATATTTCAGATGCAAGGTATTTCCCCATTTTCCCCTCAAGAAAGAAAGACATCTTTAATTATTGATAAATGTGATATCAGCTGCCTTAACTGCCCAACAACAATTAACACAGAAAGATCAGCTGATAGTATTAAGTATAGAAATACAATGCAAAGCACCCAAAGTGAACAATTTTAAGGCACATTATACTTTGAATTATTTCATTCACCACACAGAACTTATTCAGGGAAACACAAGGCACATCTCATTTGAAACCCCTCCTTAGTGCAGAGGTTCAATGTTAAAGTGAGTCTGGTGGGTTAATTCATGGAAATATCAGATCTTGTCTGGCAAATTTGCCTGTGCCAAGAGGTGTGCTCAGGCAGCTGGAAACAGCTGGCTGAAATTCACTTCTACTCAAAGCTAGAAGAATGAAAATCAGCTCCAGGTTTGATAGCTGTGCTCCTGTGATGCATCTGAGATGTTGGTTATGAGCAGAAACTGGAGTCAATGACACTAAATGGTTTTGATTTCATGGCACAGTCACACACCTGGCTTGTGCTCTGCTGTGCAACAACACAGCAGTGTTAGCCCAGGTCATTTAATGATGGGCACCAGAGGAAGGTGGTTTGCTCCATGGGGTGCCAACTGAAAGCTAATTGCTGCTCTGTCACAGCTTAAATTTGGACAATTTTCTGTGCCTTGGATCTTCATCTCCAAAAGATTAATTCTCTAATTATCACAGTATTGTACAGATAATTCAATTTATAACTGCCATGCTCTCCAATACTGCGGTAATAAGGTTCATATAAAATACTTCGGAGAGGTCCTTAGAGCTATCTGCTACATAAGCTGGACAAGCAGAAGTTACATGCCTCAGGCACAAGGTAACCAGCAACTTCAAGAAGAGCAAAAATATCCGCTTATTTCAGGTATTTATTTAGTTCTTATCACTGGACAAAGGAAATAAAGAGTAATCATTTAGTTCTACTCCAGAGAGAGAGAAAAAAAAATGCTAAGTTTAAGAATGTATTCACTGAAGAGTGGTCAGGCACTGGAACAGGCTGCCCAGGGAAATGGTGGAATCATCATCCCTGGAAGTGTTCAAAAAGCATTTAGATGTGGCACTTGGGAACATGGTTTAATGCTGGACCTGGCAGTGCTGGGTTAATGGTTGAACTTGATGATCTCAGAGGTCTTTTCCAACCTTCAGAATTCTATGATTCTATGATAATATTCTGCCTGTTTTCTTCTACCTTTATTAAAACACTTGTGAATTTATAGTCAAGTTAAATGTGGGTTTGTTTTTATGGGAGATTTCAACTTCCCAGACAAAACTGGGAATATCATCTTGCTGTGACAAACTGACAGGTCTTGAAAATTCTTGAAGTTTATAGGATATACCTTCTTGTCTCAGGTACTCAGTGAGCCAAGCAGGAAAGATGCCCTCCTAGACCTGCTGTTTGTGAATAGAGAAGGATTCATGTGGGATGTGATGGTAAGTGGCTGTCTTGGCCACAGAGATCACAATATGGTTGTGTTTAAAATTTTCAGTGCAATGAGAAAAAGAGAGAGGAGAGTTGCTACCCTGGACTTCAGGAGAGCAAACTTAAAGCTATTCACAAGCTATTTAGCAGATAAGAATCTGCTTTTGAGGGCTTGGAAGTCCTCAAGATCTCATCAGTCTTTACGAAATCCTTTCCTGGGGTGCATTAAACACAGCATGACCATCAGGAAAAAGAGGATTATCCTGTGGTGCTCAGCGTTGGAGCCCTGAGTGCAGGGCTGGGACCCACCAGGCAGGGATGTGAAGGTTCATGACCGTACCCAGAGGGAAACAAAGATGGTGATGGGGCTGGAAGTCATGTGGGCACCTGAGGGCTCTGGGCTTGGCTGGTTAAGAGAAGGCTGAGGGGCAACCTCATTGCTTTGTAACAGCTTCTTGAGCGGGGAAGGGGAGAGGGCAGTTCTGAGCTCTTCTCCTTGGGATCCAGTAGGAATGGTTCAATGGAATGGACAGAACATGTTGGAATGGTTCAAAACCTTTCTTGGGAGGTTTAGTCTGGACATCAGGGAGCATTTCTTTACTGAGAGGGTGGTCAAACAGTGGAGGAGCCTTCCTAGAGATGTGGTAGATGCTCCAGGCTTGTCACTGTTTAAGGGGCATTTGGGCAACACCCTTAAAACACTAACTTTTGGTTATCCCTGAGCTGGTCAGGCAGTTGCATTAGAGGTCTTGTAAGTCCTCTCCAACTGAAATAGTCTGTTTTGCTTAGTTCTATTCCTGTGAGTCACAAATAGTGATTAAAAATCAGCTGTGCCCTCACACTGCTCACTGTGCTGAGAGTCCCCCCGAGGACGCTCAGGAACCTGTGATGACCTGTGTGTGTGTTTTCATCCCTGTGCTAACGAGAGTTAACAGTTTTATGGAATCCATTTTAAAAGCTGCCATTTCCAACACTGATGTCAGAGACAACCTCCAGGTAGGAAAGAGTTTCATTTGTTTTATTAAACAATTCAGTTGCTCACTTAGCTTAAGCCTTCTGGGGTTACAGATAACCAGAACAGGTTTCTTGAACCAGATGCACCCAGTACATCATCAGAGAGCATTTAGAAGATTATATTTCCAATGTTGTTATTAAAAATTAAGCCATTCAGGGCAGATAGTTCCAGAAAAATCTGAAATTTGACCAAATGAAACTCACCTACCTTCATTATTTGGAAGATTAATTTGTACAGGACTGAGGTTTCTTTGTCCTTTTTTCCTAAAGGATAATATTGTTTCCAAAAGCTGGTGGGAGTAGAAAGCTATAAACAACTGCTGATGGGTTGTGAACTGAATAGAACAGTCATCATAATTAATAACATAGTAATATTCACTACAATGTCATGACCTGGCAGAAACTTTCATCTATAATTAATTATAGTCCTCATTTCGGATAGGCTGGTTTTTTTTTTAGAAAAAGGAATGACAGTATTTGTGCTTGTCTATTTAACTGCTAACATGAGTCTAATTGCATTAACAGTGAAATTTTGGGTTTGATTTGCAGCAATAAAAACTCAGTTGCACAAGTCCTGAAAATTACCTTAGAACTAACTAAAGACTTTGTTGCTTTTAGCAAGATACAAAATTAGAATCTTTTTCATATAAAAATAAGTTAAGAAAATATGCACTTGCATACACTTATTGTCTGGAAATTGCTGTCCATTTTTTCTACATCAATAATGTAGCAGCTGTTAGAGCTAAAAGATAGGCTTGGAGGACATTTGTTTTAAAATTTACTCCATGGAGAGTTCCTGGATTTATATGCTTTTATATGGGAAAGGGCAAAACAAAAACAATGTTGAAAACTAGGTTATATAAATAGAGCATGCACCTAGTTATGTACTATAAATCATGCAGATGAGTATTTTTAACTGGGGAAAGGAGACACAAGAACAATGAAGAAATATAGATGTTCTTAAACCCTAAGGTGATGATATTCTGTTGTTCTGAACACACCAGAAATGCACACAGACATTGAGCTTACTTCTCAAAGAGAACTGAGAAATGAGGGAAGGTCTCTAAAGGTTCTCTAAGTTTAACAAAATCAAAAGTACTCTTCAGTACAATGCTTTTTCCTCACATCTTTCCTCAAATAAAATGAATTATGCACAAAGATAGTTTAGTTCAATTTTGATGCTTTGGAATTTCTATTATAATAAACAGGGCTCTGATGACTTCTCTGTAAATACTTTTCCTGTTTATTTATGTCATTTTTGTCAACACAAACGCTTATCTCAACCTCAACATCTTATCTCCCCCCCAAAAAACCCACAGAACCACATATTATCAAATTGGAGATGCTGAGATACATTTAAGTTGCTGCATCTCTTCATCTTTCCATCTGCAAAACAAATGGAATAGGAAAGTTTACATTCCTGCAGGATTGATAGTGAGATTTTTTTTACATTCATTATATACTTAGAAAATGGATTATCTATCTGTTTTAGTTAATTTTATAACTAAATCAGCTGTAGGATTTAGGAATAGTCATGCACAATTAAAAAGAAAAGTGCAAATAAAAAAAAAAAAAAAAAAAAGAAACCAACCTGAGGATATTTTTATGGTAACTCCATTCTTTACACAAATAGGGCTTTTTTTTTTCTCTTTTTCCAAACAGATGTAATTCTGTCTTCTTTCCCTCACAGCCCAAAGCATGAGCTCTGTCAGGATCCAGAAAATATGTACAGCAGTGCCTAAGACTCAGACACTCAGTCTGGAAGATATCTTCTGAGAATAGTCAGGAGACATAATCAGAAGGACAAAAGCTGCCAAAATGCACTTGTAACTTTTTTCTTTATAAAAACTGAGCTGCAGCAGTATCTGTCATTATATTAGTCCAGTAGACACATTATTTACCCAGAAACAGTTGAGAACTAACTTGTATGCTTTGGGAAGATTTTCCTTTCTTGGGAAGCTACCCTAGTCAGCAATTCACTCTTTCATATCCATTGTCCTCTTGCCATATTGATCTTTCCTCCTTCTCAACACAGGCAAACAACTTTGAATGGACTCACACACTACTGTGTTTTCATGCAATAGATGTTGGATTTAAACAAGAAATAATCTTGAGGGCAAGTTGAGACTCCAGGACTCCACACTCTAAATTCAAGGCATTAAGCACTGGTGTCAAAGGATTTCTGACTGAGCATTAAAACCAGAAGGTTATTTTGCACAAGTGCATCACAATGATTTCAGCACAATTTTTTTTTTTTCCATTTTTTTGCATTAGACATCATCCCTCACAACTGGTTTTGACTCTGGACTCTGAGAAGATTATCTAGAATGTCCCTAACAGGACTCTCTATGGTGCCTAAACTGCAGAAAGCATGGAAAAAAAGAATTTCTCCCACATTCAGATTTTCCACTGGAAACTGCTGAGGTACCAGCAGCGCCCTAGTGAATCTGATTGTCTCTTCAAGGGAACTAGTTCTTCCTAGAGCATTGCAGAGAAGGCGTATGGTAGGCTCTGGCTTCCATTTCTTGGGACCAGCCACCTGAAAAAAAAAAAAATTGCAAAAAAATCACTGCAGTCCTTTATCCATCTGTCTTTAGTGAGCTGGTGTGAGACAATTTCACTCCAAGTTGTTCATACTGAAGGAGTCCTACTTAACTGAAGTACTGCCATAGAAAATAGATGAGCAGATCAACTCTTCTTGGAGGACAGCTTTGCTCTCTGAAGCATATGAGAATCGTCCAGACTTACACAATCTTGAAAAAAAAGCAGGAAGACACAGAAGGTTCATTTTAGCTAAAATTTTGGTGGTTCTCTGTTTCCTTTATAAATGTGTTCATTAGAGTCCATCATAAGAGGCCTTCACATATGTTTGAAGTTAAACACCTACACAACCTTCTGCACAACGAGGTCATAGCTATTACCAGTTATGCTGGTACTTATTTTTATATGTTCTCATCCTAGTTTGTTTATATATGAGGTTACCAAAGAACTGTAATGTCATTAAATATCATTCAGAAATAAAAAGCTTGGTGGAGAATTTCAATCCCTACTGAAAAAAAAAAAAATACAGCTAAGCCACAGAGGAACAAGTATTTACATTTTTAAAATATTTTTGAAATCATTATCCTTAAAGAGTAATCTGTGGACACAAATCATCTTATGATAGATTTCTTTGGGGTTAACATTGTGTTGCCATTGGATACACCTCAGCCATTTGGAGGAGAATAAATATTGTCTGAAATCAATGTATTTGTGTCCTTAACCAAGATGAGAAATCCCAATCATTCCAATCATTTTTTCTGTAAAGGGAGATGGTGTTTTTCAGGGACTTTCCATAAGATACAAAGAAAGTCTGCATGGAAGGGAAAGAGTTCAATTCAGTTGTGCAAGCACAAGCATCTAGTGCTACTAAATGCTAAGGTGTAGACAAGTACATAGAGAGAGATATATCTATATTTTTTATATATATGCACTTTAGGGAATACATATAAATTATATCTATATATTCTATACAGCTGGAGGTCAGGTGTGCTATTCCAGACTTATCATGTCACATCAGACACGTGTTTGATCCCTGCCTTCCTGCCAAGTGAACACTGTGTCACCTTTATGCTGAAAGAGAGCACAGTCCTTGCTGTGGTGACCTTGCTGCCCACCTTTACTGATGGTCAGTAATTTAAACAAAGAAGCCAGAACTATACCCATGATTGTCAGCAATTCTTACTCACTCTCTATTCTCCCTCTGTCACCTCTGTAAGATGTGTTAAGATCTTAGCTTTTTTCATATATGAAACTGAAACTATATATTTTTATTTTTCAGACAGAGTTCATGCAAAACCCAGTTTAGAAATGAGTGTTTTGATTTAAACATCCATTAGTAGGTTCAGATTGACAGCAAAAAGAATTCACTGAGAATTTCTAAAAAGAAATGTCACACAGTTCTGGTGACCCTGTTACAAAATGTAAGAGATCACTGTTTCACAAAGTAAATAGCAAGTCTCATTTTCCTAGAAATTCTCCTCTGTTCAGATTCAACACACTAAAACTGTTCTCCAATGGCAGAGCAACACTTGCTTGCAGTGGGGCATTGCAGGGAAACTAACCATCTACAGTGTATTAAAACTACACCCTGCAGACAACAGAGGGG
This sequence comes from Rhadina sibilatrix, assembly GCA_013400275.1. Taxonomy (NCBI): domain Eukaryota; kingdom Metazoa; phylum Chordata; class Aves; order Passeriformes; family Phylloscopidae; genus Rhadina; species Rhadina sibilatrix. Next base: position 200,835 of record VWYO01002383.1, on the reverse strand, counting down.
TATAAACAAAAGCTCTATTACCCCACTGAATATTGAAATAACGACATAAAACTGAGGATTCCAAACACTACAAAAAAACCAAAAACAAACACCAAAACCAAAAAATCCCAAAATGCCACCAATCTTAACAAGAGCTCAACAGATGATTTATTGCATGTTGCTCTCAGACCCTATTATGAAGGAAATAATGAAATCCAAACCAAATGATCCTACGTTATGTTAATAAAAAAAACATGTCTTCTTTGCAGAAAAAATGAAAACACAGGCTCCAAACCCATCAGATAACCCAGATCAAATGGATCACAAACAAGGTTATGGACCCTTATTGCACTGTAATGCTCCCTTGCTCATGCCACATCTTGAACTGTAAGACAGTTTTACCACACACTACCAACTCTTCATTTCCTTTTTCCCAGGGTGTTAATAAGGTTTAACTAGCAAAATAACCATTTGCAGTAGAACTACATTTCCCAGAGTGGTTTTCATTTTGCAAAGCAGTTTGTTTTCAATACCTGTCAAGATCCATGTAACAGAGAACTTTCTTCTTGAACCTCTGTCAGAGAATGGATTCTAAGACCCAATTGAATCAGTCAATACAATTGGTATTGTAGAGTTGTTCTCAATTCAGGGTTTTCAGGTATTTGTAAATGAAGACAAAACATAAAGTTTTTACAGGGGCTCTATCTTGTCTCACTTTGCAACAATGTTTTATATAACCAATTACTTCATAACAAAATTTAAAAGAGGAATCAAATTTTCTGAGAAATTCCTCAGCCCAGGACGTGTTAAATGACATGGGGCATAGAAACATCTAGGACTATATTGTGAGCTTCTTTGGAGGGATGGGGTGTTTAAAAATTTTTAAAACATATAAAGGATTTTGTGATATGTCATAATATCATTTTTCATATTTTTAATGCATATTAACTTTTATTTCTTCCAAAATTTTTTATATTGGTGCTAAAGCCCTTTTTGGTGGGTTGATTCTAAGACTCTGGAGAAGCAGAAATAGATTAAAAAATTCAGGGCTTCTTTTTTTCTCAATTTGGGTAAAGAAACACACTATAAATAGCAATAGCTGTGTGTGAGGCCTTAGGGTTTTGTGGGTTTTAAGGGTGGACGTTGATGGCTTTTTTTAAACCAAGTTAGAAATTATTCCAGTAAAGACTCCTGCTGTATCAGCAGATCTGGATAAAAGTAATCAGTACAAAATGATGTATGGGTTTCTTTTCTTTAATAAAAAACCCCTACCAAACCAAACAAAGCTCCAAAAGAAAACAGAAGTTGAGAGCTCAACGTAAATAAGGAAAAGCTAGGTGCTGCTGCCACAAATGAGTGGTTTAGGTTGCTTAAAGAATCAGCAGCAAGGGATCAGAAAAAGCAGGTTTGATATAAATTTGCAAAAGCATGAAAAAGTTTGATAGCAAGGTTCACTCTATTGCTTACTGTATAAATAAAGCCCACAAACAAAAAATGGTTTTGAGGAGTAACCTACAAAGACTTTTGCTGACACCAGGGACACAAATGGGTAAGGAGGGAAAAAAGGGCAACAGGGTAACAGAGATCCTCCTGTTGATTCCCAAGGTTCAGAGTGGATGCCCTTGCCAAACTTGGCCTCAGACTGGATCAGCAGTTTAAGTCTAAAGAATTTAGCATAATGACACCACAGAAAATCTTTTCCATACATAGTGAGAGGTGCTATAGTGGCAGGTAAATTTAGGCTTTTATCTTTTGTTTGACATAAGAAAGGGTAACTTCTATAAATACCTAGGTTTCAAAAGTATCACATAATTGTTCACATTCTTTAGGTTGGGTGACTATTACTAAGCAAGATACAGGACTGTGCTGGTTTGAAAGCAAAACCAGTGAGACTCCCAGTCAGAAATACAATTTCATAGGAGAAGAGAGGAAAAAAAAAAGGTAAAATAAATGGAATAATACAACCTACCACCCTGCTGGTCAGGGTGTTGGAAGCAGTCCAGAAGTGAGTCCTCCTGCAGTGGCAGATGTGGTTCCGCTGGAGGAGAGATGATCCTGAGAGAGAAGGGTCCAGTGATGGTGAGAAGGGTCCAGTCTTCCTCTGGAATCCGGTGAAGCCAGATACCTTCGTGTTCCTCCATCTCAGTTTTTATCCAGGTAGGAATGGTTGGCTCCTCCCACTGGGTGGAGCATCTCACAATAGAATAGGTCATCCCCTTAGTGAGCCTTAATGGCCCATTAGCAGAAGATATCCCCCTGGAGGGAGGAGGGGTGGTGAAAGAGATAAGAAACACTGCCCCACCTGGTTTTAACAGCTGGCCCATTATCAGAAGGCATCCACCCCTCTCCCCCTAGAGTTAAAAGAGATAAAGAAAAAAACATCTCCCCAACTGCTTTTAACAAATGAAATAGAATACACATCTTTGGCTCCACAACCCAAGACAAGGATGCATAAAATCACCCTGCAAAACCTGAACAAGTGGGATAAACTTTATTATCTTACAGCTTCACGGCAGAAGCTCAGGTCCTGCAGTGAGTTCTCTCCTAGCACACTCACAGCCCCCAATGCTTTACATCAAAGGGGGTGTCTGAAGGTACAAGGGAAGGCCATTACTGGGGGCATTGTATCCAAGTTTTGGCAAGGCAGTTCAGCAAATATTAGTGCTCCCTGGACTCTTTCCTTGGGCAGACTGTTGGATTAGATGACCTTGTGGGGTCTGTTTCACTCTCTTTTTCTTCGGTTCTGTATCATGCAGCTCACTGTAAGATTGTGCTGTCTGTGCTGTCAAGAAAAAAATATTCATGTTGATATTTTTCCTGCATGTAAAGGACAACAGTATCTAGCAAGGCAATGTTTTATAAAGCTGCACTTGACCACTAACCTGTTGTGTTACGGACATTTGAATAGTCTTCCATATTGAAAAAGCTGCAAGACTTTAACACCGCTGTAGATAAATACCATAAATCTCGAAATAAAAGCATATGTTTCTTTCACACATTCCCACTTTTATGCTCCAATTTGTCTCAGCCTACCTGAAGTGTTTTTACTGAAATTAGATCTGTTACTAGTATAAAATTATAGCTGTTCTATTTCTGTGATATAAAAAAAAAGGACTAGAAATGTATCTGGTTATACTTAGCATTGAATATTTTTAGTATTGTTTCCTAATCTTGCTGTGGAAATCTAATGTAATATAGAACATAAGAGATCACATTATTATACTTATAGCTATAATATAAGCAATAAGGAATTAAAAAAACCTCAACAACAAACAATAATGGATATTAAAAATCTAATTATTTGTGTTGTTTAGAGCATAGTATTTGTTTTATAGTACAACCATGAATATGGCACATTTGTATAACACATTCTGTTTATTGAAAAACAAATCCAAGATGAGATAATTTTAACTGCATATGGTATCATGGGAACAGGAGATTTGTGGCAAAACACCAGGAAAAAAAAATCACAGTAATGAATGAAAAAATCAGTAGCTGAGAAACTTACAGCAAGGGACTCATTTGTTCTTTAAGATTGTTATGCTAATATTTGGGACTTGCTGGAGCAGCAAAGTAGAGATTTTAGGATGAAGGTATCAATTACCAAATACTAATGCTATAAAGATATCATTAGTTTCTCAAGGTAATTTCAAACACCCATTCATACCCTACTTTTCAAGCACTGCACTTTTATTTGAACTCTGTAAGAAGTAAAACTCTTCAAAAGTCAATAAAACTTAACAGTTTCCATAAGAAAACAAAAGTGGTTTTCCTGGGAAATATTATGTACTAATCTTCCACTAATTTGAAAAAAGACAATAAACTATCTAGAGGCCCCTAAATAAGACCCAGAATTGAGATATTAGATTACTGATGTATTTTTTTTAAGGAAGTGTATGCTTGGATGCATTTTAAGCCTTACCAAGCAGTTCTTACCTGAGTTTACATTTGCAGCTGTTCACTGCCAAAATAAGGCAGTGTGTGAGTAAAATTCAAACTATTGATTTTTAGTAACTTATTTTGACAAAAAAATATATTTCTCAGTGTAAGTCACATAACTGCATTAAGTCAGAATCCCAAATTATTAGGGAAATGATGGGGTGAGGAAGGGACACTGCATCTAATGAAAATATTCCAGCAGGAAAGCAAAGACTTATTTTTGCCTTAACATTTCATTTTATACATTGATCTATAATGAAATAGTCCTGCTATAATGAAATAGTCCTGCTTCTTACTTTCCCTCATTTTGCAAAAAATTAATGCACAGATGGAAGTGCTGCAATACTTGTGAATGTATGGTCAGAACTATTTTCTTTCCATTTGAGTTCTAAATTAAAAATCTGAAATCAGGTCATTATCACCCATTGAATTCTCAGGCATAGTTTATAGAAACAGGTGTTTGGGGACTTTGTTGGATTTTTGGTTGTTTTGTTTTCCCAGTGACTTTCTCTTCTCACAGCCATATTTCTTTTAACATCCCCCAAAACAACAGCTCTCCCAGTTCTTCTTGCAGTATCTTTCAGTGCCAACTCTTCTTGGGGTGTCCTGTGTCCAGGAGTTGGGCACAATGATCCCTTTGGGTCCCTTCCAACTCTGAATATTCTATGACTCTGTCTATGTACTACCTAAAGCTAAAGAACTTAAATACATAATACTAACTTTATAATTATATTAAGTTAATAATACTAACTTAAATATATAATATTAGTTTGCTTACTGCAAAAAATTAAAGCAAATTTAAGTAAGTAAACATTTTATTTCAAACTATAGGACCAAAATGATTAGAAGTTTCAATAGAAATTACTCTAAACTTATGTGACAGATTTAAAGAACAGATTTCTTGTGAGATAAAATTAATAAATACAGAATGTGACAAAATTCTGCCTTGCTACCTGAGGTACTTTTTTAAATTATTAGCAATTACCAATATATGCACGACTGAAATATTTTTAAAAACAATTGTTTTGCATATATCATCTACCTGGCTTTGTGATATTAAAAAATTAAGCAATGAGATACATATGCAACAATCACATCGCAGTGTGGAGATGGTATTGGTGGGTAGGTAGAAAGAATTGGACTTAGAAGACAGACCTATTTTGTGTTATGAGTGCAAATGACATCATTTGGAGCTGGACACAAAAACACAACAGTCTTCTCAGCAACTGCTGGTGAGCTGAGCAAACCTCTGATGACAAAGCTTGATGATTCTCTTTCGGTTCCTTAACTCTTTGCATCACAAAAGATACCAAGAACAGGATGCTGAGAACATTTTGCACTGTTTGATCCTTCCACTGTATCCTGGCAGAGTGGGTGCATGTATAAAATCCACGTTTCACAGACTGATCTGCGTATGTGCTTTGAGTGGGAGCTGAGTCTTGCTGTCTCACATGGTGAATTCCTGTTTCACCTGTTGTCTTGTAGAAGGAACAGAAGGAGCATGGTTCCATTCCCAAACAGAAAATGCTTTCTGCCTTTTTTTGTTTATTCCCTCCCCACTGTCCCAACTGCTTCCTTTGAGGCTCTCCTATAGCTGATGCTTTGCTTCATAACCTCACTTCAAGTATGCAGACTCTTGAAGGTCACTTAAGAGCAGCATTACTTTTGTACGCACTTCGGTCTCAACATAGTCTGTGAAGTTTTCATGAACTATGTTCTGGCTCACCCTCCAGCTTTTTAAATAAGATTTTTTATTCCAAGAGAAAAATGGACATTTTACTGCTCTCCCTCCTCCGTCTTAAGAGAAGCTTAAGAAATGCTTTTTATAAGACTGCTTTATTGCTACTGTGTAGAGTTAAAGTTTAAAAGCAAATGCAATAAACCACCATCACCAAATGGCCTCTATTATATAATAACTTTAGTTTACTCTGACTCTCTGAGGAGCTGAGCAATCTGAACAATGTTATTTTCTGATATATTATCAGAAGAAAAGAAACGGTGGTTTTCAAGCAGAATAATGAAAGAAATAGGCCATGGGTAAATCAGAAATGAAATATTGCAGTGGTATATAGAATATATTAATGCAGCGGATTTATTTCAGGGTTGGAGTAGCTAATATTCTTCACCGTGGTTCCACTAGGTAGCAAGGAAAAAGGCACAGATATTTTCAAAGCTCAAGTATCCAGAAAACTCATGCAAGCAGACAGGAAAACACAGATTGTTATTTTGAGTCAAGTTCTGTTTCTTTTTCAAGAAAACATCACCATACAAAGATGAATGTTGGGAGACACATCACAGTCTTATGAAGAAAATGGATAACTTATGGCTGATGAAGCCTTGGTAGTTAGGAAAGACAGTCTGTGAGACAAGCTTTTAATGGATTGAATATAAAAAGAAAAAAAATTAGCAACAAACAATTTCACCCTGTAAAAAGCTGTCCCAAGAACAAAAGAGAACATTCATTAGCACAAAACACAATGTGCTAAAAGATGTGAAAGCAGGAAGAGGACAGGTACAACAGAGATAAGGGTATACTGGATTTGGCATCACCCACATCCAGAGCAGTAAGAGATATGTGGGAGGACCAGATGCATCAAGGTTTGTAATACACATTGATTGTCCCAGCACCAGAGAAGGCAGTCACAAAGTGCTCAAAGCAAACCACTTTTGTAAGTGTACTAGGCAGGAATATAGGAAATTAAAGAGCATACAATTTTGCAAAAGCTCCTAGCAGAGAATTTAGCAATAGTACAATATTCCTTTATAGCTACAATATAAGAATCAAGAAAGAGTACTAAAAAAAGTATTTATATTCAAATATGACACAAGAGAAAAAGCCTATCAAGAAAAAATGGTTTTTGCCCATGATAATGTTGATATCTTTTGCATCATTAAAACTATAGGAAGTGTGTATTAGCAAGTACATAATAGAAACTTACAAAATCTAGATTTTTAACAAATGCTTGTACAAAACAAATAATGGGTTGTAAAATCATTGCATCTTATTCAAAACAAGATTAAAAAAGACCCTTTTTAATATGACAAAATGCTCCAGAGGAGAGAATACAAAGTTTATTGAGATGCCTACAGGCATATCATATGACCAAGGCACACGTGTGTGCAGTTCTAGGACTGTGTGCATGCTACAACTCCCATTAGCAAAATATCTAGAAGAAAGAAAAAAACCCTTCAGATCGTAGCAAACTTGAATATAATGACAAAGGTGGTGAGCTCACTGCAAAGTATTGACTCAATTACTGCACTAGAAATTGGAGAGACTGTTCTGATACAGTGTGTTAGCCTTTAAGGCCTAGAAAGAAAGTAAAGTGACCTGCTCCAGATGATGCAATTATTTTGCTCTACCAGTCTCATACATTCTATGTAGTGTGCTCCACCTTAACTTGGCTGATTAACTTGATTAGGTACAAAAAAAGCCTAAACTTTGAACAATGAGGCAAATGTATAAAAGAGAAAGATGCAAAGTTTTAGAGAAAAGCTTTTGAAAACAATTTGTCATGGATGCTTTGATATGACAGTACACTCACTTATTTTTTCATATTTTAAAACACATGCAAGTTTAAAAAAAAAAAAAAAGAAAAAAAAAAAAAGAAAGGGCCACAGGAATATTGGAGAAAGGAGTGCAATGGTACTTTCGTCATGCCTAATAGAAATTGGCAAGTAACACACTGTAATATTAAGGAAGCCAGAAGCCACCTAGCAACATGCTAGTCAGAAGTGTAGTGAGTCATATCAATCACTAAATGTGGTATTTGTGACAAACTATTCCCCAAAACAGACCCTGCTTCTAAAGATCTTCAGCTGTGTGCATTTTAGTGAGCTAAAGTCTCAAATAAATAATGATTCCGTAACAGTCTGTTGTGGTCTGAGATTTAAATCAGGAACCCAGGAGTTAATCAGAGGCAAGAACTACATTAGAGGCACGTAAAGTCTGCCACAGAATTGGAAATTATGCCAGCAGGGTGACAGCCTGTGAATGCAGTGCCTTCTGTATCTGGAGTGAGGGTGCTGTGTCAACAGGTTCCCCTTGATCGGGTGCCTTATAGTAGATCTCAACCACAAGGTTGATTTTGCCTGAATTACTGTCCACTCTGTTTGGTTTTTCTCCTGTGACAAGTGTTCCATCTACTCAATGATCACACCAAGCTGTCACTGACTGTGGTGTGCTCATATCCTACAAATCCAACCCTGTCCTGGGCTGCATCCAGAGCCCTGTGGGCAGCACAGTGAGAGAGACGATTCTGCCCCTCTGCTCTGCTCTCATGAGAGCCCACCTGCAGTGCTGCATCCAGCTCTGGGGTCCTCAGGACAGGAAAGATACAGATCTATTGGAGCAGGTCCAGAGGAGGCCACAAAGATGGTCAGAGGTCTGGAACACATTCCCTGTGAAGACAGGCTGAGTGAGTTGGGACAGCTTAGCCTGCAGAGGAGATGGTTCTGGGGAGAGCTTATTAGCAGCATTTTGGTACCTAAAGGGGGCTTATAAGAAAGACTGGAACAAACATTTTAGCAGAAGCTGTTGTGGTAGGACAAGAGGTAATGTTTTTTAATTAAAAGATAGTAGACTCAGACTAGATGTAAAGAAATTATTTACAATGATCTTGGTGAAACACATTGAAGACGTGCATAGACCACGTTGCCCAGAGAGGTGCTGGATGCCTCATCCCTGAAAACATTCAAGGTCAGTTTTCATGGGGCTCTGAGCAAGCTGATCTAGTTGAAGATGTCTCTGCTCATTGCAGGAGCAGAGTTGGACTAGATGACCCTACCAACCCAAAGCATTCAATGATTCCATGGAAACGACAAATATTTAGTTGTACTTGCAATATTTGGAACAAAAACTTAATGGTGAAATTACTACTTGTAATCACTGCTTGTTATGTTGATCCAAAAAAAAAAAAGAAAATGTATTTCAATTAGTTTGTACATAATTCATATTCCAGAGAGAGGGCACAGCTCAGTTTCTGACTCTTTACACATGGTCCCCTCATGTCCTCTTGGTACAAGAAAGTGAATCTCACTCCTGAGAGTGAAGATACCAACACATCTTAATGCTTCTAGCACATAGGAGTATTAATTTTGGCACCTATAATTTTAGCTTATAGATAGACAGGCACACTGTCAGGTCAGATAACTGGTGCTTAAAAAGGAGCAATGGATATTAGCCTGACATGGTTCCTGAATGATGTCCACCTCCCAAACTAACTTCCTGAGACTATCACATGCATTAAACAGCAAAGTAGGCATGCACTGTTAGAAAACACATTTAAGTTACGAGTTTTACAAGTTTGGACTCATGGCTTTTCAATATTCATGAATCCTACAGCTAATATCTACCGGGCAGCTCCTTGAGCAAGCTGCTTTTCAACCTTTGCATAGATTTCAGCAGTAAGAACGCAATCAATCCTTAAGATGGTGATTCCTGCATTTCCTGGACAGTAAAAGTGATGCTTAGCAGGCTGTTCCCAGCTAACCACATCCTGAGCTGCTTTCTAGGGCTCAAGGCTTGTAATTTCCCATCCTTTCTTCCCTCATCTTATTTTATTGAATCCTAGTGAATTTCATTGGAGAAAACAATATCCTGCACTTGTTATGTGCAGGTTTGAGTTTGAACAATAGGCTACAATGTGGATAATTTTATAATTCCTATATTATTACAGACCTGGAGAGAACCAAGTCTTCAGACTTCCAGTAAGTCTTTCTCTGTTGAAAGCCAGAGGAAATTGGTATATTTTGGGAAGAAATACTGTGGTTTCTTGAAACACCAAATGTTTATTTAATCATTTACCAGGGAGAATATGATTCTTTCCAATTTCTTTTCCAAGAAAGGTTTATTGTGTTTTATACAATTCATAATAACACAGCTACCTTTCTCCGAGGTCCTGCCTGCTTTAGTAAGACTTTAAGTACATTTAGGCTTAACTGGCAAAATAGGGATTTTTTTTTTGCTCCAGGTCACTCAATAAAGATTACACTCCTACATATTGTTCTGTGTCAGAGTTGTTTGTGCCTGCCTGTTTCACAACAGATGGCTGCATTTCAGTAGTTTTATATAGAAGATGTATATGGAAGGCTGAAAAAAAAAATTGTTTTAATTCAACTTCTTCCAGCTGCTTGTATGCTTTAGTTGTATCCATCGAGCTTGATGTCATACAAGTGAATTCTTTTAAATAGAACTTTGCAATTTTTTTTCCTGTTCATTCTGGATCAAGATTATTTGGAATGGTTGTACAGAGAGTATGAAGTGAGTATGCTTCATGTTGTAACATACCAGGCATTGTTTCATGGGGTATTGCAATCTGTGAAATACAAAAAGGAATAAGATATCTTAAAATATAGTCTTGGTTTTCAGGGTGAGAGAGCACTTGCAGTTCTGAGAAGGGAGCCTTAACCTCTGTTTCCAAGCTTTGAGTGAGCATTTCTCATGCTAGTTCACCTTTTCAGAGCTTTTTTCCTCCCTGTATTGCAAGGATATGAGTAAGACACATTGCAGGTTTTTTCCCCCATGAAATACAGAAGTAAACATTTCGCTATTAAATTCACAGATATAAGAGTATTTTCAGTGGTCTTTTAAGTCTAGATCATCAAAGTTCCTTATTGGCTTTTCCAGTAAGCATTGATTTAAAATGCTACTTTATGGGTTTGGCTCCAGTGATTTAGTAATTTTCCTCTGCTTTGCCCTTGTGCTCTGTGACAGAGAAGAGCTGGTCTGGCTTCCTCCGGGCTTTTGTCACCCAAGATTCATTGATGAGACACCTAAGGACTAATAAGGAAGCGATAAAAAGTCTCAAAGCTAAAGAACAGAGTGAAACATGACCCGGTATAACAAACGCATCCTTTGAAAAAATAGGAAAATAGGCTTGAGCAACGTCTTTTAAACTTCGCTTCTCTTTCCTGTTTTAGAACGGGGTGAATCCCAAACCCACTTACAGCCGCACATTTGGGCAATTCATCAGAAATACGGCTTTCTGGCTGGTATTTATAAAGTGGTTTGTATCACTAGAGACACAAGTACAGAACGCTGGATAGAGGATACCGCTGTTTGGAGGAGGGAAAAAAGAAAATAAAATCCCTTTTGCACCCCTTTCAACACCAGATCTGCCTTTCTCTGTAAGATGTGACAGGGACGGAAAGGACGGCCGTCCTGGGTCCCCGACCCCTCTCACAGATCCTACGGCCCCGGAGGGGGGCCTGAAGGGGATTCGTGAGTCGGAAGGGTGGCTGTGGGGGCTGAGTGGCTGCACGATTCTCGCTGCCGCTGCCACAGCCCCGCTCCCAGCCCGCTCCCGCCCCGCTCCCGGCGCGGCCCCGCTCTGGGAGCGCTCTCGCAGCATCGGCCCCACACCGACGGCGCGGAGGCGGGGCCAGAAGCAGCGACCAATGAGGAAAAGCACATCGCCTCTGACTGACAGTTCACGCTATCCAATAGGGGCTTCACTTGAGCGAGGCGGTGACACTGCTAGTCCCGCCCATTGGAAGGAACGGGGCGGAGCACCGCTCCTGGGCGGGGCTAAGGGCGGTCGGGGGGCGTGGTCTGGGGCGGTATATAAACCTGGTGCGGCGCGTTTCCCCCGCTCAGTCGGCGCTTTGTCGCCGGTGGTGCTGCGTGTGCAGCGGGTTTGTGCGTAGCGCCTGCCGCCGCCTAACCGTCCCTCTTTTATTGTGTGCGCAGCCCCTGTCTTGCCTAGGTCAGCGGCTCCCGGGGCGCATCTCTCCCCCGTCTTACTTCCTTCTGCGTTTCCGCAGAGTGATTTGCTCGCGCCCCTTGCCCGCTGAGGGGGGCCGTCCCTCCAGCCCGCGCCCCTTTTCTCCCCCTCCTGGCCGGGGGCTTGCGGCGCTTCCTCCTGGATGCGTCCCCGCAGCCCCGGGCGGGAGGCGGCCAGGGGGAAGCGCTGCCTCCGAGGATTTACCGCCGCCTGGGACTCGGACTCGCTCCTTCCCCGCGGGCGCACCGGTTCCGCTGCCGCTCCGGGCCGCCGCCGCTGCCATGGACGAGAAGTACCTGCCCGAGCTGATGGCGGAGAAGGACTCTCTGGACCCGTCCTTCACCCACGCCTTGCGGCTGGTCAACCAAGGTGAGGTGCGGCGGGGCGGAGCGGGGCGCCTTGTCCCGCGGTGGGGAACGGGCCGGAGTGAGTGGCGGCCGCCGCGGATGCTCAGCCGGAGGTTCACCCTTCCTTATTGCACCGCTTGGAGGGGTTTGTTGTGTTCGGGCTCCTGGTGAGGTTCTTGGTGAGGGGTTCACCCTTGCCTAGCACCGCTTGGAGGGGTTTGTTGTGTTCGGGCTCCTGGTGAGGTTCTTGGTGAGGGGTTCACCCTTGCCTAGCACCGCTTGGAGGGGTTTGTTGTGATCAGGCTGTCGCTGTTTGCCGGCTGTCGGCGCCTTCCCCTTCCCCGCCCGGGCAGCCGCGCACGCTGGATGCTTTCCCGCATTGCCCCTCTTCCGTCGGTGTTTTCTCTGCCATCGCTCGCTTCTCGAGTTGTAGATTATTCCGAGTTGAATGGCTGTTTAAGGCGGCTGGGTCTGCTGTGCTCTGCTCGGGTTGAACGTCAGTTAAAACCCCAGAAGGTTTTCCTATTTTACGCCGTTTCTGAACAATGAACAGGCGATTGTTTACATATGTGAGAGCCGCCTTAAGAACGAGCCTACTACCGATGGCCTTTGCTAGAAACTTTGGGCTCTGCGGCTAAGATATTAAGGAAACAACAATACATTTTAGTAAACCATTAAAAAAACGTAGAGCATATTTTGTTTTGCAATTATATAACTCTACATAATAAAATACTCCCACCCCTTCTGCATCTGTCATGTCAGATGTGCTTTAAAGTGCTAGCTTTTTGTTTCAGTGATGCAATTCTGACTAGAAAAGTCCTTCTGTGTGAATTAAAGTATGATTTAATGTACATTTGGAGATACTGTATGATTGGCAGGTGACTTTCCAGTACAGCTGTGGAGAGACAAATGCTTGGTCTAGTGCTTAGGATGCTCAAGTGAAATAAACTATGAACTGATGCTCTAATACACCAAACATAGTGACAGCCAAAATGATTTTGCCTTCAATTTCAATGATTACAGAGCCATGCTTGGTGTACTTTACTTCCTATAACAGGAACAAGTTTAAGTTGATGTGAATTCTTCTACTGCGTTGTAGATTTTGATGTATAATAAATGCAAACGCCTGTCTCAGAATTAGAAGGAAAATTACTGTTGTATGAAATACTCTTGAGTTAGGTGTAGTTGTCACAAGTTCAACTGTGGAATGCATATGCTAAGTGAGTTGAAGGTCCATGTCCATGGGTGGTAGATATTTTGCATATTTTTCCTAAACTTTGAATCTGTAAAAATGTCCTTGTTGATTGTGGGAAAAGGAGAATTATGTTTAAAAAGCAGTTCTTTTCTGTGTTTGCTCTAAATGAAAAAAACTTGTAAAAATTGAACTTGATGGCTACAAATTATTGCAGTTCCTCTCCAGGTAGTGAAGAATCTTTTTTGCATGTGTAAATTATTCCAGGGAGTTACAGAAATGTGTGATTTACTGGTTTGTAAGGAGTGTTAAAGGAAGTAAATCTGTCCTTTTGACTGAGTTTATGATATTTTTTTGAGATTTTCATTGAAATGATAAATTGGAAGACTGAAACTTTTGCCTTTTATCAAGGTATCTGCATGCCTACATTCAGCTCAAAAAAAAGAAAATATACTGACAGTGAAAAAATGTAAATGTGCATCCAACTTCTGTAATCTAGTCTTGATTTTTTGTTTACCTTGAAAATTAAGTCTTGGGTTGCATCTGAAGTGTTTCACATGTTAGAGATGGGGAAAAGAAAGATTCAGGGTGACTAATCAACTGGTTAACTGTAGTTTAAAATAGAAATTTGTATAATACCTATGTGAAATAGCCAGTTTAGTAGTAGAATCACCAAAGAGCCAGATAAAATGAAGTGGCTATATAATACAAGTGGGAAATACAACTTCAGGAGGGGATGCTTTACAAACCCATCCTGCCATGACACTAACTTTATCAGGGACTGTTTTTTTTTCTCAATTGCAATAATTCTATGCACTTAGATGAATGACAGTTATTAGTGGAAATGTATATGTAGTGGTTCTGACTTGGATTTTGTGTGTCAGGTCCACTGAGTCTTTTCCTATATTAGTTGATGTGGAAGCAAATGAGATAGCTTGTCTAATTTTTTAAACTGGATTTGTTTATCTTTTAAGTTTAGAATGAAACAGATTGGCTGCTTATGGGTATCTGTGAGAATGTCTTAGCAAAGGTTTTAAGTGCTTTAAATAACCACCTTAATTATATAATAGCATTTTGGTGTCTTAGTGGTATTAAATTTGCTATCTATATTTACTTAAACTGAAATACTGTACATCAGGTGGCTTTCTTCTGAAACTCAAGAGTAATTTGTAGGAGTTGTATAGATGAAGTAGAATCCTTCTGAGATGCTGAGGTAATTCAGGTGTGTTTACTGTTTAGACAGAAGAGCCAAATGGCTAACAAATTTCCAGTCATGTTGAAATTTTGTTTCTAGGGAAAATTCTGGGTCTAGACTTCTGAAATATGGTACAGGTTTCAAATGGAAGTGGATTACTTTGCATGTTATGCTTATAATTACACATTATAATTTGTGTGCATGCAAATTGCATAATTTAAAATTTAAAAAGTGGAGCTTGACCTGGTTCAAGTTCCTGCGTAACATTTCAGTTAAAAAAGAACAAAGTGGAAATGACTAAGATGCTGTAAGAATATTTTCACGGGCAGTCTTATTAATCTGTATCCCTGAATTAAGATATGACAGATTTTTCTGCCTCGAAACCTTGTTTTGAAAGCACTAAAATCAAATATCAGTATCCTTCAATGTTCCTGCATAGCAAGTCCTGATTTTTCTTGTTCAGAACTCTGTTCAAGGATTTGATGCCCTGTCTCCTTGGGACACAAAATACCTACTGCTTAAATTTTGTTTTAAATTGTCATTGAAACAGTGTGAATCTTTTCCAGGAGACTAGACTTTATCCCTCATTCTAATTAAGATATATTTGTATACTTGACCATTAACCCATAAAAAGGGGATTTTTTTTGCCTGTAAACCATTGAAAATGTTATAGATTGGGTGTAGACTTGTTTGCATGTGTAGTAAGATGACCATGCTAATAGGATTAATTTGCAGCTGCTACCGGACAGTGGGAACTGGAACATTTTGTCCAGTTATTAGCTTATAGTAAGTTCTGTAAATGAAGAACCTTGGGAAAGATGAGATTCTGTGAAGAAGCAAGAGATCAGTACGTTTGTATTTTTCGTATTTTCAACTCTCATGTGCTCATCTTTATGCAGGATCTGAAAAATATTTTTGTCTGTGGGAGTGATGGTAATTCTGAAATCAAGTCTTATTTCGAAGGCTGACTTTGCAGTTGTGGTTGTATGTAAATGTTGGTAAATGTGCAAGTGTAATATTGATTGTCACAACTTGGTTCATGAGTGATGCTCTAAAAACACGGAAGATCCCTGAGAGAAAAGTTACTTTATCTTCTTTCACATTTATTTATAGTAGTGATTTAAGGCAAGCAGTTTGTGAATGTTGAATGAAGTATGTGAAACTGCAGATGGAAGTAGCTAACTGTAAATAAAACATGGTGAAACCAGCCACATTTCTAACAGGGGAGACCTGAGAATGAGTGCTTGGCAATTGTTTGGTTTGTGTAGATAATTAAATGTGTAGATAATGAAAGTTAGGGCTTCTGCCATTGCTGAAAGATAACTGTCTTGTGCAGAGTAGACCTCTGGAATTCTTCCTTACAAAGCTCATTTTAGTTGCTTTGAGATTTGAGGTAATATCTGCAGTTGGCAAGGCTTCCTTTAAAATGTCAATGAGACGATGTACAGGAATACCAAGCCTTCCTATCAGTAGATGGCTGTATGTGCTAACTGTGTGTTGAATGGCTTCCCTGAGCCACATATCTAGTGGTGATCAGCAGGGGCTTGCTGTTTCTTGTGTCAAATTTTGCTTGGGAGTTAAAAATCAGAGCTGTACCTCCCTAAATATGAGGGAGAATGGAGTGTGAGGGAGTGTACTCACTTTCTGCTTTGTGGAGGATATTAGTGGTCTAATTTTTTTTTTTTTTTTCAGCAGAGATGGCTTTGTAAAAATGGTTGAAGCAGGAGCTTAACAGTAAATTAAAGTTATATATGTATTACTGATTTTTGTCATGGTTTAAGCTCAGCTTGATTGGTAGGTTCTGTGTAGCCACTTGTTCCCTTTCCCCTGTTGGAAGCTGGGGAGAACTGAAAAAAGGTACAGCTTTTGGGTTTAATGACTGAAATAAAGTAAAATATAATAATTATATTGGAAATGAGAAAGAGGATTAAAACCCAAGAGAAACAAGTGATGCATAATGTAGTTGTTCCCCATCTGCTGACTGATACCCAGGCTGTCCCCGAGCAGCAATCAGTGACTGAGTCAACTCCCCCCAGTTTATATACTGGGCATGGGTCCTGTAGTGTGGAATATTTCTTTGTCCAGTTCAGGTCACCTCTCCTGGCCGTGCTCCCTCTGGGCTTCTTGTGCACCTGCTTCCCAGTAGAGCGTGAGACACTGCAAAGACCTTGATTTAGAGTAGGCACTACTTAGCAACAACCAAAACATCACTGTGTTGTCAACTCTCATACTGAATCTGAAGCACAGCACAGGCACTAGGAAGAAAATGAACTCTATCCCAGCCAAAAACAGGAAAACTTTCAATTAATCCATCTAAGTATGCAAGGGGTTTTGTGTTTTTCTTTAATTTATCAAAAATAAATGCGATGATGTGCAGTGACTTACATATAATGTAATGTAAGTAATCAGTTTGCCAGATGCTGAAACATCCACTTACCCATGTGGACAAGTTTCCTGGCATGGCACAGACACATGGTGCTACTCATTCCCAGTCACTAATGGTGTTAAATGTACTCCATCAGGGTGACCTCAAACTCTCCTTTTTGCCATTGTAGTATCAATCACAGAAATAATGCTTGTTTCAAGTGTTCTACTCTTTGAGGATTTCAAAGCACTTCATGAAGGTCATAGGTGTTTTGAAAATGAGATATGGCTGTAGAAAGCTGATAGTGTTTTAAAATTATTCAGATCATAGTATGAAATATAGTAATTTTTGTGCTACTCAGATTTTTTTTCAGACAGCTGGTCACTTTTAGTTGTCATTCTTAGAGGTTAACCAGAAATAAACTCTTCTGGTTTTAGCCTGATTACTAGAAGACAACAGTCTAAGGAAAACATTTCGGTGGAATTGGATATTTTCCAGGTCAAGTGTGGTGAGAAATTTAAGTGACAGTAATGGGAATGGGTATGATGTAATGGTTGCACCACCAAACTAGGGAAGGCTGACTTGGGTTCTATTTCTGTTTTCTTAAAGCAGCATGAAAAGTAGTAACTCCTGGAGGGCAGAAGAGATATTTGAGTCTGTCTCTCATCTCAGCTATCTGTATTTGGTAAAACTTCAGAAGTTCACACTTTTGTTACAGTTGCTCTTTACTTTTACTGCAGTGAAACTGTATTGGAACAGTCAGAGGGTTTCCTAAAAGTTAGATTTCAATCTTGCTCTCTGGGAAGGATGGAGAAGTGATTTATCAGATATTCCACTCATGTTAACAGGGCTTCTGCAAAATGCAGCTGAAGATAATCATACTTTCTTCACCCCTGGGCTTGTCTGTTCTGAAGCCTAGAGCCACTCACTGTGATCACAGTTAGTATAAAGCTGACTCCTAATTCACTTGCACACTCACTTTGGCAGTCAATGAGAGAGATTGAATTTAAAGGTTTCAAATGCAGGCTGACATGGTTTGTCACTTTCAATCCTTTTTGACACCAGCCATGCAAATTAAAACTGTAACCTTCTGAGTACTTATTTACTGGGGAAATCAGAAAGAAGGTCACAGCATTGTTCTTCTGGCCTGTGGCTTTTTTGAGTTTTCTTGCATGTACTTAAAATTAATGTATGTGACCTTTCTGCCCTCTGACTTTGTTCCCCTCCCCGACTTTGAGTATAATTAAAAAGCAAAAGAATTCAGGATGCACTTTTGTTTGAAAGAATCAAGTATCAAAGTTCAGAGTTGAGAAGCTCCTGTAAAGTATTCACTGTGATACTGCATGACTTTTTAATTAGTATTTAGCAGGGTTCAGTGAAAAGCATGTTTAAATAGATTAACTGGTAACTGACACACCTAATATTTTATGGTGAATTAACTGACTGTTCTTAGCTGAGCTCTGCAGGAATCTTACAAGCTTAATGTTTACATTATTAATACTGTTTTTAAAATAGAAGATAACAAAGGACGTGGCTTCTATGCTGGGCATGTGGAATATCTTGATAAAGTGGGCTTGTCTACCCCTGAATCCTGGGAGGGCAGATCTCACCCATGCCATCTGCTGTTTGGTAGGGGTGGTGGGAGTTCTGGGAATTATTTTAGAGCCATATATTTCTAGCCAAGTGTGATTTTTTTCAAGTGTAAGACTAGCTAGAAAATTAATATCTTTATGGCCTTAAGCTAAGGCCATAAGGGCATATGGACTCGGGAATTTAATTTTCTTGTGACATTCTAGTTCCAGAAGTCCATATGTCTTAATCTTTGAGGAAATAATGGAAAAAAATACAATGCTTTGCAAGCTTGAGAAGGTCTATAGGCCTCTTGCTAGTCTGATTGGTGTGTGAAAGTGATCTTCAATTTGAGCTTTGGGAGCCTCACTACCTTCAGGAGTGAATAAAAGTGCAAAGAGGCCTTTTAAACTAATGGTGAAATGTCTGACCAAGAAAATGGTAAATGGTACAAATGAAAAAATGCACAGTGCTTTAGCAATGGTTGATTACCACTCAAACCAGATAGAAGGGCCAGTAGATTCTGCATGGTTTGACATCTTTGGTTCAAAATGAGTTGCATTTATGGACATTTGATCCCTGCTAAATTTTTAAGCTCTTTGAACTGTCAATGACTTGGGCTGTACAGTAGCTGAAGGTTGGCTGTTTATGCCAAGGAGCAAATTAAAGACCAAGTAGCCTGAGAGATAGCATGAAGAAGCATTGTTAGACTGACTGATGTATTTTTGTACCTCAGCAGCTGAGCAGTACTTGTTTTATTCTTTGTGTTTATCCTATCTTAAAATTTTCCTTTGCTTAAACTCACCTTTGTCATATTTATCACTTATGGTTCTTTTATGTTGTGTTGTTGTTTTTCAGCATTTTACCTTATTGTCAAGGTAAACTTATTAAGAAACTAGGCAGTTAAATAGATTTCCTTTCTATTCTACATCTCTGGTTGCTATTTTCTGGATGCCTTTCATTTCTTATTTTGATGTGTTTATCAGACTTTTGGCTGCAGGTAGCAACTCAACTTCAACAAAGTTGCAAGGCAGCAAAAAATTTCAGTTGAATTCTTGTAGATGGTAAATCTTTTACTTTTTTGGCTTGTATGGGTGTTCTTTTATAGGTCTTTATTTTCTAGGAAGAATTTGTTGACAAAGTAATTGGGAACCTAAAAGATTAGAAATCATTTCAGTAAACCCATTGTACTTGATCCAACAGAAAATTTGTTATAACAACTGCTGCTGTGCTGATCTTGGTATAGTACAGTGACAGTGAAAACCTGATGTTGCAAATCCTTTGAGGATTTACTGATTTTCTTTGACTTTAATAATCCATCAGGATTGTTCAAAAGGAGTAGTCTGAGAAAGATGCCTTTATGTGGACAAGACAAAGAATATAGGAGAGTGTCTTAAGTACTGTGTGCAGTTTCAGACACCACCATATAAATCACAATATCGGGAAGATATAAAACTATTAGGGGGTGTTCAGAGGAGGACTGTGAAGGGTCTGGAGGAGAAGCTATATGAGATGTGGCTGAGGTCACTTGGTCTGTTCAGCCTGGAGAAGAGGCTGAGGGGAGACCCCATTGTAGTTCCCCTCATGAGGGGAAGAGGAGGGGCTGGCACTGATCTCTTCTCTGTGGTGACAGTGACAGGACCTGAGGGAATGGCATGAAGCTGTGTCAGGGGAGCTTTAGGCTGGATATTGAAAAAAGGTTCTTCTCCCAGTGGATGTCTGAGTACTGTACCAGGATCCCCAGGGAAATAAATGATCACAGCACCAAGCCTGATGCAGCTCAATGAACATTTGAACAATGCTTTCAGCCACATGGTGGGATTCTTGAGCTGGTCTTGTGCAGGGCCAGGAGTTGGACTCCAGTCCTTGAGGGTCCCTTCCAACTCAGTGTATTCTATGATTCTATAAATTGAAATTGCTTCTCCTCTCACTGCTGCTGCATTTGTTGAATGCTTGGAGAGTAAATGTGTCTGTAGCCTTTTACTGCCTTCTGACCATTCAGTAACAGTACTCTAGGAAGCAGATGTGTTTGAAAGGAAAAGATTTTAGATGTTTCCAGCCAATTTTTCCTACTGCTTTGGGATAAAATGATGATTTTCAGATGTAGAAATGGAAGGACTGCTTTTAATATGGTCATTCTCCCTTTCATGTGTCCTTTTCTGTTTGCTGGTAGTGGACAAAGGTTTTTGTTACTGTTCATTTTGATCCATGTCCTAATTAACTGGAGGTGGTCGAGTGGCAATCCTGATGTGTCCCTGGTGAGAAGCCCAGTTTCTGCTCCCCTCAATCACATCTGCAGTATTTGAGGGTTAAGGAGATTTTTTGTTGCCTTTCTTCTGCTATTAAGCATAAATGCTCTGGTGCCCTCTATGCCAGCTTCAGTGATACAGCTCCATGGGGTAAAGCAGTGAAGTAAAAAAATCACCCTTTTCTTCTCTACCTACCTCCAGACTAATGCTAAATGATAAATTTCACTTCTGTGAGAGTGAAAGGCGCTATGGTTCATCATGTCTGTTCAGTTGTTCGACTTTTTATTGTATTTAACTGTACCCCATCTCCCCTCCTGAACTTGAAGGAAAGCAAATTTTTCTTCAGCTATAGAAACAGAGTTTGGATATGATGTTCTTGATCCATTTGTAGAGTCAGGAAAGTTCAGGATGCGTTTTTTTTTCGCTTTTACTAAGTATCAAACTGCTTCTTGACCAGTTCCAGCCTATTATTTTAGGATCAGAAGTCCTAATTTTGAAGAAACTTGGTCACAGGTTAGTTTTTTGCCTTCCTTAAAAGGGTTCTTCAAATTCTTTGTGGTAGTTGGAGATGTTTCTCAAAGCAGAAGACTTTGTTCTTAATGACTGATTCAGTTTCTCCATTCTCCTCCAGTAGCTCTGGAGGAGCTACACTGCTTCGTGGCAGATGGGCTGCAGTGATACCTTTAGCTGTAGTTAACACTTGCTCCCTATGCAGAGTTATTCCAGTAATATCCTAAGCTGCATAGTCTGAAAGAAATGCAGCACCTCAGTACTAGATCTTAAGAACTGGAAAAGACTGTTGTAGTCCAATTTGTCTTGTGTTACACAGATTTGTCTTAAAGATTCTTTTCACTTTTCATATGCCCTTGAACTCTTTATTACATTGTGCATCCATGGTCTGGAAAAATGATTAGGTTTTTATTGGCCTACTGTATAAAAGCATACAACGTAAAGTTTATCACGTTTTTAAGGCTTACTGTATCTGTTCTTTAGACCTTCTTGTTTCTGCAGGCACTTGAGTCTTCACAGAAGCCTGTGAATACCATGTGAAACAAGTGCTGGGAATGATGTAAGTGTAGTCACGAAGTGCTTATGAGGGGTGTGGTATTTTTGGCTGGGGTTAATTTTTTGATCCTAGTAGCTAGTGTGGGGTTGTGCTTTGGATTTGTGATGAAAACAGTGCTGATAACACAGGGATGTTTTCATTACTGCTTAACAGAGCTTACACAGAGGTCTTCACTGTTCCTTCAAGGCCATTTCTGTTCCTCACCCCACCGGCAAAGAGGCTGGGGGGGAACAAGGAGTGGGGTAAGACACAGCTGACCCCAGCTGACCCAAGAGATATTCCAGCCCATATGGTGTCATGCCCAGCATATAAATTTGACGGGAAGGAGGAAGAGAGGAAGTTGGAAGCGACAGTGTTTGTTTTCCCAAGTCACCATTATCTATGATGGAACCCTGCTTTCCTGGGAATGGAAAATCCCTGCCTGGCCATGGCAAGTGGTGGATCAATTGTTTTGCTTTGCTTATGTGCATGGATTTTGTTTTACCTGCTATTAAACTATCTTTATATCGACCCACAAAGGTTATTAATTTTACCCTTGTGATTTTCTTCCCCATCCTCCTGGGGGGAAGGCTGTGGGGCTCAGCTGCTAGCTGGGGCTAAACTGTGACAGAGAATTAATGACCTCTGAAGACTTTCTCTAGCCTTATGTCATCTGTGAATGTGAGAATCTTGAGTGATTGTGAACTATTAATATGAGCCCACTTTGGGAAGAGCAGAAGCCTTCCACAGTGTTTTTTTTTATAGATTCTAATACATCTTACATGCACAACTCCTCATGATGTAGCTTATGCAGAAAGGTTTTTGAATGCATCTTTTCCAGGCAAATCTATTATGATTCAGGCACTAGTTATTAGAGAAGGCATTGTGTATGTTTCATTTTTGGGGGAGCTATTTCGGGAGCGGTGCTGCCAGCGGGGGGCGACAGCGACCCGGCCCTGCGGGGCTCCCGGGATCGGTGTGATCCCCGGATCGGGGCTGTAGGAACGGGTGTGATCCCCGGGAGAGGCGGATCGGGGCTGTAGGAACGGGTGTGATCCCCGGGAGAGGCGGGTCGGGGCTGTAGGGANGTTATTAGAGAAGGCATTGTGTATGTTTCATTTTTGGGGGAGCTATTTCGGGAGCGGTGCTGCCAGCGGGGGGCGACAGCGACCCGGCCCTGCGGGGCTCCCGGGATCGGTGTGATCCCCGGATCGGGGCTGTAGGAACGGGTGTGATCCCCGGGAGAGGCGGATCGGGGCTGTAGGAAGGAGTGTGATCCCCCGGGAGAGGCGGATCGGGGCTGTAGGAACGGGTGTGATCCCCGGGAGAGGCGGAATTGGGATCAGCTATGAGCCCCTCGGGAGGGCCGGGATCGGAGCTCCCAGGATCGGGCGTCAGCACACCGGGAGAGGCGGGACTGGGGCTCCCAGGATGGGGTGTGAACCCGATCCTGAAGCAGGTGTCAGCCCTCTGAGAGAGCCAGGACTGAGGCTCCAGGGATCGGGTGTCATCCCCGGGAGAGCGGAACACGGGTGCTGGGTGCCCCCGGTGTTCGCCTGCCGCAGCAGCTCTGGCAGCCAGGTGTGTTCTGTCTGTTCCGCATCTCAAGGCGCGGGTGTGTCCCTGTCCTGCTGTAACCCCAGCCCGCAGTTCAGCCCCGCAGCCGCTCGCTCCCTTCCCCGCGAGGGAATGGGGGAGGGAACCGGAGGAGTAAAAACTACAAAACTCTGTTAAGATAGGGTACTTCGATAAGCAAGGTACAAGCTGTGCACACAGGTGAATGAAAACAAGGAATCCATTCACCACTTCCCATGAGCAGGCACGTGTTCAGCCATCTCCAGGAAGGCAGGATTCCATCACGCTGACTGTGGCTCGAGGAGACAAACGCCTCCACTCAGAAAATCCTCCTACCCGTGTCCACCTCTTCTTTCTGCCCCTCAGTTTATATACCGACGGTGACACCATAGCATACATGGGGATGGTTTTAAAATAAAAGAGGAAAAATTTGGATAATGTATTAGGAAGAAATTCTTCTCTGTGTGCTGAGGCACTGACACAGGTTGCCTAGAGAAGCTATGGAAGCCTCTTCCCTTGGAGCGTTCTGGGTCGGGTTGGATGGGGCTCTGAGCAGCCTGGTCTAGGCAAAGGTATCTGTGCCCATGGCAGGGGGTATTGAATTAGTTTATCTTTAAAGTCACTTCCATCCCAAATCCTTTTATGACCTGAAGTAGCTTTGGCCTGTGGTGTTTTCTGCATGTATGCCTGAACTATTAAGGCTGCCGTCAGTCCAATTAGACAAGCATTGAATAAAATTTTAAAAGAAACTTTCCCAGACTTTTAAACTTCAAGCTCTTAGAATATTCCCTTATTATCAGTTGATTAAATGGAGAGTACAAGGAAATTATCATAATGGTATTTATAAATTATTTATTTATAGATGCACTTATATAGTTTGCAGACCTGAAATAATAGGCCTTGTTTGAAACCTTAAGTAATAGTTCATGTAGTTCAATATAAGGTTAATTAAAAATGCTGGTGTGTATTTCATTATCACATAAGTGGCAAGTAGCTGGCTGTGGGATCAGCTCTATAAAGAACTCTAAGCAAATTATCCTTTAGATTAGTGCCCTAACAGTGGAAAATGGATGTGATTTGCTTTCTTAACTGGTATATCATAGTTTCTTTAGACTTCAGTGGTGTGCTGAGCATTGTGCTAACATGATGTATTTGCTGCATCTGAGTAGGTTGTAGCTCCTGAAGGCACCAATCCCTTATTCCTGTTCATGTGTTGAAAGCAATGACCAAAGCTTCCAATGGCTGCCTGGGCTAGGAGGCTGATGCTGAGTATTTATATAGTTACTCTAGGCAATAGCTAAAGTACTCAACTTGCTGGATAGCCTCCTGCTTAGTCATTTTTCTGGGGAAAGCAGTGAAATGGATAGGAAATAATTGAATCAAAAGTACTTTTCTTTCCCACTTGGATAAAGTATAAGGTGAAACAGTAGGCTCCTTCAGTTTCTGTAATTCTTTACAGTGCTTTCAGAATATTTTGCATAACTTTATATTATTGCACTGGAGTAGTAACTGGCTAGAGCTGAACCCTGTAGCTTGTATGTCAGTAAGTGTTTTAGCAGTAACTATTCATTATTTCTAAGATTAGCAAATGATGCTAATCACATAGGTATGTCTTGTCAGCATCTGTATGAGGTATCTTTTGGCTCCTCATTTGGGAAGGTTTCATTGCTGTTATCGAAGCTGAGATTTGAAGCTTTTCTGCAGAGTCATCAGAAAAAGAGCTGAGCGGAGGGAATGTAGAAAGCAAACATAGTTTCTTTATTCAGGTTTGGTACCTTAAACGTGCCTGTGCATACTGTTAGTAATGGATGTCAAGCTGTGCTGTAATAACACAAATGTTAGCATTGTTTTTCTTTCATTTTATTGATGACTAATTAGCTGTTTGTGCTGTATCAGTTATAGTCAATCAACTTTTTGTAATAACACCTTTTCCCCTTACAGTATTTCATCCTCAAGACAGCCATCCTCACATGGGAGAAATTCTACAGGTACCTAATTGAAATCCTAACAGAATAGTGAATGCAATTTCAAGCTAAGCCACAAAATGAAGAAATAAGAGCAGATGGCCCCTTCAGAAAAATAGATTAAACAGGATACTCTTGGCCAGCTACATGGTTAATCTCATGCTTCTTGTCAAGGGGTACTGCCAATAGATAGTTATTATGCAAGGGTATAGTAAAAGCTGTATGAATGTAGTGAAAAAAGCTTTTTTCCATTCCCAGCTATTTCTGATAATTTAGTGTTATTATGTTTATATTTTTAAAGTTACAGTTATAGCAAGTATGAGTAGTAACTTACTCAATTAGTTGTGTCTTGTTTTAGAAGGGGATCTCGCAAAAAGAGTGGCTCTGGGAATGGAGTTCCATTTTTGATCAACGAAAATTCATTGTAGCATTTCTGGTGTTTTCTGGCTCTGTGACACACTGATGATTGAGTCTTTAAACCCACATGTCAGATTTGGTAGAGGAATTTGTGAGTTTATCTCTCCTGTCGGTACTAGAAAGAGCTTATATTCCCTGTGGTTAAATGTTCTTTTCAGATGTTTTAGTGCACAGTCAGATTTTTCAGCTCAGTGAAGCACCTTTATTTCTTGGGTTTATGCAAAATAACACATTCCAGCCTTTTTAGGTGGTTATTCTCTATGTGACTGGACATGTCATTCCTGCACTTGATTCAAGGTCAATGAATCCAGTCCCGGAAGTGAGATTTGAATCTTAGTAACACATACCCCTTTCTCTAGGAAGACTTTTTCATGGGTGCTCAAGTATCTATTGCTTCTGTTTGAGTTTCTTCCCAAATGCACATTTTTTGCTTTGTTTTTCTCTAGTAGGAAGGAGCACTAGAAAAATCTACCCTATTAATTGGTTATTGCTGTCTCAGCTGTCCTTCATTTTTTAGGTACCCAGACTCTCAATTTCTTAAGCAGCTATATTTTTTTAAAATGCATTCTCTTTGTCCTCTGCCACATCTAGAAGATAACTTCATTCTGTACTTTTGGAAAATGGAGCATCAACATTTTCTTTCCCATATAAAAGCAATTTAAGCATCACTGAATCAAGAAGTAATGGCACCTCAGGTAGTTTGCGTTGGCACTTTTCTTATTGTTTCTTGGCAGGCAGAAGTGATGAAGGAGCAGAAACTTGAATATATGGGGCTGTGAAGGCAGGTGGGGGACAGGCAAGGCAGGTGTCTGGTTAGAAGCAGCTTGTGCAGGTTCCCAGCACTACTGTTAAAAATATGACCAATTTTGTTTTTGCTGTCTCACCTTGAATGTAGGTGAACTTCCCTGGCTGTGAATTGTTTCACTGCACTTAAAGGTGTCAGCTGTCTTGTGCCCATGACACTTTGTAGTATTGATTTTTTGGTGTATAATCTGTAGAAATGTACTGAAATCTGCTATTTAAACTATTGAATATAGGAATTATTCCCCTAAGAATACACATACTCATCACTGGGAAAAAGTTGTATTCCGTGAAAGTTGGCATTTTGAAATTAGCTTAAATTAGCTTAGATTAAAACTAAAACAGTAACATGTCTAAAGTTAATTTATCAATTAGCTATGTGATATAACTTGGTTGCATTAAAACTCAGGCATCACGTTTTAGATTTCTATGTAAGCATTTGATTTTAAACTGTCTTCAAAACAAATTAGTAAGACAAAAGGATTTACAATGTCTTGACTGCTGAGTAGTTGCACAAAACATGCAGTTTTCCTGATTCTTACAGCTATACTATAACCATGTCTGTAGGAAAGAAACTTGGACCTTTAAAAATACTTTTTACTGAAGAAAGATGATTTTTGTAAACAAACTTACTAACCCAAAATACAGCTTACTCAGAAGGAGCTGTTCTGTTTGAGGTAAATATGAAGATACTTTCTTTACAAAAAGGTTTTGAATCAGAGTTGTTTCCTATGGGAAGTAAACCCATACCATTAATGCTACTAAAGCTACAGTATATTTTAACTTTGTAAGATGTATTTCAGCCAAAACTTACTGGCATATGTTGGTAGATACTTCAGATATTTATGCAGGTTTAAAGTGTGGTCTGTTTCATTTTTTCTTAAATTTGGAAAGA
Organism: Rhadina sibilatrix; assembly: GCA_013400275.1. Taxonomy (NCBI): domain Eukaryota; kingdom Metazoa; phylum Chordata; class Aves; order Passeriformes; family Phylloscopidae; genus Rhadina; species Rhadina sibilatrix. The sequence goes on along the minus strand of VWYO01002383.1, from coordinate 173,579 downwards.
TGAATAATATTCTATTACGTGAATTCTAGAAATACTAGTTTAAGAAAAAAAACCCTTCTAGATGCTATGAAATTTGGAAGATTATCTTCCTCAGGGAAGGTGCTACATGGACAGGCACATGGTCCTACAGAGGCAGAGATTTGTTGCAGCTGTAGGTGTGGCTGCTTTCCTGCAGAAACTGGTCTGTTGAAAGATGTTTGGTCCTTTCCTTATGATTTGCAGCTGGATTGAGTCCATAAGATGCACTTTCAAGTTTTATAACACTTCTAGGGGAGCCTGATCTTGTTCTACAATTCTGTGAAGTGGTTCAACTAATTTCATGAGAATAAATTTAGTAGCATAATATTTGGGGAAAAAAAATGAATGTGGTAGCAATATATATTAATTCTGTGTAATATGTGTCTTCATGCACAGAAAATAATTTGGATTTGCCTGCTATTGGATGTATGGAAGGGATTGTAATTAATGTTATCCCTCTGCTAGTTAAAAATTAACTTGGATGCTAGAAGTTTTTAACATCCAGTTTGTGTTGAAGCTCATACATAAAATTACCGTACAAATTTCTTTAAGCTGTACTTTCCCATAGGACAGTAGATGTGCACGCTGAATTTGTACATTTTCCCTGCCAAGTTATGGTACTGCAGGCTAGGACTGTAATGAGTGACAAAAAATAGAATACTGCCTGCAATAATTTTGTCGGAAGTGATGCTTTGCCTCCTTTATCTGCTGGCAGTGGAAGTGGTGGACCTCTGAAGGAATCATGATGTGGTTTGGGTTGGAAGGACCTTAAAGGTCATCTAGATCCAATCCCTCCTCCTATGGGCAAGAACACCTTGCATAGGACCAGCTTGCTCAAAGCCCATCCAACCTGGCTTTGAGGTTAGAGGATTAGGGTTGTGTTAACCTAATCCAGGATGGTGTCTTGGAGTTTTTTTAGTCTCTTTTCTTTTACATGTGCCAACTAATGTTTCATAATGTCCATAGGTGTGTTTCCTACATCTGTGTATCAGAATGCATAAATGCTTTAGGATGCTTTAGGTTGTTACTTTTTTCATAAATATTAAAGCATTTTTAAAATTTGGTGGGGGTTTTGTTTGTTTTAAAGAGTAATATACAACTCATCTATTTTATGACCCTTGACATCCACCTGTTATTGTGGGTTTGTGTTCTTTCTATACAAGATTACTTTTTCCAGCTTATTTGAACATCAATAGTTTGTGCTTTAGTAAACAAAGTTTCAGACATGGCAGTCTCAGGATTCTGAGAAATTTGCATCAAAGGACCAGGAAGCTTGTGTTAACAATCAGCAAGATGAGAAAATTGTGAATAGTAGGTTGAAACAAGAGATTATACATGAAGGTTACTCCAGTATATACTGTTTCCAATGGTTCATCTTTTAAAAGCTCTAAGCAGTGATTGCATTCACTTTCTGATTTCATTTGATCAATGCAATGCCACAGAATATATAGATGTTTTTTAATCAATTCTGTAATAAGACTGAAGTTATGCTTGCTGATAGAGCTAATGTAGGATCAGTTGGTGTGGGATGACTTAAACATAGCAGTGTTTGGTGCTAACTCTGAATTTCACTGAATTAAATAGAGGAATTTAAAAACATTATATAGATACTTGCAATAGCCTTATCTCTATTCCTTTCCCTAACTCTGTGTGAAATATGGACAGTGACAGGTTTTTATTGGACAGAAAATGCATTTTGGACAATGTGGCATTCTGGGAAGCAGTGGGAAGAGCTGCATGGTGTATGTATGTTCAGCCATGCACAATGGAGAGGGAAAACAATGGACTGCTGTACCCTGAATCTGTCCATAGCTGTTTCTCTGGACTGTTTCAGCATTCCTATGATGAATGAATAACATTAATTTCTACTGTGCTTTCAGGTAATGAATCATGACTTTCTATGCTCCAGTATTTCAAGAGAAATAAATCTTGGGCTGGGGAAAGAGTTTATTAGAACTAGTATTTTTTTAAAAGTATCAAAGATGGAACAAATTGTTCCTTCAAAAAATAATTTCAGAATTCTTCAGCAAAACAGCAGAAATCAAGATGCTTGCTAAAACTTGCATGAGAGGAGGGATCACCACTGCCAAAGTGCTGGCAGTTCTGTACTGGTGCAGCCCAGGTACTGGTGGCCTTTGCAAGTGCACCTTCCTGGCTGATGTTCAGCTTGTTTGAGCTTCAGGTCCTCTTCTGCAAAGCCGCTTTCTGGCTGTTTGGTTTCCAGGCCATTCTCTTGCATGGGGTTGTTCCTCCACAGGCACAGGACTTTGCACTTCCCTTTGAACTGCATAGGACTGCTGTCAGCCCATTCCTTCACCTCTTGGAGGCACTTCTGAGTGTCGTCACAACCCTCTGGTGTTTGAATCATTCACAGTTTTCTGTTATGTGCAAAGCTGCTGAAACTGCACGCTGTGGCATCGGCCAGGTTATTGATGAAGATGTTAAATATCATTGACCCTCAGAGCTCACCACTGATGTCTGGCCCCTGGCTGGCCTGGCTGTGGTGCCCCTGACAGAGTCCTTTGAGCCAGGCAGGTCAGTTTTCAGTCTGCCTCGTGATCCATGTGTCTATCCTGTGCCTCATCAGTCCTCATGAGGATGGGGTGTGGGAGGCTTATCAAAAGCCCTACTGCAGATGGGGTGGACACATCAACTCTTGTCTCACCTCATATTGTTCATAGTGCTGTTTAGTACATGTGACTTCCTTGCCATAAATTTGTGCAAACTGTCCTCATCTCTCTATGCTTGCAAAAGGTTTTAAAGAGCTGTTTACTGCATCACATCACCTTCCAAGAGATCAAGGTGAGTTTTATCCTGCTGTGGTGCCCCAGATCCTCCTCTCTGCTCTTGAAGATGGGACTGATCCCATCCCATCCCAGTCCTATCCGCTTTGCCTCAGTCATCAGTGACATTCCCTTATGACCGTGACCTTACAAAAACAGTGGCCTGTTGATGGCATCAGCCATCTCCTTCAGTATTTGGATGGATGTTTCCTGAAACTTCTGCTTTAGTGATGATTTCAAGTAAATTGTGACTTAAGGAAGGTGTGAGTTGTGTTTTACTGGTATTTATCAGTGGGCTATGACATTACTGAATTAAGGATTGCCAGAGTGTGAGGCTCTACCTTGGCCTTCTGTCATTGGGATGAAGGCTCCTGGCAAAGCTCTAGTTGACGAAAAATGACTTTTAGAGAAGTAGAAGATAACACTACTTTGTCTTGCTGATGGCTACATAAATCTTGCATAATGCTAAATAAACAGCTGTACACTTATTTGTGTAACTATCAATTATACAAAACACAGGGATGTGTTTTGTTAGCATAGCCATCTTCTAGTATTAAATATGGTTTGTTTGAATCTGCTGGAAGATTTTTAGTCTGCAGTCTTTGCCAGTGCCTTAAAGTGTGGTCTTAATAGTGCTTAAGTCTGTCTGTTTTAAGGGTCAACAACTGGATGTGCTTTGGCTACTGCTTCACCTTGACAATAGTTTAAAATGTGATATTTGCATATTGTGAGCTGCAGGTTGTATCCATTTTTCAGCTGAGATCTGACCTGCGTGTTTTCTTGTGAAAGTTGTCAAAGGAATCACAGAAAGTTTGTAGTAGTCTGCAGTGCTATGTACATGATAAGGAAGAAAGATTATAGGCCCTTCTTGATGTCTCACTAAAATGTCAAGTGAAATCTTGTAGAAGAGCTACCTGTCTGTGTTCATATGCATAAATGAAAAAGGTGGGAAAGCTACTTGTTAGGACTCTTGATATAGAATATTAACTATATTTTGCCTGAGTCCTATGCACCAAGTAGTGTAAGATACTCTGTAATTTGGATTTTATTTTTAAGTTACAGAACATATAAGTTGACATTTTGTAGTTGGTGGATGTCTGACCTTGCTAACTTAAAAATATTCATGCTTAAAGAAAGATCTGCTGTAGATAAATGTACAGTGGGTAAATCATACATTGGATTTTAGCATTTTGTTATAAGTTATCTTCACAGTGAGATAAATAATTTTCAGTTGAGGATATGGAGCTGATGTCTATGCCTTCATCTTGTTTTCTTCCTGAGCAAGACTGATTAAACATCTATTAATACCTTATATGTGATTTTGACAGTTCCACTGTGCTACTTCCTACCTTACTGCTAATATTAATCAGTCTAAACAGACTTTAGTGGAGTAATTTTTGATGTGAAGGTAATAGGTGTTCAATTAGTTTTGAATTGCTTAAATAAAAAAGCCCATTCAAAATATTTGTCATATTGGTGACTGAAATGTATTTTCAGATCAGTGCAGATAGTAGTACTTACGCTGCAAAATAGAACTTATAATGCCTCTGAATGCAATTTAAATAAAGATTGGTTTGAGTCCTTCAACAGGGATATTATTATTAATTTGAGGATTCTGAATGCTGTAGACATCATTCTAGCATGAACTGCTTATTTTATTGTAAATTGAAATTAGATTCATTGTCAGTTGCTTTTACAAAATTAAGGTGGCATATGAAAGACAGTTACTCAGAATTCAACTATTGTAATAATGCACATTAGTTGAAACAAATTAGTGTGTTTTTTATGCACAATTCATGCTCTTAATGCATTACTTTCTATGCCAGTTCAGAATTAGGACCTATTATGGATGCAAAACTTGTGATTTTTAAAAAGACTTTTTAAAGGATTAAAATGTTGGCTGAGGAGAATAGGTGAAGTTTTCTGAGGCTCTTAAAGGAATGGGGGTGGATGCAGTAATAGAGAAACAGCATTAAAAATTGAAAATTCCATTGTATTTTTTATTTGTGTTTTAGACCCATTCAGGATGAGTCTAAATGTTGCCATTTCACATATATTTAGTTTTCTTAATTTAAATATTTTGAGGCTATTTTTGTTTGCTTGATTACTTTAGTTCTCTAATTTTCTCTTTTAAATGAAGATACACTAATTAGTATTTACTTTGGAAATACCTTGGAGGGTGGAAAAAGGGATATTTGTCTAAGCATTTACTCATCAGAAAATGTTTAGTTGCTGAACTTAATTGTGTGTTTTTCTGGGGGACTGTGATGCTGTATATACGATTTAAATTGGGAAATTCTGCTTTTTTTGTGAATGTCTGCACAGAGAAACTGCTTTGAAGCAGACTAGACTATGCTAGACATGTTTTGAGATACTCAAAAGTAGGAGGCTAAGGTTGACTCTCCTGTTTAGTGCAAAAATTGGGAAGGTTGTCCAGCTTCATGCAGATCAAGAGGACAAGGAGTGAGTAGTAGGTCTCTTAGAGGCTGTTGTAAGGAAATCTGTGGGGTTTATTTCAGCAAGCCTTTTGAAATGTATTAAAACCTTGGTGTGGTGATTCTAGTTCGAGTTCATGCTGTGCAGTAATGTTTTCAGCTTAAAAAATGAGAAATATTGGTTGGAGAGGTGCTGATTCAAAGAACTCTTAATCATCCCCTAGTAGGACAGGGAATAAAGCAGTCCAAGGTAAAAGATGTGTAATCTGAAGCACAATCAAGACCATTTTACTACAACAATAGTGATCTCAAGATCTCATCAATTTAAGCAAATTTGGGATTGTAATTGGGTTCACCATCTTGTGTTACTGTACTCTGGATCTACAGAACTCCTGGAAGGACTGTGGGCAATTAGTCAACATCCAGCACAGCAGACTTCCTATGGCTTGGCTTCATCGAGAAAGCTGTAATTTTTTTTTAAGAATAAGTATTCTTAATATGTGTCTTCTGAGATAAATTATGGGTTTTATCTCAGTGAAAATTTCCAAATAAACAGTTTGGAATGCTGATATTATCAGCTTTTGCCATTAAGGAAAAACTATTGTTTTTTTTCTGAAATTCTACTACAACTGACTTGTGATTCCCCTTTTCTTCTGGGACCTTGTCTCTTACCAAAGCTTGAATGTGTTCCTTAAAGAGGGTCTTCATAAAATTCAAACTAATACAGCAAGGTCTGTATTTTCTCATACCATGACTTTGATTTCTTTCTGATGTGAAACCAAAAGGAATCATCCTGCCAGAGGAGATGGCCATCCAGCTCAGTGTTCTGTCTCCAGCAATGGTCAAAAGCAGTGATTTTTCAAGAACTAAAAGGGAAAGTATGTAAAGATACTTAGCCCTCAATTTGACATAAGAGCTTTCTGAATTGAAGAGGGGGTGATTTTTCGAAGTCAACTGTGAAGCTTTGAAAATTCACTGAGAAATACTATTGCTGTTAGGCTATGGTTCAGTAGTTGTATAACATGCTTGATTGAGTGAGTCTAAATTTTGATGTTTCCTTTTCTTAGATACAAGGCAATAAAATTGCCCAAATAAAGCAAAATCAATTGCTTCTATTGTATAATGTTAGTAATTTTCAAACCCACTTGATTTAGGAGTATTTTTAAAGGACTATGTAATTCTTAGACTATTGTCACTTTCAAAATGAATGTGGAAACTATTTCTAGAGCAATTCAGTGCAGTTCCATCAGTGCCCTATTCCTGTAAGCCATGATCATGTGGACATCCTTGAATGAGCCTTGCATTTTTCACTTTTTCTTCCATCTGAAGTAAGAAGTTAGTACAAGTTTAGCAGTACAGAATTATTTGGCTATAATGGGGTGTTTGGTAAGACATCTGAATCTCAGGAAATAGAGTAGAAACTTTCTTAATGATTTGCAGGCAAATTGACCTGATTTCTGTTTCTCCTGATCTTGTGTAAAGGAGATATTGCCTTAAGGACAAGTGCGGTAAACATTTCTGTTTGCTTTGTGGTTGACATTCAATCTTATATTTATTATATTGATTTACTACAGACAAATAGGGCATCACTTTGCTCAGCATTAAACACAAGTATTTATATTGGCTTAGCTGAGGGATCTGGAATCCTGGATTGTAGTTCTGCCCCAGGAAGATTAATTCTAACTGAAGAATAATGTGAAACAATTCTCCTTCGTCATTATCTGATGTATCTACCTCTGTTATTTGGTGAATTAACTGAGGACTAATCGCTGCTTGGATCTATGCTATGATTAAATGTAAGGAAAAAAATCCATGCAGTTACTACTGCATGCAGTTAAATTCCTGTTGCATTAGCTGCATCCTTGGTTTGAGAACATGAGATTTTAATCTCTAGCATTATGGGAAGCTTTAATCACATGTTTATTTACTCTTTGTGATCTAGGAAGTGGCATTGCTTCATATAGCTAAGCAGTGCAGTAATCTAAGGATTAAGAAAAAGCAAATCTTCCTATCCATTTGACCTTGAAAATCTGATTGGATTTCCTGTGTGATTTGGCATGATTTCTCCCTAATTATCTGAAGCTTGATGTATGTGAATGATATTGCAAGAGCTGTGTGGATATAGATAAAATTCTAATTCTTAGCTGCATTTCCCATTCTTCTTAGAGTTCAAGTTCAAAGAAATAAAAGACTGGACTTTGTTCATACAAAACTAAAGTCTTTTACAATAGCAATGAAGAGGCAGAAAGTCTTAAGTAAGTTTGATTAACGTTAGACCATAATGGGAAAAAATTACTTAATCTTACTTTGTACTGCTTTGGCAATGGGCTATGGCTGTTTGTTAGTAATTTGTCTTAAAAACAAATGGGGAAAGTTGTGATCCATTTTGCTGAGAGCTGATTTGCAGCCTATTAAAGGGTTTCAGTAGCTTCTTCAAGCAAAAAGTAAGTTTTTTAAACAGTGCAAGTAAAAGAATTAAGGGGTTTTGCTTAAAATGTTCAATAAAGTATGTAGATACTTGGGGAGGAAAACTGATTTTTGGAGTATGTAATGTGTTTCTTTTAATAATTACTTTAGTGACTTCGAAGTTCAGTATCTACTAGAGCAAGAAGAGAACACTTTTTATGGTTTCCATTAGCTCAATTTAGTCCCATATTATGAGTATATTTAGCATTAATCACATTGTTGCAACCAAGTCCTTCAAATACTTAATTCAAATAACTTTTCTAAGCTAAAGTATTTAGGAAATACAATTAGCAGTGTATTGATCTCTTAAGGAATTTATGCAGCTGGCTCAGCTGAAGAATGTTACTGAGGTAGAACTCTTGTGTTTAACTCTTCAGGTGCATTTTAAGCGCATCTGAGATGTCTGAAACAAATAATTTCCCCAGGTGTAATATTTCTTGGCAATTTCTAGGAAGTTCCTTAAACCACTGTTGATTCATAAATTTGTGGTTCTCACTTTCAGGTGGGCAGGGGGATTGCAGTATATGCCATGCTGTGCATTTGGGGATAACAGCTTGTAACTCAACAAGAGAAAACAAATTTTTAGCTTTACCAGTTCATAAAAACTTTGTGGGCTTTGATGTTTTATTATGTAAGTTTAGATTCTTTAGGAAAAATTCCTTTACTGTAACAGTAATTACGGTGACTAAGAACTCATAAAGGTCTTGTATCAGGCTGGGATCAATTGAACTACCTGGGAGTCTTTGTGCACTGTTCTGTCACAAAAAAATGCATTAATTAAATTTAATATTGAATGGAGTTGAACTGTAATTCTATGACTTCGAACAAATTTTAGTCCTAACATTTAAAATCAATCCAAATCACATCATAGCAAATTTTGTTGCAACTGCATTTGCTTCAGTCATAACAAATGGATGTATTTTTACTACAATTTATTATAATTCGTGATTATTTTCATAATCAGTGTTTCGTGGTTTAAAATATTGCTAAAGAACAGCAGAGAACAGATCAGTTTTAAGCTTTAAGTTTATTACACTATACTAATAGTGTAATACCAACAGCAGCCTTCCAAATTAGTGTTGTGTTTTTACTTGTAAAACATAAAATCCTCTAAGTTCCTAATCTAGTTTTTCAAGAGAAATCAAAGAGCTTTGTCACAACTGCCCTTGTAATATGAGTAAAGAGGGGTGTTAGATGTATATCTGAATTTGAATTCTGTGATAGTATTATGCTTTTACACCTGAATGTGATACTTTAAAAACTTTGACTTCTAAAAGATACCAGTCACCTGATTTCTGAGTGGGAACATCACATCCTATAAAATTTTAGTCTTAATTTCACCTGGAAATGACTTCTAAATTAAACTGATGTAACTTTATATCTGTTTAATTGCCCTTAATTTCCTAGTCTGTAATGTGGCATTTCCAAATTTCCATTTTTACCTGGATTTTGATTATTGAAATGTTTTTCAGTTGTTGTTAGCTGGTGGAATAATGGTGCTGAAGGCTTTTTTTTACTGAGCATGATGAAACAAAGGACATGCTGGAGCAAGTTTGCTTTGATAGGGCTCCTCCAGAACTTTTATATTGCCACAATCTATAGAAATCAAAAACTTCTTAGAGACTTGACAAGAATTATTGAAAGTACAGCTCTGAAATTCTTTTCCTTCAAGAAGCCTTCAGGTAGTCTGAGGCTGGTTTGACTTTCTTAGTTTTCAGCCACTGAACAGTAACTTGGACAAATTGTTTATTTTCTGTTTAGTGTTAGTGAAACTTACATGGAAGATAAGTTTCATTAAGAAGGATGCTGGCATTTTAATTTCTGTAGTGGTAAAAGGAAATGGATTGGTATTCAATTAAAATTTTGCTAATAATGCATGGATTTTTTTTCCATAGTTATAAATTTGTTGGTTTATTCTGTTTTTCATTGACCTAATTTCAAAACGGATTGTCTTTGAAAGTCTACTAAAGGCTGGTTTTGCCTATATTTTGATTGGTTTCTTTGAGTTCAAGTTTTTATTACAGTCTCTTCTTGGCATAAGATCACATTCCCATTAAAGAAATTGCAAGGTCTTGATGAATGTCCTTAATTTCTAGTGGTCAAGTAGAGTAGAAGGGTGTTTCTTGTTGTGAAAAATTAACAAGATATATGGAGATGCTTGTGGAGGACAAGTCCTAAACTCCCGTAGAAGAACCTCTGTGTCATTTCTGAAATGGGTTGGATTTTAGGGCGTGCTAACAAGTTTAATGCTGCAGCCTCCAGTGTGATGGACCCAATCCAGCAAATACCTCAAGAGGTGCTTCACTTTGTCTCTCTGTATGCTCCTCATTAATCCTCTCTAATGAAATGAAATCCACCGTTTTTCGTTAGCACACTAGAGAGTCAATATTTGGAGAAAAGTATAATCAAGAGTCAGTTTTATGTGTATCTCTGGAATGAATAGAGTCATGCAGGCCAGGATTTGAACTTCTAAATCCCATTCCTATAATGTCATTGTTGGTATAACATTAATCGCAGATTTTTGGGTATGATCTATGTGCCTCAATTACATTCTGGAAATTCTGAAAGATTAACCTGACATTTGTTCCTAAGTGCACTGTAGAAAGCCACCATTAAAACTGCAGACTTTATTTATAGAAGAGGAATAAATTTATTGAATATTAAACTAGGTTATGTTCTTTAATTTAAACGTGCTCAAAGGTATCTAGGAATAGTTGTCACTACTTGAGCTGTATAAAAAAATGTATCCTAAGTGTTAAGTGAGTACAGTGTTTGCAATGCTAATTCAAGGTGCTGATATAAACATGAATATAAAAAAAGGGAAACATGCTTTACCCTATTGGCTTTGTATAACCAATTACATGTATTAACTACACAATATGTCATTTGTATGCCATACAGTATTAGCTTTGAAATTTAACTACACTTAATTTGAAGAGTCTCAGCTTTTAGATTGTTGCATTAAACTGAAAAAAATGACTTTTTTCTTTAACAGAAATTGAAAAATTCCAAAAAGGGGAAGGAAAGGAAGAAGAAAAGTATATTGATGTAGTCATCAATAAGAATATGAAGTTGGGACAAAAAGTTCTGATTCCAGTAAAACAATTCCCTAAGGTAAGCCAAATTTTCATATTTGATAAATTTAAGTTCTTACAAGAGATATTTCACTAGTATCTTAACTATTTTTTAATGTAACATGTAAAACTATTACCATTCATTACTGTTACTGTTCTGCAATCAATTCTGTCGGAGCTCTATGGTAGAAGGGATTTCTGTTAGAATAAATGTGCAGGAAAGTGGTGCTATTCACACAAAATAGTATGTTGAGAGAAAAAAATTGAAACATATTTTTGGGATAGCAGGATCCTCCTCTTCAGAATATCAAAAGGAAAAACAAATTTTGAAGTTGAATCTGATGCCAGGCTTTGAAACTTTCTTATTGTAGCTGAAAGTGCGGCTTAAAATGCACCATTAAGGAACTAATTGTTTAAATTTTCTTCTCATCCTCTTAGGTTTCAGCCATTGTTATTCTTGAATGAATTATAGCTTGACTGCTAAATTATGCAGTCTGTTCTGAAGGGGTAGAGACTGTTTCATTAATATCTTTGCCCACCATGAATTCTTAACACTTCTTTACTGCCAAGTATTATCCTGCACTAAAATATTGCTGCCTGGAAGCATTTATGCAACATTCAGTGGAACTTTATTATTTTGGTGCTGCTTTAAATTTTAAGGTTGATGTTATGACAATCAGATTAGCATGTTTTTAATTTGTTTGCAGTGGTTTTTTCTTCCTACTAGAAATTTCAAGATTTTCTGTTCATGGAGAAAAAAAATCATTGTTCCTTCCTCCTTCTGTTTAGGAAAACTGTTTATAATTGATTTTTTTCTGCACAGTATCAGCGTTTTTCTCACAATCCTGTGCAGGGTAACTTGCAGGGATTTCTTTGCTGCTGTTCAAAGTTTCATGAAATATTCCTTGAGTGAGTGCAAGGCTGCACATCATGTGGTCACCTCTTTGGAACTCTGACTTAAGTCATCTTTATGACTGAATAGAGGTATATAGAAGCATACAGAAACCTAAAGATTGGAAGGTAAAATATAGGAACCTCTTACTCCACAGTCAGTATTTGCAAACAGGATGTTTTTCTGCTAAATGTTGAGATGTAGATACTTGAGCTCAGGGGCAAGAAAGGCAAACTGGCTATTAAAAAGGGAAACGCTGCCCTCTGAAAGATAGATACTTCTGCTTCTTTATCTGGTGTCAACCTTCTTTATAGGACTAAACACTGAAATTATTTAGGATAGCTAGTTGGAAAGCCCTTGCCATATTTCGAATGGCTAGAGATGCTCTGCTGTTTGATCAGTACTTCTGACCCATAGAGACACTGAACTGGAATAAAACCTGATGTGTGGTATGGAAAGAAGCCTGAACTTAGGTCCAGGCAGATCCAGGGGTGCAAAATAAAACAGCTGTGCAGAACAGGCATGTCATATGAGTTCCTGCATCTCCACTAGGACTGCTCCACAGAAAGCAAAATACTGTTATCTCTATTCACATAAATTTCCTCTTCTGACAGAGTGAATTATATCCTAGATACTTAATAAGAATATTTTTATCACAATATTTGGGGGATCAACTTATCTTAGAATTTTCCTTTTATTATGTATAAATGGATATTTGTTAAAGGTTGCTGATTAAAGATTCTGTAGACTCAGAATGAATTGAAATTTCTCACTGTGTAGGAGTAGTCTGGGAGGTGAGTATTATTTCAGAATTATGATAGGTGCTCTTGGTATCACTGAAACACCTGCCCTAAAACACAACCAGGCACTGCAATTTGCTATCACTTGGTATTAGAACCAGGCTTGTGGTTTTATTTTTGAGATCTCATAAATTATGATACATTGTATGAAGTGACATAGCTTCAGTATGGCAAACTAAGAACCTTATCCTGGCATACTATAGTCTGCAGTAAGTGACATGAGTTTTAAATGCCTGTAGATGAGAGAACAAAGTCTTTTTGCATCAACATATTTTTGAAGTGCTAATCCTATTTTTATCTCATGTGTTCAGAGAAGGACTCAGAAGTTAAAGATTTGTGGGATAGATATGGAGTTGGCTCAGTCATCTTGGTTACCCTGAGAACTGATGACTGCCACAGTGGCTTCACTAAGGACAAGATGTGCCTGACAGAACTGGTGAATTCCTTGACAGGGTTGCTAGATAAGGGGGAAAAACAAGTGACATCATCTGTGTGGATTTGTGCAAAGCATTTGACACTGTCCTATGTGTCACTCTGGTCTCTAAACTGCAGAGATGTGGTCTTGATGGATGGACCACTTGGTGGATAAGGAATTGGCTGGATGATTGCACTCAAGAGTTGTGGTTGATGGTTCAGTGTCCAAGTGGTGACCAATGACAAGTGGAATTCCTTGGGGGCTGGTACTGGGACCCACACTGTTTGATGTTTTTGTTGGTGACGTGGACAGAGATACTGAGTGTACCCTCTGCACTCAGCTGTCACACACGGGAGGGTTGGGATGGCATCCAGAGGGACCTTGAGAGATTGGGGAGGTGGGGCTGTGCAAAGCTCATGAAGTTCCGCAAAGCCAAGTGCAAGGTGATTCCTGTGGGTTGGGGCAATCCCAGACAGGAAAACAGGGCAGAGAATGGATCAAGAGCAGCCCTGAGGAGGATGACTTGGGGTGCTGGTAGAAGAGAAGCTCAACATGATCCCAAAATGTGCTCTCACAGCCCTGAAAACAAAGGTGTCCTGGGCTGCATCCAAAGCCCTGTGGGCAGCAGGTGAGGGAGGGGATTCTGCACCTCTGCTCTGGTGAGACCCCACCTGCAATGCTGCATCCAGCAGCTGACAAATCATCATAATAATTGATAAATTTCTGAAACAAGCATTGAGTTACCAATTTGGGTTTAATCTAACTGATATGAGTAACCAGGAAGTGGTGAGAAAAACCAAGTTTTCCTCAACTTCATTAACAGAATAGTCCCCTAAATAAAAGGTCCTGCTTTTAAACTAGATCAAAAAGAACCCAAATTATTAAAATTGTTAAGTCCTTAACAGAGTTAAATAGATGAAAATGAAACTAACCACAAATACAAATGATTTTTGCCATCAGGAGCTCTTCATTTGTTTATATTTGCCAGGGATTACTCTGGGAAAGAAAGATGTTTATGTATATTTATATTTCATTAATCCTATCCTAATTTTTTGTTATAAAAGAGGGCTGTGAACCAAAACAACCCTTCAGTGCCCTGCCCTCAAGCAAGACAGCTTGCTAGACCTGAAATAAATATTATATTGCCTTTTCTTTCTTCAAACCTTTTCTGTAGTTCGGACTCCTTGAGTAAATCATAATAGCATCAGCACAGGTCAGGCAGTCCAGGCTCTGATCAGATCAGCCTGGCATGTAATGCTTGCTCACATTTCCTGTCCTGTCAGATATGTTCTCCTGAGCCCATGGCTGGGCCTTGTGCAATTGTCTCTGACAGCTCTGGAAGGTGACAGGTTAAGTGCTGCAGCAACTCTTCAACTGAAGTTCAGAGCAGCTGGGTTTCTGTTGGAAAAGAATCTGGTAGACCTCATGTTCAAAAGTATCTGGTGCACTTTTTTGAGCATCTTTGCTTACCATGAGAAAACATGAGTTTCTGATCTTTTGCTTACTGCATAAATAGCTGAGTGTTCCTGGTGATGTGCTTAAAGGAGGAACTGGCCTCCTAACCTAAGAGCTCTTGATTCTTTCTGTGAGAGTCTATAGTTATATCCCTTAACTGGGAACTTTTGACTTAACTAGCACTGCCAAGAGTTGAGTAACATGCTTAATCTCATGCTTATAGTTTGTCTAAATGTTGTTTTTTTTCCAGATCTGAATTTTGTCTGTGCTATGAAATAACTCAAGATGGTTAGTCCCAGGAGTTATGTTCAGTTTCTCCTTCAGGCTGGTTGTGCATTTGAGTAAATTTCCTTTTGTTATTAGGAAGGAATAACTGACTCCTGTAAAAAACATCCCTGATTTTATATGTCTTTATATGATGACAGATAGTCTTATCTGGTAAGACAAAACCTTGTAGAAACTCTGCTATGGATTTCAGACCTAGTCACATATTTTCAAAATATGATTGTGCAGAGTCTTAGAGTTTTTTGGTTTGATCCAGCTCTGAAGATGCCTCCAAGAGAGCTGAAGTGCTGTGATACAGAAATTAATCTGAGGTATTTACATGAAGCTTGAATAAGCTTTGGTAATGCTGTCTGCAATCCTGTTGTAACTGGGACATCTACTACAAATAAGGATTAGAGAACTTTGGCTTTTACGCAACCTTATAGGAAAAGGGCCAACTTTTTGAGGTAGAACTGATCTCTAAATCAAGTCACCTATAGGTAGGAGTCTATGTGGATGCTGGATGTCCAAACTGCAAGTAGTGGAATGAGACCTTGTCAGCTTAGGACATTGAGGGTAGAGTGATTTGCTGTTTGATCAGCTGAATACCTCAGCTGACTCTGGGTTGTGTGTGTGTGTGAAAATGTGGCTCTTAAAGCTATGTTTCTGTTGTGTGTCATTCTTGATAATAATCCTCAAACTTGCACCGACTTAAAGGCATAAAAGGTGAGCTGGCCACTCAAGGAAGGTCCTGATGTAGTTGTGTTAGTGGAGGGACTCTAAATCTGTCCCAACTCTGCTATGAGGAGCCATCACGTGTGAAAGCTCTCTTAGAGCTTTGTTGTGTACTTATGAGGCAGGAAGGTGTTATTCCCCTTCCATACATTTAATGAATATGCATTATGAAGTAGTTTAGTCTCAGAACCCTGATTTTGCTTTGACAATTTGCTGAATTTGGCTGTTCTGAATTAGGTGAAAAAAAAAAAATAGCTTCCCTGGGTGGTAAATGGAATCATGATGGTTTTCCATGAGATGGATCAAAACTGTGGGGAATAATTATTTCCATTGTGACAGGCTACCATTTTAAAAATTGCTCATAGATCTACACTTAAATACTGGGTAAATCTCAAAAGTTAAGAAGAAATGGTCTGTTGTTCCCCAAAGTGATACTTTAAATATATTTTCTGAAAAGTTACTGACTTTTGGAGCTGGTATCCATTTAAACCTTTTAGCTCAACTTTTAAAGTGAAAATACCTGTTTTAAAATGTCATTGTCATATACAATATATCTGCTGTTGTTATGTAAAGTCATGGAGAGATTAATATTTTAATCACATGTCTAGTTAGCAATTTTTCATAATAGCTCAGCTCTAAGGATTTGTTAAAGCAGAAATGAGAAAATGTGATTACATAACCAGAAGTGATGTGAAGGAACAAACATCAATTAATAATAGCAGGGATAAATTTTGAGCAACCTTATAGTAAAATTGACCAAGCTTTGAATATGAATAAATGTTTAAAGACCTGTTAGCATATTACATGGGGAGTAGTTTGTGGTGTAACAGGTGCTTAAAGCACTTGCCTTTTAATAGAAACATTATCTTTCTGAGATGAATAAGAAAAACCTTGAAGTTTGCCTTGTTTCAGGCCATTCTATCGGAAAGTGCTCTGAATTGTAAACTAACTTTTTATTTTTTTTCTAGTGACCCTGTCACAGGGAAACCATTACAGAAAACTAATATCAAGAAAGCTTTCTATGGCTTTAATAACAATGGAGTGCTTAAAGCTTTACAGGAAAGCATTTGGTCAAGCATTTATACTTTCACTAAGTATTTTAAGCTGGATGAACCATTCTTAGCAGACTTGCCTTGGTTGGGGATAAACAAGGATTACTTTTTCTATTATATCCCCTTTTCTGTAATATATACATTTAAAAATGCTGTAGCACTGGCATTAATTTTTTTTTTTTGTTATAATTCATATAGTAGATCAAATGGTTCTGAAGGGAATATCATGTTCTTTAAATGTTCTTTGTAACTGTGTTTCTCCAGAAATGTTTTCAGGGAATAGTTTCAAGCAGTGATGTGGTAAGGAAACAAATCTCCAAACAACTGTTCCAGTCATCTTTTGATTTGGTGATTCTGAAGAAGTGGGTGCTATGCAGTGATGCCCATAATCTCCATTGTATGATAACTGAAAAAAATGTTTCTTAAAATGAGAATTTATGAACATCTAAGATGGGAAACAATTTTGAAGGAAAAACCTTATATTTTTTGTTGTTGTTTCTATTGTGAAAGATGCTTTCTATTTGAGGTGTATTTTAAATTAGAGATTTTTGTTGCAGACTTTAGGATAATCTGTAAAACAGAAAGAGATACACTCTTTCAGCAGAGTTAACCAATATTTGCCAGCTAATGGACACCATAGTCAAGAGAAAATCCCCTCTCCCAGGAATTGGAGGAATGGCTATTGCACTGCATGTTGTATCTTTATCCACAAAGTAAACCAGAGGTACAGGAGGATGTGCTTTCAGTGATCACAGATTTTTAGGATAAGGAACATCTCTCAAACCTTATATCCTTTTGCTCAAACTAATGTATTATCAGATAATATTTTGTTCAGAGGGTACCATTTATAAGTAGCAGAGTATTATTTGATTAGAAGTGTAGCTGAGGTGCTGATTTTCCCCATTTTATCTAATTGTTTCCTCCCAGGTCTGTTATTCTGAATCTTGATACTGATTTTGCAAAGATGCAGTTTAGCTGGAGATACCATATTTGCCATATCCTTCAGAGCTGGTATAGAAGCAAATTTGAGTTGGGAACTTTATCTCTTCTTGTATATGCCATTGTCCATAGTTTACTGGTACTTACCTAATACATTAGAAGTTGTCTTAGTGCAGAGACAATTCCTGATTTGACAAAGGTGATCCAGTGTAGAGTGACATGTATGATTGATTCTTAAGAGTTCATCTGTCCTGTAGAACTGAAAATTTCACCAGCTTGCACTGAAATACAGTGTGACTGCTTTAATACAGTGTTACGCTGAAGCTGGTGAAGCTGAGGACTATTTTTGGTATTTATAGCAGTTGGGAGGTGGTTGTGCTGTATTGAGAGGGGTGAGTAAAGAGGGAAGTCTGGTATGTCTGATCCTGATCCAGCACTGGTGAATGTGACTGGTCTGACTCAGGCAGAGCAGCTCAGATATCTGTTTGTTACTATCCAGTGTATCTAATTCAGAGAGATTTTATAAGCTTGAGTTCAACGATAAACCTGAATTTGTTTGTTGTTCTTATGCTCTTGGGGCAAATAAACCCTTAATGTGGAACATGGGAACCACCCATAAAACTTGTATTGTGAGCAATGTTGGCCAGCTACTAACCTGGATCTGCCAGGCTTACTTGCTTCTGTAACACCAGCAGATAAATAGGATTTGCTAATTTCGTAAGTAAAATTTGTTTTACTATGTGCTGGATTTGTACCTTTAGGTTTGAGTCCTTCTACTATTTGATTGAAAGCAGTGTATAAGTAATAATAGTAACTTAGTGACTGATACTTTGAGTGTTTCTATATCTATGAAACATTGCAAAATGAACCTTGGATCAGATGTTCCCAATGTGATGTAAAAGGAAGATAAACCAATAGTTTGAACAAAATGCAGTACCTGTTCAAAGTAAATAATCTGTTTTCTATACTGAAAGGATTCCTTCAATATCATGAATGGGTTTTATTTATGGAATAATCAACTGAAATGTTTCAAAGCCTTTTAGTTATGTTGTGTGGGAGCAAAAATGTTTTGTGACTGCATTGTAAGCAATCTTTTACTAACCTTTGTACATTCAAACTACACCTAGAGGTAATATGCTTCAAATCAGCAGAATTTCAGACTTGCAGCACAAGTTTCTTATGCTTCAGACTTGTCAAATCAAATATTTGGAGCCTCAGTGCACAGAAAAGAATAGTTCAGCAGATACCAGGATACAGACAACACATTTTCGTGTTCATTAAATGTGTCTAGAACATGTCATCTGTGCAGCCCTTGTATAGCTTCTGTAATGTCTGACTTTGGCACTAGAGATTCCATGTCCTTATAAAGATGACAACTTTTGGAGGTATTAAAGATCAATTTAGATTTACACAACATTAAACTACTTGGTTTTAACTAGAAGAATGTAGCTATAGTAAAAAGTAAGTGGAGTCTTTTTGTTCCCAGTAGTTTAAAAGGCTATATTATAAGTAGACATAAGTAATCTTTTACTTTGAGCTTAACTATGAGCTTCATTTAAGGAAACTCTTGATAAGGAGTAATTGACTTGTGGAGCTTCAAATTTGTTACAAATTGTTTCAATTTGTTTGCTTTCTTAGTTACACCTTCAGAAGCAATAAAATCAGAAGTCTGAGTTAAAAGGACTCTCTTAAGAATATCTTTGCCTTCAGATGTTCAACCTCTGTTGAAATAATGATTATAAATTAAATTGCACAGGACCCCATCAGTGGCCCTGAGTCCTGAATATTCTCAGCAAAGGAAATTTCTACCTGTATCTGTTCAATCTTTCCTATTAATATTTTTCTTGACTGTATCTTAGGACTTACATGAAAAAATGGACACCTTTAATAAAAAAAGAAAGATTAAAGAAATTCCCTTAGAATTTCTTGATGTGACCTGATAATTTCAGAAAAGAGTGGCCCATGCAAGGTCTTAAATTTAATAGGTGTTCTGTGGACTGTAATAATGCATGAGCCATTTTTACAATAGTATTATGTCAGGTTGACATTGAGAATTGAGCTTGCAACTAGTAAGTGGAATAAACTTATATTTTCATATTTAGTTGACCTTTAATGCTTGCTTTCTTTTTTGTCTAAAGCTGAAAGAAATGAACTGGAGCTGTAGACTTTCTGCATTGTAGGGTGAGTGCAGCTGGGCCTTTGTTCCATCAGCACTTACAGTCTAGCAACAAGAGATCTGGGACTGCCATTGCCCTATTGTTAAGTGCTTTCAAGTAACTCCAGATGAGCAGGGAGATCAGTGCAGCCTGTCTTGGCTCTTCAGCAACACAGTAATAGAAGGACAAGCAAAGAACTTATACACTGTTTCATAAATTTGAGGTCACAAAGCTTAAGCCTGTTTGCTGTTCAGCATCACTGTATTTTAATTCTGCCTAAAACTATCTTTAACATAATTGTGTCACTTAAGTTGTTGAGTACCTCAACCTTCTTCTCTATTTTAATCAGTTTTCCATCATGAGGGGTAACACCTTCTTTAACCTTCCCTTTTCTACTTGGGACAGCAGAAGCCCTTTCTGTTACTCTTTGTGTCCTTTGCCAGATTCAGTTTCAGCTTCATTTGGACCTTCCTCACCCCAGCTCTACACAACCAGACTTCATTTCTATACTCTTCCCACATCACCCGTCTTAACTTCCACTGTCTGGGCATTTCTTTTGCCTTTTACTTTGACCAGGCTGTCCCTGCTCACCCATGCTGGTCTCTTGCCTGAATTCTTGCTGTTGAGAATCACTAGCTCTTGTGTTCAGTGGAAGACTTCCTTAAAGATCTGCCAGCTCTGTTCCACTCCCTCATCCCTGAGGGCAGTCTTTCAGGAGATCCCACTGACTAGCTCCCCAGAGAGCTGGAAGTCTGCTCTCCTAAAGTTCAGGAGCCCAAGTTTACTGCTGTTCCATATGCATTGCATGAGCACTGCCTTCAGTCTTGATGTCCCCAGTGAGCTCATTTGTTCTAGTGACCAACGGATCCAGTAACACCTCCCCTCTGGTATGTCTGTCTATTACCTGGGGCAGGAAGTTATTCCCCATGCATTCCAGGAGTCTCCAGGGTTGCCTGCAACTGGCCTTGCCACTCTTCCAGCAGAGATTGGGGTGGTTGGAGTCCCTCAAAAGATCAAAAGCCTTTGGCATGGTGCCTCCTGTTTACTGGAGCAAGATGACTTTGTCAACAGAACTCCTCTTGATCTGGAAGCCTGTAGTGGACAACAAGTTATCCATGAGTTCAGATACTTCTGTTTTGCTGGAGCCACTAGCATTCAATTAAATGTACTATATGATTGTACTTAATGCTTTTTAATTTATGATCTAATCACTTGCACTTGTGACCAAAAGTTGTTTCAGCAAAATATCCCTTTTAATTTACTCATTGAACACTAATTTACAATTAAAAAACCAGTGAGGTTAATGTGTTGGTTTTTTTTTTTTTGTTTTGTTTTCTTACAGTTCAACTTTGTGGGAAAACTTTTGGGTCCACGTGGTAATTCTCTAAAGCGTTTGCAGGAAGAAACACTGACAAAAATGTCCATTTTGGGAAAAGGTTCTATGAGGGACAAGACAAAGGTAAGGCCTGAGTATGTCAGTGGAGTTTTGTTACTTACCTTAAATTTCTGAGGAAGGGAACAAACCTTGTAATGAAAATTGAAACAAATAAAAAGCATAGGAGATCCTAATATTGATTATCGGCCAGTCAAACCAAGATTTCACATGCAGTAGGCAAACCAGGCCAATAGAGGTCAAGTAATGGAAGACACAGAATTTTGTGGGAGCTAAATTGCTGTCAAAGAGGGATACTGGAATGGGAACAAGTTGTGGCTTTTGTGTTGGTCTCCATTGAAAACGAAGAAGCCCTGAAATGCTTAATGTGTTCCCAAGGTTGTGAGATGTAGCCAATGAGTGAGTGAGCTAATTTTCATTTGTGTGTATTAAAAGAGTTTGTGTGTAGTTTTCATAGAATCACAGAATATCCTGGGTAAGAAGGTATCTGCATGGATCATCAAAGTCCAGCTTCTGGCCTTGCAAGGGATGGAGAAAGTAATGGAAACATTGCCAAGTCATGTTACAGAATTAAAATAAAATACAGTAATAAAAGTGAACTTAGTGGAATAAGCACAGAGAGACTTTAAAAGTTTGGTTATGAGAATGATCTTAAAAAAATCTGCATTGAAATTCTGTATGTTTTCTTAAAGGTGCTAATTGAAATGCTTTTTACTAGATCCTACACAGAAAATTGTGACTTTTCTATTGCTTATTGCTGTTATCAGCCAACTTTATTGATAAACACTGAAAGGAGGTTTCTTAGCACTTTGTTTTTTGCATAAACTAACTGCATAGTGTTTTTTTCCTCTTTAGGAGAAAAGGACAAGGAATGCATGGTGAAAGTATATACCAAAAACCAGTGTATGGGGAGCTCACCTAGCTTCCAGTGGTAGTGACTCATATGCTTTGAGTAATTGTGCCTAAGTATTTAACTGAGAAGCAGTTCCTATTGAAAATAAATATTTGAGCTGTGACGTTTATATTAGGTTACTTTCTATTTTTAAGATCTCTTATTTGTATTGACAAAATAAAGATTTTGCTGACAGTCTAATCCTGCTGAGTGACCTCTTAATATTCTTACTCTGGGTGCTCTGACAGCGATCTAGACTGATTTTTTTTTTTTAAACATCTTCATAGTTAAACAAAAATCATGTTGATAAGAATGTTATTCATGAGAAGCAGAAATGGATTGTCACATAAAGCTCAACCTGTAACTAGGAGTGTGCAGGGGAGGAGATTTCAGCTATCATTGCAACTTACAATTTTAGTAATCTAAATGGTGAGGTGCTTGCCAAATACAGAAAGCTGCATGGGAGTGGTTTTTTTTAGACAGCAGAACTGCTAAATATTTGATATAATGTTATCTGGTAAAGCAATGAAATTATTTCTAGTGCTGGTTTCATCCCTTGGACCTGTAAAGTACACACAGGCAAGGGGCAGCCTGAGAAAAGCAAGTGCTGCCCTTTTGATCTGTGAATATTTTGCATGTGAATGTCAGTATTTGAGAACTGAGTTCTGCTTCACTCCATTGAACTCAGCTTTGCAGTCATTGAAGTGGGTTGGGTGAAGGAAGATGAAAGAAAGAAGCTTGCTTCTGAAAGAGCTAGTGAACTCTTTTTGCTAATGTTCTCTTCCCTCATCTCATAAGCTGTTAGCTTTATGTCCAGATAGCACAGATCTGTGAAGGATGCACTCATTGGATAAAAACTTCAGTGAGAACAGAAAATAAGTATCAAAGCAGCATAGTAATACTCTGATTGAAATATTATTGGTAAAAGAGGCTTGCTGTTGTGGAATATTAGATCAAACCTGTTTCTGTAGACTTTACTTTCAAGGAAAGTGTCTCCATGAAACTGGTGCACCTGGGACAGCTCTTGGAAGCATTCCTCCTCGTGCTACAGCTTCTGTATGTGCACAGGATCTGTTGGCTCTTACTTCATGTTACTTTTTCAGTGGCAGACATCTGGACATGAGTGAACTGAGAAATTTCAACACTTGCATAACAATTTTTTGAATAAGAATGTGTAAAACCAATGTTTTTCTAATCTCCTAGGAGGAAGAGTTGAGAAAAAGTGGAGAGGCGAAGTATTTCCACCTAAATGATGACCTACATGTTTTAATTGAAGTATTTGCTCCACCTGCAGAAGCATATGCCAGAATGGGACACGCATTGGAAGAAATCAAGAAGTTCCTCATTCCTGTTAGTATATACATATATATATTTTATTTTTTTTTTATGAGAATTCTGGTAGTATTGAGTGAGAAATGTTCTCTCTAAAACTGAGTAAGCTGATAAAAGTGTCCCTGCCCATTGTGGAGGGTTGGTTAGAACAAGATGATGTTTAAGGTCCCTTCCAGCCCAAGCTGTTCTATGATTCTGAACAGTGTACAGTATTGGTCAGGCCATGTTGCCTAATTTCCTTTGTGAAAGAAATTGATTGTAAATAGTTTGCATTTTGATACAGGCAGTTACTGGGTGAATCTGTAATGTCCACACAAATCTCACAACCTGGCCTACAGTAAAAGAGAAACTTATTCTTACTTAACTAGTCATATGCAAAGTATCACAGACTACAAATAATTGTAAAAATCTGTAAAATGTGTGCCTTTTCTGTTTTCTTGGTACACATGAAGCATCAATTCTATTTAAGAATTAATACATTTGAAGCTGTAGTATTTCTCTCACCTGCAATCCTGGTTTAGTCTTGAGAATCAATACAGGTTTATCTTGTATCTTTATTTTCATCACAATACCAGTGATACATGAGCTGTACATTTTTTCTGGCGTATACTTCAACTTCCATTGTATGGATGTATAAAATGACAACTGGTTTCCAGTACAATTTTGTACTCCAGGTTTGGAATATGTCTAGGTAATGGGTTTGTAATGTCCTATGTAACTTCATCTACTCATCATGTAAGAACCAACCTTACTTCTTTTCAATATTAAACTGCTTGAAAAAATCCAACCTCTTTCAGGAAGCACTCTCTGGAGCACTTGAGGTGATGTTTCTGTGTGTGAGGTTCCCAGCTGTTTTAGCTCTTGAGTGAGCATTTCTTCAGTCTTTATTGGTGATCAAAGGAATGGTATAGAAAGCAAAGCATCCTCAAGGTGCATTGACTTATGTTTATTTTTACTGCTGAAAATGTTACCCAAGTGTAACATTTTAGTCTTTATTTATGTCAGATCTGGGAAGTGTAGGGACTTGGTTAAGGAAAGTTTCTTGAGGCATGTATCTGAGGAACAGCAGCTTGTAAATGTCTGAGTGGAGCCAGCATGGCTGTATTGGGGACCAGTTGAGGATGTCTCTTGTACAGCATTTGGTGCTGATGACTTAACAGTGCTCCTGTATGTATTTTGGGAATTACAGTTTGTACCCAGCCTAGTCCACATCTATGAAACCACCCAGAGAGTGGTTGGGCACCTGAACAGGTTCCTCAGGGAAGTGGTCACAGCACTAAGCCTTACAGAGTTCAAAAAAATGACAGTACTCTCAGGCACATGGTGGGATTCTAGGTGTGTTCTCCTGTGCAGGGCCAGGATTTGAACTTAAATGATCCCTGTGGGTCCCTTGCAACTGAAGGTATTTTATGAAACTAAGTCTCTAGGTCACTGGAGCTGTGTGCTCCTTGAGTGTTTCTTCTGACCTGTTTTTGTCTGAATGAAGTGATTTCATGTGCCCCAATACTACACTGTGGTATGAACCAAAGCATGATAAATGACAGTTGTCAGGAGGTTCAGTAGGAATATGTCCTGATGTGAAATAACTCTAATGTAGATGCAATTTTAGGACAGTTAAAAACAAAGACGTCCTGGGCATTATGTTTTCATCTTACAAAAAATCAAGCATCACATTGTACATTTCTCTGCAGGTTCCAAATTGCTTTTTTCTTGATGCATATGAAAAGAGGTGAATGAGCATATTACTGTTCAGACATCCTAACTGATCAGACAGGGGACACTCAACAGAATATTTGTATGAATGCTGGGCTGTCACAATGTTGAAGGTTACTCTATTTACATGATTCATGATTTAATGTGGAGAGATAAGGGAGAATTAAGTTCTTGGCTGTTCTAGACAGCAACCAGCTGCCTTTTTTATATAGAAATATGTTCAATTTGATAAATGCTTCTTGCACGTGCTGGAAGGAAGGATATGTCTGATCCCCATGCCCCCTCCATCAGAGGTCTTATTTTTCTTCATTGAGTTTGATTTCCCTAATGTTGCCATAAATGAAGTAAGCTTATCAAAATCTGGTCATTAGTGTGTTAAGCCAGTAGAATTACAGACTGATAATGAGCAATTCCATTGACTGGTTGATTATACACTTTTCCATCTTTATTTTTGATCATTGCATCTTTATTATACTGAGCTGAACTGATGCTACATAATCTTTCCTGAACTGTGGGATCAAGCCAACACTGTCTTAATTTCCCTTTGGCTTTTCAAATGTAAGCTTATCAGAATTGTCCTAAATGCCTTAATCTCTTTCGCCTGCCCCTCCCCTTGCAGCAGCCACTGAAGGAATAAGGAGCAGCTTTTTCTTTTCTAGAACTACTGTTTGGTTCACTGCTGCCAAATGCAACTTGGTTTTTATTTTCTCCAAGGTCTGTTGTATCTTTCTTATGAAATTACCTGTTTTATTTCAGGAAAGATGTCCTGATATGAGTATATATGATTATGATCATAATTCACATTCTCCTTACAATATAGGGTCACTATGACTTCCTACAGTTTTAGATGCTAGTCCCAGTTTATGAATATGATTATTGCTCATCCTTCAGATGAGTGCTGAACATAACATCACATTTGGTGCTAGAATGCAGAATAGAGAATATCCTTTTGGTAGCTGACTGTAGCAAAAATGCCTCAGCCTCTCTTACTTAATCTTCAGATCCATGGGCAAGCATCCTTGCATTGAAGTTTAACCTCAAGCAGCTGCAGCGGTGTAATTTAATTTAAACTATTGGTGGTACTCAACCCAAAACATAAAAACTGGTTTTGAGGGTATTTTTGTCTGTGCATATGTTGCCTTGAGTCTTACCTTTCTTCTTCAGTTTGAATTGTGGCTTCTGACTTTGAGTATATTCTTTTGTCTTCCTTTAAATTAGTCAGTCTCTTTATTCTGGCCAGACTCTTTGGTCAGCACTCTTGTTCAAGTTTTAGATTGGTGGGTGTTGTGCTTGATACTGGTTAGCTCAGAATTACTTCTCTTGAATCAAAAAAAGACCTCACCTGCCCCTGGTTGCTGGATTATGCAAAGACTTCAATGCCAGGCTGGATGGGGCCCTGAGCAACCTAGTCTAGTGGAAGGTGTCCCTGCCCATGGCTGGAGAGTTGGAACAAAATGGTCTTCAAGGCCCTTTCCATCCCAAACCATTCTGTGATTCTATGGTTATGGCAGTTTTGGCCATTAGGACTAAGTCTGTTTTGCTTAATTTTTGAGTAGTGGCAGTCATTTGTCTTCTGAAGATAAAGCAGTAATTATCCTTTGCCGTTGGTTACTAGAGTTTCTTGTTTTCCTTGTCTTTAAAGCAAAGTATAGAAATGTCTTTGAGACTAATCTATACCAGTTATATGATAATGTGTGCAGAATTCACAACCTTTTCCTGTAGCCTGTCCTACCTTCTGCATATTTGGTTTGTAAGATGTGGTGATGAAATAACTTTTAATGGCATTTTGAAGAGCTCAGTGGCCTTTGGAAGCTCTCACAGACTTTTCCTTAAGTAAGCTGGCAAGTAACTAAGGTGTAAAAAAAGATGGCTGGAAACCTGGTAATTATTGATTACTCACTGTTGGGATAAAGATCTACTTGAGTGCTTTGCAAAGTTGCAAAGGGTTTTGTAGGGATCTGCCCTAACATGATATAAATAAATAGCTTTGCTAATATTTTGAGAGATAAATATGGTCTTAAGCTAAAATGATCCCAAGAAGAGCTGCTGCCAATGTGTTGATCTGGCTGGGTGAAAATCATAGATAAAATTTTAAAGAAGGTTTAGTTAGATCATGTAAGTATGGGCACTTGTGGGATGAAAATCTCTTGCATGGATCTTGATGTAAATGAACCCTCCATGGTTGAATAAGACTGTAGTTAGGCAATTTGTTCATGAAATGAGAATACACCTGTTCAGTTGAAATTCAGCAGCAGCATTTGACTGTAATTCAAGTGCTGCCACTGCTTAGGTTGTTCAGAGGAGGAATGCAGTCTAAAGGGTTTCCATGTCTATCTTCTAGGTGAGGAAAAGATAATTGTCTGCTTAATTTGACTTGAAGTGTGCTGTTTCCAGCAGTCAGTATTCATAAATTGACCATCTGCTACTTTTTAATTGAGGAATCCATTTCAGAGTCTAATGGATTAGCACTGCAGCTTATCGTGGCTGCCTTGTACTGCCCCTTCACTCTGCATGCTCCTGCTGCCTCTGGTGTATGTGATAAAGGGCCATGTTTTCTGTGCTGTGCTGTGCACAGTGGAGCCCTTCTCTGTGACTTAAGGCTGCTGCTGTGTCTGGTAAGTGGTGCTGTAGGAAAGTGAGAAAGCATCAGGGAGAAAAGAAAAGGGACCCAACACACTGGCAACCCGAGCACATCTTTGCTAAGGAATGAAATTGAGTATAAAATGATCAAAGGTATTTTTCCAGGGGCCCAGTTCTGAAAAAGATGTTTTGTGAAGAAATTAAAAAGGGCATCTGATGCAGGCTGTCAGAACTTTGATATTGTACATTGGTGGTACAGTTTCTTGACTTTTTGTGTCCAGATTGAAGTTTTGTTCTATACAGGACATAGAACTTTGCATTTGTAGCCAGTTCTGGTTCAGCAACAAATAAAAATACAAAGTAAGTTTAAAGTTCAGTTTCCTGTTTGTAGTCTACTCCTTGTGATGGGTTGGTTATGTATTGGGTCCTGGCCATTAAATAATGACATCTGTTTCTCAAAAGCTTCAATTATGCCATTTGAAACAGTTATTTCAGTCTTCTAGACCTTTTTCATATTTGCTATTTGGTTTCTTCTGCTAAATAGAGGATGATCTCAGATGGGCAGTTGGGGGTTAAATTTCAGAACTTATTTAAGGTATTTTGGACAAAATGCTGTTATGGTGCTTCTTCTTTTAACACCAGTAACTTTCTTCAGCAATGGCATATAAAGGACAACTTTTTTATTTCCATTTATAGAAGTGTAGGAGAAGCAGAATGTTACAAGGATAATTGAGAGATTTGAATTCATGGAAGTTTTAATCTCCTTTCAGTGCAGGGTTATGTTTCAAAGTCTGTAAGACTGCCTGACAATCTTTTGGTCCCTGTCTAGTGAATAAATGTAATAAACTCATATTTGCAGTGAGATGCAGATTCTTTGTTTTGTCATTGAATTGTAAAATGGTTGGTGTTAGAACAAACCTTCCTTCCTGAAATGGGATGATTTGCAGAAGAGCTGTTGTATCAGAAGTATCCCTTTGTTCCTATGGGAGCACCTATTAATATTTTGATACTCAGTACAGATGCACCTTGGGTAAAAAAGTTATCTTTAATTCACCTTTATGGCTGCATTCTGCTTGGCTCACTTTAAGTGGAGGAGAAATGATAGAAAAATACTTATATCTCAAGAGTTCACTGCTGGGTCTGTTTTACTCATGTGTTCTGCTTGTTTCCGAGGTTGACTCAAGGTCCCTGAAAACTGTGCTTGAGAAGTAAAATATTAATTCTGTGTGTAAAAACCTGAGCTTTCTTTTTGCTAGACCTTGAGAGTAGAAGATTTGTGCAGACAAATTAGCCATATGTCCTTGGCATTTTTACCATTGCATATTACAGAATTTATTTTTTTCAGCTCTTCTTATTTAGATAACAGTGCATGTGTGTATTGAATGAATTCCTGTGTTTATTTTATTACTACTGACTTAAAAAGTGTGGATTCCTAATCTGTTCTTTCATTTCATGTGTTGTTTTCAACAGTGTATCTATTCTCTACTGTTATGCAACTCTTTCTCTCCCCTTTTTCCTGCTTTTAACACATCATTCTACTGCTGGAACTACAAACTGGAACTCAGTCCAGAATATTGGATCTTGATTTTTTTTTCTAGTTTCCTCATATCTCTACAGCATTTTAATGTTTCCATTTTAATTGGCAAAGCTACATGAAAATATATGCAAAGGGAAAGAAAAACATGCCTGAGCAAAATAGGCAGTTATTATGTAGAATTTTCTAATAATGTTTGGACTAAATATTATTCCTATTTTATTATGCATATTAAACTTTTTCAGTGGCATGTTCAACTTTTGAAGAGGAAACTTTCAGGAGCAGTGTTTGCTGAGAGTGGTGGGTAAACAATTTGGAGTTTTTTTTCCTCACTCTGCCTCCCCCTTGTTTTAGGACTACAACGATGAAATCAGACAGGCACAGCTTCAAGAATTAACATATTTAAATGGTGGCTCAGAAACTGCAGAAGTTCCAGTTGTCCGTGGAAAAGCATCGATTCGAGCAAGAGGGGTACCTGTTCCTGCTTTGTCCAGGTATGTGGAATTTCATTTGAATGTACATATTTCAAGCTTCTGCCTTCAAGTACAATTTCTCCCCCCATGTAAAATATATGAAGGATTCCCAAAAGAAGAGCAAAATGTTGGGGAAACAACCTTCATTTATTGGTGAAAGTTTAGTTCATTTGGACTGAATTAACAATGGTCTTGTGGAGCTTGAATGCTGCCTTTGTAAAGAAGCAGTGCACAGCGTAGGAGATGTTCAATCCCACTGTGAGGAACTTGATTTCTAGCCTTGAGTTGCTCCCTAGGTGCAGCCTGCATTTGGGTCCTATGGAGTTCACAGCAGTAAATATCTTGCCTTGACTGACATGAATTTCAGGAGTATCTCCAACCTACACAGTATGCTTTTCTTTTTTTATGGTACTTTTAAGTTTTCACAGTCATGATGAAATGATACAGAAGTGCTATGGAGGCAGAATTTGGATTTTCTTGTCTGAGTGGCACTTACTTTGTGAAAAGAGGCTTTTGTTTGATTTGAGGGTAGGCAAAGTCTACTGATTTTGCTGTTTTTCTTTGTCACAGGAGATGTTTTATTTGTACTCTAGTGTTCCCCATCTTCATTGCAGTACTGAGGTGACAGTTTTAACTCCTTCAAGTTCTGAAGTGTGAAAACAAACTTAAGTAAAGCTCATAGCTGTTTATGTTACAGAGTACAGGGATTGTGGCTGCAGCACATAAGTGTGACTGTTAGCTGTGGTAGTGTTTTCTTCTGTTTTGTGTACAGTTCTGGTTAATGCAACTTGCATTTCTGAATGCAAGTTGTAAACTAATTTCTTGTTTCAATTCATTTCTCATGAACTTATTTCTGAATAATACTCTGAAGTATTTTACCTCAGATGATAAAGCATGTTAGAAGCAGCAGCACTAATTCCATTTATATAGATCTGCTTAGTTAAATGTATCCTGACAATAATTCAAATGCAATGCAGAGAGAGTCTTAAAGAAATTAATTTTACTGTGGGTTGTGTCCTGGGAGAAAAAAAAAAATCTTTCAATCATCAAATTGTTATTCTTGTATTTTGCAATATTTTGTAAACATATATTTTTTTTTTCTGCTTTTCTTGATTTTAATGTTCTGAATAGTTTTAATTATATAGCAAGGTTCACCCCTTGGCACTGTAATCAACCATACAATAGTTCTTTCAAATTGGAGACCTCATTTGATTTTGGAGGGCTTTGGGGTTTTTTTGAAATTTTCTTTTGGTTTTTAAAGAGCTGTTTGTAACTTTGCCACAGATGCCTGTAATGTTTCTGCTACAGATGCTCAGTATGGATACATTTGCAGTACTATTTCAAGTTTATTTTATTTTCCATGTCCTTCAGCTAATATTTCTGGGATACAGAAGCTATTTTTTTGGTTGGATCCTATCACCAAAGCTTAATAACTAATTTACACTGTTAGTACCTAGTATGTGCATATGTAAATAGTTTTTTAGAGTAGTACATTTCTAATATTGCTAGTTCTGTCCTCTGGATTTTGGTAAATTATTTTTTCAAATCTGCGTTTTATTCTAGAGATAGACAGTTACATAGCTTACAGAATCCTGCATAGTTGGTTTACAGCTATTAAAGTGTCTTCAGGATAAATTTAAATGTTATTAGTGTTTGATTTGGAGATGACAGTAAAAGATTGTAGTTTTGTCATCACCATTTTTCACATATATTCTATAAGAAAGTGAAAAGGTGTCTGTTTGACTTGTCCTTTCTTCAAGGCTCGTCATAAACTCCAAGACACTTTTCTTTCAAATTGAAGTGCTCTGTTAGCATATTCCTTAAGCGAAGTTCAATTCTGTTGCTACTGAGATTCTACAGCCATTGAGCTGTAGATCTCAAACTCAGTTACAATGCTCTGATTCTTTTTTAGCAGAAAGGATTTCAGTGAATAATACTTTTGTTGAAGCAAAGCTTTAAAGGCTTTGTCTCAGTGTTAGATAAAACAGTTTCAATAGGCAGCATCGCTGAGATACCCAGAAGTTGAAGCAAAGCCTCAGAAGACTTCCAAAACGAAGTCTAAAACCTTGATCCTAACCTTTCTTTGTAATCTGCAGAATAGTTTTATGATACCAGTCTTGATACATGAAACATCCTGTTGAGTGTGTTTAAGTTCCCACTTTTGAAACCTTTATTACTCCTGAATAGTTTCAGTTAAAAAAAAATAAAAAGTACTAATTTGTGCCTTTTTTGCTCCTTATCAGATATGTGAGAACTGGATATAATACATCTTATCAAATCTATTTTTAGCTCCATAATAAAATTTTATTTTGTAGAAAATGGTACGTTTGTGTTTGCATACAAAAATTTTAGTTTATGTGCAGACATTCCTCTGTGTGGTAAGTAATTTCCTAATGGTTGTGGTTTGGCAACCTGTATTCTCTTTTCTGGATTGTTCCTGATTTTCTTGACTAAATTTTTAGAACTCTAAAGCCAAGTAAGGTTTTGTGGGTGACTGGATGGAATTTGTTCTGGAAGAGCTGTGGGCGTGTTGTGAGCTTTGCATTCAGCTCATCATTGATCGTGGAGGATACAGCTGCTTCCTGTAGCTATTTCCATTTTCCCCACCTTGCCTCAAGTTTTTGTCCCTAGTAGAGTTAAAGATGACCTTCGGATCTAATCACAGCACTTCTGTTTTCTGTAGAGTTCGTGCTGAGCACTATTTTGACATGCTAAACTATTTTGACATAACCCCTCTTCTGTACAACAAGAAGGGGAAATGGTGAAAGTCTGGTTTTTATTCCTTTCTCTAGTGGAAGGTGTCCCTGCCCAGGGCAACAGAGTTGGAATTTGATGAAATTTAAGGTCCTTTCCAACCCAAACCTTTCTATGACTCTATACATGTTAATATACACCTCTAAGGAGGTTTTGCAACTAAAGCAGCATTTCTCTAAAACTTCACACTAGTTTAAGAATAAAAATAAGATTCAAGTATCACTCAATTGTAACTCCAACTGAGATGTTTAAGAAAAGTGAAATTCTAGAGAATGATAACAGTAAGTTTAAGAATTTGGCTAAAAGTTCCTTGATACCTCGGGGTGGCATGGGGGGGGACCATCTCGTGTCACTTATAGTTAGAAATCAGTCCTACAATCGCAGAATGGTTTGGGTTGGAAGGGACCCTTAAAGACCTTTTAATTTCACCCCCTGCCATGGGTAGGACACCTTCCCCTTGATCAGGTTGCTTAGAATCCCACCCTGGCCTTGAACACTTCCAGTGGCGGGGGAGGGTGGGGGGAATATCTGCAACTTCTCTGGGCAAACCTGTTCCAGTTTCACCACCCTCATCATAAATTTCTTCCTTATGTCCAATCTCAACCTGCCCTCTTCAACTGAAAGCTGTTGTCCCTCATCCTATCAGTACAGACCCTGATAAAATTACTATCTTTTTCTTATAAGCAGCTCCACTTAGTTATTGAAAGTCCACAATAAGGTAGAGCTGGCTGAGTTCACACCCCAGATTAAGAGAGATTGTATTTGAAAACAATCTCATTAAAGAAATGGCAGATTTCTGATTTATGCTTTCAAGTGGGTGTGGTACTTTTTCATTTATTATTCATATTTCAGTCTATGCATGGTTGGTCCTAATGGTTGAATGACAGTCACTGTCTGGGGAAAAATAAAACTGCTACAGAAACTGTGAGCTAGAACTTGCTGTCTTGTATGTTAGAAGTAAGATGAGCTGATGTGGATCACTGCTGCAGTGTGTTCACAACTTCCAGCTGCTTTTCTGCCACATCTGGAGTGAACTGGTTTCTTTTTTTGACTAATAACTTTTTCTTGAGAACATGTAGGTAGTGAAGTGCAAAAGATTCTGTAGCAAAAAATATTTGACAAAGCCTGTTCAGGATCTAGGCCAAAGGCAGATATTATTAATGTTCACTGTGTTTTGTTTTAGTTTTGTGATCTCCCACTTTCCACAAAATTGAAACATGAACCATATGTATTACTGTTTTAAAATATTGATAGAAAATAAAACTTGCGTAAGCGTGTTAACTCAATGGTGGCACTTTTTTTATTATTTTTCAAAAAGGATGAAAAGTCAGGACTGAGTTGTATCCAGATATCAGTGTTTTAGTATTTTAAAGTACCAGGACTGCACCAGCACTGAAATAACAGGTCTGTTATTTTTCAGATGTCTAATATAAAACAAAAATATTTACTGTTTGAGAACACTGAATGTAGCTGGCTGTGCTCAAATGAAGATAATATATCAACATCTGGTAACAAAATTTGTTAGATCTCTTTATTGAACAGTGTAAATCCCTGAAGATATATAGAACTATGAATGCTGAAATTAAAGAACTTCAGATGTTTCCTCATTGAATAATATAGTGTTTGAGAACTGGTGCTAAATTTTTGGTTATTTTTTATTCTAAAGCTATTCTTCATTTAATGTGGAAGAAATCATCTGGGGGGAGATAGTGAAAAGGATCTTCTTACCATAAACTGTTCCAATTTTTTGTTTCACTAAAAGTGAAGGAAGGTTGTGAACTGATTCTAGTTGTGGTTTCATGATCAGAATAATTTTACTAACTCAGCCATCCAGTGATAGGCTAAACTTGAAATAAAAGTCAGTGTGATTCTAGAGCAGAGAAAGTGCTAAATGAAATTATGAAAGTGGGTATTGCTGAGGGCGGCAGGAGATGGGTGTGAGATGCTGTGCCTGCTACTGTGGTCAAGGGCAGTAACTTAGTTTGGAAATAAACCCTGGAAACACTGTGGGACTACTAGAAAGTAGTAATGTCAAATATTGCTAACAAAGGCCTAAGAGGAAGTATCTAAGTTGTATAAGTTGGTTAAATACTATTTCAATGGGAATCAATTATTAGTTTAGTACTTATGAATTCCTTCTGAACATCCACAATGTTTTGAGTCTAACAGTACTGTAGCATAGTTCTAAGTGGTGTTACATTTTGATATTAGATTTTCTTGAGAATATTTTGACGCACAATAAATTCACAATTCAAACAATGAGATGTTAATTCCAAAACTCAATACTTTAGTAAAACTCTTAAGTGGCTACAGTAAGGTAGACTTTGAATTTGCGCATTTTTAGACATTAACCATCTTCTGTCATTACAGTATTTACAAATCACCTTAGCACCTTCTGACACTTTGGTTAGAGGCTTTTTCTCCCCTTCTATAGTGTGTTCATAGTTTTATAAAAATTATGCTTCACTTTGTATTTTCTTTTTCCTCATATACTGAATTGCAATTATAAGTAATGAAATAATGTCATGAGAGGAGAGTTAGATTCCAACAAAAATGGCTTTCATGACAGTACCTTCAAGGGATGATGTGGTATGTGGGTTAAATTAGATTATTCTTCCCATTTTGTAGAGAAAAAAAAGATATTAAATGAGTTACTGGGATTTGCTTTACTTAGTCTAGTCCATGGTAACCAGATAGAAAAACCTTTTTTAATGCAGAGCCTACAATATAATTACCCAACTTTGGGAGTAAAATTTTTCAGACTTTAACAATCTAAATTACTTGTGTGTTTAATGGAAAAGGGTTAACTTTGTCACTGGATTCACCACTGCGAAATTTATAAATTCAGGAAAATCAAACCCAAAGTTATTATAATGATTAAACATTTAAATTTTCTTGAAGCAGTAACAATCTGGCAATAAAAAAGTTTCTTTGAGAGCCAATAATTAAGTACTAGTGTGTGTTTGATAGAAATTGGAGTTAATAGGTACTTAAAGTTTTTCTCAAAAACATAGCAAAAAGAAAATCAAATGCTGGTGTCCCCCGTGATGCTCCAGTACTTGTGTACTGCAATGTCATATTCTGAGGGGTTATTGGCAAGGACCTTTTTATTTCACCTTTCCTGAAAATAAGACACTTTAACCCTGTTCCAAAGTATTTGCACAATCAAAGTACTCAAAAATTTGGGAGATTCAGTGCTTATTTGTGCGTACCATCAGCCTGGATATGTGGACTCAGCACTGTAAGAAGTTTTTTATGGTTTTTACTTATAAAGGGTTCTTATTGAGGACATTCAAAAGATTTCTGACAGGGAGAGAGGTGACACCATGGTAGAGAGGAGTGAAAATAAAGACAGAAAAATACCTTGCTTGTATTTTAGAATATGAGCTGGTAGTCAAGGCTGACAATGGGCTGACAAGCCAGCTTTGATAATGTGTAACTTGTTACAAAGGTTTTATAAAGAAAATAAAACTAATCAGCAGTCTGGTAGCAAAGACAAGGAGAGTTGGTGTCACCTGAAATTTGGCCTGCAGAAGGATGTCTTGGGCAAAGAAGCAAGCACTGGAAGTGGTTTAGGAGCCATGAGAAGTTTGATTTGATGGTAAGGCATCTCTGAATGTGATAAAACAGAGCTGGGATGAAATATGTAGAATAATTGTTCTAATTATTAGCAGTGGCACAAAGATCTTTAATTTATAGGTGAGATAATTTTAGAAAGGAAAGGGTGGAGAACAGACTCTCTGTGCAGTTTCTTCAGAGGCTTTGGAAGCAGATGGGTACCCCTTAAAAGTAGTTGGAGTTGAAAAGTCCAGGAAAGAATGAAATTCCAAAATCAACTTCATTCAGTTTTGTTCAGTCCTGTGTCTGGTCACCAGAGAGGAGCCCAGCACCTCGTGTTCCACTGCTTCTCTTGAGGAAGGTGTAGATTGTGCTGAGGGCAGCCCTCAGCCTTCTCCATTCCTCTGATGTTTCTGATGATCCATCAGATAAGCCTCAGTTGTCATTTATAGTATGAAGTGTCTTAATCTACCTAATTGTTCCTGATATGTGAACAGTTCTAGACTGCTTGTCATCTTTGACTTACAGTTATTTTATGTTTGGATTTTTGTTGTTTTTTTTGTGGGTTTTTTTTGTCTTTTTTTTTTTGTTTGTTTTTTTAATTAAATTTTAATTTAATTTTAATAGGAAAGAAGCTGGTTTAGGAAACAAGACTGTGAATAAACACAGTTGAGTGGCAAAGTTTTGCGTGTACTCCTGTGTTTTCTAAGATTGTATTTTTTACTGTCCTGACCTCCGGGCCAGTCTTAATTTTAGATGTTCTATAGGCAGTCATACTGCAGAACCTATTAGTTTGTGTAATGGTAGGATATATAAATTTATATGTGTTTATGTATTAACTCTGAAGTGTCCCTTCTTGTAAGCTGGATTTTTTTTTTTAGCTATTTTCTAAAACATTCAAGTTGGGATTCAGCTACAGATAAGAGTAGGCATCTGAACCTCTGTTGCAGTGTATAGTAAAACAGTGCACATAGTTTTATTTGTTCCTTTTGTTCCATAATTAGCCTCTAAAGCATTGGCAGCAGTATCCAGTAGATTACTGTTAGAACAGGTCTACCATGAGGAAATTGTTCAGTTTTTCTTGATGTTGTAGCAAAATTTTAGTGTGCATGTAGAAATTCATATCTACAAATTGACCTGCACTAGTGATTGAGGCTCACACTGGAAGGTTTCCTGATTCTGGGACAGTTGAAGGACTTCACTTATCTTGGACCTGCTTTTCTGAGTATTTTGTTTTATTAGGATTCTTCCTTTGGGGTTAGAGTTGGGTTTGGCCTTTCAAGTGATACCTTTTTTAAAACCTGTTCTATCCTTACTGAGCTCCTGTGGGCCCTTTCTCAAGCTTTTTCTTTTTTGATAATTTTTGTGTATTTGCTCTGACTTCCCACAGAATTTATGTTTCCACATATCATATATGTACATTTTACATTTTTAAGCATAATTTTTGTAGCTGCCCTTTTCAAATTAAGCAGTACCTGAACAGATCTGTTGTGTGTGCAAGGGGTCCTGTTGAAGTGGTTCCTCAATATTTTGAGTCTGTTCATTGTAAATGTCCATCAAGCTTCTTTAGTTCCCCTATAACAATTCCTAAATTAAAAGGATATACAATTTACGGTACACAAACTTTTATAGAAGTTTAAAGAAATAACAATTTACAGTTTCTAAAAATTTCCTCTTAGCAACATAACCTGATAAAACTCAAATCTGTGTGGTGCTGGTTGAACTCTCCTGTCACTGGGTTTTCTGTCTTGGTGCTTTTCCAGTCTCCTCCAGCCTGGTGCAGTAACCATGAGATCCATACATCTCAGATTAAGAGATCCTGTAGGAGGAATGAACAAATTTATGAGAACTTAAGGTCATAAATAATCTCATAATACAAAAGAAATATTGTTTCCCGCCCATCACCATTCAAATTATATTAATTGTTTTTTGAAATGCAGAAAAGGCCTCATCACATGGATCTGGTTTTCTAATTACTTCTCAAGAATAAATCTATGCTACCTTAAAATACTGTACATTTTTTCTTCCCTTAAATGTTTCTCCTTCTTTTTCAGAATATCCCATTTCCTGCTTTCACTTGCACCCTGCCTGAAGGATGCTATCATGATTATGCCTAGTGGTTCTTGAATCTTTTTACTGACCTTTTTCTCTTCTTTTTTTTTTTGGTATGGTATTGACTATAGTCTGCTGCTAGGTTCACTTCCCTTTCTTTGGCTTCTTAGAAAGTATCACATTTGCTATTTCTTTATATTACTTCAGCAGGCTGTATCTGGAAACGTCACTGTTCACCCCTGTCCCCACTACAGTGAAGTCAAATAAGCAGCTGGTACCCTGTCCTGAGGAGGCATTCTACAGATTAGCCAAAATCAAGTAATAAGC
The DNA here is from genome assembly GCA_013400275.1 of Rhadina sibilatrix. Taxonomy (NCBI): domain Eukaryota; kingdom Metazoa; phylum Chordata; class Aves; order Passeriformes; family Phylloscopidae; genus Rhadina; species Rhadina sibilatrix. The sequence goes on along the minus strand of VWYO01002383.1, from coordinate 135,487 downwards.
ACAGTTTTAAATCACTTACTGTCAAGGCATGTTTGAAATACTTTGTGACTGTGTCTTGAACAGTAACAAAAATTAATAAAATCTATCCTGGTTGTAACTTTACGTTTTTTGCATTCCTCATTCGGGAATGCAGCAGTTTTTGAAATATTGCTTATTTCTGGTAAAAAATGATTGCCTTGTTTTCTGATGCATTTATTGATGTGAAATTATATGACTTGTATGAAATGGAATAGGAAATCATGAGGCCAAATCTGGATCTTGATAACACTGTTCAAGTGGGATTTTTTTTCTGAAATCAGGACATATTTACTCAATTACTGTGCTTAAGATTAATTAGATAATGGCTTGGTAGGTAGAAAGACAAGGTAGAGCTTGTACCTTGTTTCCTTCCATGTATCTGCTAGAGTGTATGATGAGGATCTGACTTCTTTGGAACAATTCTATTTGCTAACAGCAGTCATTAGACTCAATTATAGTTCATGAGTTGAAAATACCTTCTTAGAAAGGAGATGTCTATTAGCAATGTTTTAGATGTCCTGTTTAGAAGAGAGTAAATGATGCAAATTTCTCACAGATTGTACCTCTAAGTCTCTCCCTTTAATACAGGGAAGGCAGGAGGAAAAGCCACTTCTAAATGGATCAAATATTTTTTTGAAAACTGGTTCAACTGAAGTCGCATACTTTTTGATCCATGTGTTAAGTGTCCCAAGTAATGGAATGCAAATTAATGCTTATCACACTTTCAGAATTTTTAGACCAAATATACTGCTATTCAGTGTTCTTAAATATATGTAGGACATCGGGTTATATCCTATAATCACCCTGCACGTTTTATTACGTTTGGATGTTTCCTGAAACCGACGGAAATCTCTTCAGAAGCGGAAGAAAACGTATTTTTTGTGACCTACTCAGTATCTCACACCCAGTGTGATTTTTGGGTCGTGTTCAGAAGCTTTCACAGAATCAGAAGGGAGTGGCAACTGGTTCCTGTGTGCAGGGTTTGAGTGTGATACAGCCTGACACCTTCAAATGAAGCTGTTATTCTGTGCTTGTGATTTCACTGGAATTTGACTTCTAGTATGTGAAGTTGGCTGAGCCCAGCAGATTGTTTTGGGTGTATCTGCGCGTGTGAGGATGACTCAAGTCAGTGCAAGGTTCATCACTGAATCCCATGTCTAGTTTGTATCTTCCAGCATTTTTTGCATAATGCGTGTAATCGGATTTAAGCCTACGGAGAAATGACAAACTCTAAATCTCTTTTAGGCTTTTTCTGGCTCTAGCAAAGCAAAACTGTCATGATGTGGGGGAGGGAGGTGTTGGAAGGGAGGCCCTGGCTATAGTGTTTAATGGTGAGTGATCCGTGTGTTCACAGGGGCCGTGGGGGAGTGCCTCCACCACCAGCAGGAGTACCCAGAGGGGCACCAGCTCCCCGGGGAGTCCCTCCCAGCAGAGGACCAGTCAGTCGGAGCCGGGGACTTCTGGCACCCAGAGCACGAGGAGTTCCTCCCCCGGCAGGGTACCGGCCCCTGCCGCCGCCCCCGGCACAGGAGACCTACGGGGAATATGTAAGTGGAGCTGTGGATGTGCTGTGCATGAAGTGTGTGTCATTCTGCAGAGGTCACATCCCTTCAGAACTCTGTACAGTCTCTGTAATTAGCACCTAATTAAGTCCTACATCCTGTATCTCTGACAAATGTGGTCATCTCTGTCATTTCAGACTTGAAGTCTTTAATTTAAAAAAAAAAAATATCAGGTTGTATGTATACACCACCATAAAGACATTTACAGTGCATTTGGCAAAATAGTTATGTACCTCTTAAATGTTTAATATTAGGTTTCTGCTTTCCAAAAAATCTGAAAAAACACAATATTGTAGCTTTTAATTCTCAACTAAAACAGAATAACATTCTCATCTTCCTTCCTAAGCCTATCTTTGTGGTCATATAGTTGTTTAATGATTAGAGAAGTAAAATATTTTTATGAAAGCTTCAGAACTAATCCTAAAATTTTAACAATGCAGTGTATCTCAATAAGCCATGCATATTCATCCTGATTTTATTGTGTTAAACATTAGAATTGTATCTAAATACTTCTTATGTAGTATATGACAAAATTATGCAGTTATGAATTGTTAGGGAAAACTTAAATTGAACTCAAAAAGCAGTAAGATAGAGACAAAAAAGTTCATTAAATCAAAACTATAGTGATAAAAACTAATTTAGTCTTAGAGAAAAATAATACCTTCAAGGACAATGCTTTTAATGCTTTACATATACACTAAAGGTTTTAGTGTGCACTCTTTACAGCCAAATGTGTCTGGACTTTTTTTCTGTTGTTTAGACTAGCAAAAAAGGAGATTCTGCATTCCTGAAAATGGTTTTGCTATTTAGATGTTTTTTGCTTTTACCTAAACCTTTCTTTCACCTACCTTCACTTCTTCCAAAGCTCCCCACCAAAACCATCTACATCAAATACCAGGGTTTTTTTTCTTTTGGCAGAAACACAGTTTTCTATATAACACTTGTAGCTTTATTAGGAAGGAAGTTCAATGTTGTTAATGTAAACATTTTTGCATATAACTGAACAATTCAGAAGAAGCTAAAGTAGTTCATTGATTTTGAGGAAGAATAACAACATGCCTAAATCTCCCCTGGCTATACTCGACTAGTCAAAGTGGGTACTGCAAATAAGTGGTTCTCTCACAATGTTTTCAAAGGAGCCACTCCTCATTGAACAGCCTGTTTCCAGGACATACATTCTAGAACACATAGAGAGATGGTGGAATATAAACCTCTTTGAGTAACTTCATATTTATATATAATCTGCTATTTATAGGATGTGTCTATAGAAGTGGTGTGGAAGTAACAGCTGTTTGCCTCAGTATCCTGAAGTATGCTTCACTTCTGGGAGAAAAATTAGAGGAAAGCACTGTACAGAAAAATAGTGCTGTGCTAAATAACTTCTAAAAATAATTTTCTTTAAAACTGGATCACTTATCTTCCAAAAAAGATACCTCATCTGGGATAGATATAGTTAGATAGATACAGTACTTAAAACTTTAGTTGATAAAGCAGTGCTAGAGGATCTATTTTTTTTCTTTAGAAGAATGCTTAGCAGGGACATAAGCCATTGGTGTATTGTAGGTTCAGTTTTAAATCTGATGCTTGGTATTTTTTTTACCTGTCCATTTGCAGTATGTTATCTAAGTGCCTTTTACAGGTTAAGGAAGCATGATAGGAGTCATTAGTAGTATTTCTGCCCTTTCTTTACTAATTCCTATTTAGTTATATCTAATACTAAAGCATTAGTTTGGCAACCTGAGCAGAATAAGGTCTTGTTGATTGAGAATTGTGTGTAGAATGAGAACATCAGAAAGACTGGGG
>VWYO01002383.1:55463-132085 GCA_013400275.1 Rhadina sibilatrix | reverse complement strand
GGGGGGGGGGTCCATAAGTTATTTTAAGCTCCATCAAAGCTTTGGAGACTGAGATATCCAGAGAAGTTGCAGAGAAAACTTTAGAAGTGGATTGGGTTTTTGTTGTCAGGTTTTGGTAGCAGAGGGGTGCAGGGGTGGCTTCTGTGAGTTGCTTCTGGAAGCTTCACCCATGTCCAGCAGAGCCAGTGCCAGCCAGCTCCAAGGTGGTCCTGCTGCTGGCCAAGCCAAAGCCCAGCAGCAATGGTGGTGCTGCCTCTGGAATAATGTATTTAAGAAAGAGAGGGAAAAAAACCCAGTCTGGAGCAGTCTGTCCCTAAAGGACTTCACCCCATGGAAGGGGCCTACACTGGAACAGTTCATGAAGAACTGCAGCCCAAGGGAAAGGCTGGCACTGGAGAAGTGTGTGTTGGACTGTCCCTGTGGGAGGGATCTGATGCTGGAGGAAGTAAAGAGTAGGAGGTGTCCTGTCCCTGGGGAGAAACAAGAATAGACAAGGTGTGAGTAACTCCCCATAGCCCCCATTCCCATCCCCCTGCATTGCTGTGAGGGAATGAGTTGAGAATTTTGGAGTGAAGTTGAGACTGGGAAAGTGCAAGGGAAGGTGAAAGAAGAGAGTGCAAGGTTGCTAAATTGAGCTTTTATTTCTCATCATCCTACTGAGATTTCATTGGAAATGTGCTAATTTCTCCCAGTTGCATCTATTTTGCCTGTGACAGCAGCTGGTGAGTGATCTCTCTCTGCTCTTATCTCAAGCCATGAGATTTTTGTTATGGTTTCTCTTTTCTGTCCATCTGAGCAAGGGAGTGACAGTGGTTTTGGTGGGCACCTGGTGTCCAGTCAGGGTCAACCCACCACAAGACGACTTTCCACTGAGTATTCCACAAAGTCCTGAGTATTCATGAAGCTTTTCATTCCCTCAGGCTTACAAGCCTTTGCTTTGTACTCATTAAACTAATGTGAAACTGTGCAAGTCCAGGAGGAAGCAAACTGTGTATGGATGGAAGCTTTGAACCACTCACTTCTGTAACTGTGAATATCTCAAAGGTGATTTAGGGCTTTCAGTATATAAAGTCCTTGCCTATTTCCTCTGTTGAGTGCTGTTAAATCTGCCTTGTTACAGACAATGAATTACAAACAGCTTCCTTTTTCCTTCACTCCCTTTGCTCACTCTGTGTAGTCCTTGAAACCAATGAATGTTTAACATCTATGACTAATTCAGTTTTGCCTCCTGCTTATCCTGATCTCTCTTCTTTCCTCTCCTGATTAACTAGCTGTCTTTTTTAAAGTTACCATCAAAATGAAGAGGGGAATGCCTATTTCATTCTGAAAAATTGGAAGGGTTACTTCTGGAGGCAGTATTTCCCAGGGAAAAACAGCACAGGCAAAAAGTGTTTAATTTGAGATGCATTTTAATGTGGGCTCAAGAGAAAGAAAACTGTGTTAACATTGCTGTCCTGTGTTTAGAGCCCACAGAGAAGTGTTCCAGAACCTTGCCCATTACCAAAAGCTCTACTCAGAGTGAGCTGCCTCTGTCTTCTGTCAGCTTTCTGAGGTCTTTGCATTGGAGGCCTTTGAGTGCTTTGGCTTTGTCTGTAGAAGTCACACAACATACTGGACTAGCAGCAATATTTGCATGTCTTTCCAGTTCAGTATAAGTAGTTTTGCCACTCCACTGTTGCCAATCTCACTTATATATGAGTCTCAGCTGGAGGACTCATTCCTCCTGAGACCCCACCACACTGTTAGTACCATGATGAAGATCTTGAAGCCACTAAATGACAGTTCCTTACCATTTAATAGCTGTAGTATCAGGTTAGATAGGAAGAATTCTGGCCTTTACAGCCAGCCAGCTTTATATTCACTCTTCTGACCTCACTGCTCTAGTTGGTATGATAAACTTTCTCTGAAGACTTACAGGACTCATTTTTCTTTCCTCAACTGCTCAGGTTAGGAGAAAACATGTTGTGATGTATAAAGCATAGCCAGGATTATTTTTGTAATAATTGGATGAGGGAATCCGTACTAGGTAGATGCTACATTTGTTGAAGCATTTACAGATAGTTTCAGGAACTTTTTTTTTTTATTGAATGTGAATTTTTCTCTACTTATTGAACTATACTGTGTAATAGATAAAAATACTTTTATGGATTTTTAAGCTGGCAGCTTATTCCAGTAAAGTAAGAAATACAAACTGTATTTAAATACTAGCTGAAAATTTTAAGCTTTTCCACAATTTTCCAATAAGCAGGGAATTAGTAACAGTGTAAGGTCAGTTCCTTAGCAAATGTTGAGTCAAACATAGGTTAGAACAGAACTGCTCAGTCTCAGTTACTGTCTCGTAGCATTTGCTGCTCTTGGCCTCGTCCTGCTGTCGTCTTCTTAGCAGCTTCCAACCTCTGAAGCTTTTTTCCAAATTAGCAACACAGAAGTGGGATTGAAGCTTTTTAACAGTAGATTTTTATTTGATACTGTTTTCATTTTACAAAGGCAAATATTTTGCAAATATTCTGCCAGTCTTTCACCTCTGTACTTTGCATGAATATCTTTATGATGATGCTGTGTCAAGTCCTGTTTTGGCTGCTTAATTATTTTAGATGCAAAATGAGTTTTATCTGAGTTCATAATCAGATTTTTAGGCTTTAAGAACTTTAAACATGGATTTAAAACTTGTTGCTCTGGCAGTGTGGAATGTCTACACTAAAAAAAACCTCATCAGTCTAGCACCTTGTGGTCAAGACAGTGGGATCTAAATATTCCTCTCTGTTCCGGGGAAGATTTGTGCAGAGCTTTATTTCTGGTTTTGGCCAAGTTATTGATGTTTTCTGGTGTTCAGACAAGGGTAAACTCAGTTTCAGAGTTTTCTGATGCACTGACTGTATAATTTCTATCAACTAATGTGTCAATGACATTGCTTTGAGTATTAAGAAATGCAACTAATGTCTGTAATGTCTACCAATAAGAGACCAAGGGAGCCTTTCTAATGTTAAGTAAATTGTAACTTGAAAAAGAGCACTGTGAATTATTTCCAATTAGATTTCAAGATTATTTTAACTTGGATACAGATAAAGGCTACTTAAAAGGATGTACAGAACAGTAACTTTGCAAAAAAGTTACTGATAACAACAAACCTCAAAACCTACTCATTAAAATCTACATTTAGTTATTTCTTCTTTCTGCAAAACAATAAAGGTTAGGGATGCTTTTAATTTTATAGTTCCTGAAGCATCCATTTGTGAATACTTCCAGAAATACATTGCTTTAACTGATGAACAAAGCAGACTTCAGACTCAAGATTGTAGTTCTCACATTGAATCTCTATTGTGAGACTGTAACTAGCACTGTGAAGTGTATGTCTACTGCAGATATTAAAATACTATGAGGCTGTGCTTGTCCTGTTTCCCATGAGACATGGGGAAGACCCAAAACATTACCATAACCTGCTGTCTAACAAGATCTCACCCAAAATAATGAGCAGATGGTGTTGTTGCTCTGTCTCTCTTTGTAAGTGAAATCTCAGTATCTTTCTGGTAGTGGAAGGCCTGTGGTTCAAATCCCTGTTGCAGTTATTCATATTCCCTTGGTTCTCTCTGGAGATGTTGTGCTCAGCACCAGGATACTGTCCCAGCATACACAATGCTTTCTGTCCTTTTGGTTTTGCAGGAAATCCTACAAATTTGGTAAGCCTTAGGGAAAGTTGATTCACAAATAATATGTCTGGACAGCTAATAAATTAATTTCATGATCCAGTGATTATTACAAAATATGAATGTAGGTATTCATTAGAGAAAAGAATGATTGCAGTCTTACTATTTACAAGGGAGAGCCTGTTCCATTGAAAAACCTATAGCCTGTTATTTAGTTTGCTTCCTTAGAAAGCCAGTGCAAATTCTGTTTTAATCTCTGGCCTTAAGCTTGAATTCCCTGTCTCCCTATTGAGATCATAATTAATTTAGATTTTTAAAAACTGAGAATTAGGATTAATGTGGAAGCAATTTCTTGGAGCTATTAATACGCTGCTGATTTTGCATGGTGAGCTGTCCTCATTAACATTCACTTGCTGTTTGAGTTTGAAGAAGGTACGATCTGTAGGAAAAAGGATAAAAATCTCTGTATATCTCCATATTAAAAAAAAAAACAAACCCCAATCTTTTATTTACAAATAAAGACTTCTTGAAGTTGAGGTAGCAAAGTATTAGTGAAAGTAAGGGCTAGTCCAGATGACATAAGACTTTGAAAAGAATTAAAATTCTTAACTGGAGTTCAAGTATAGTTTCAGTGACGCTTTGCAAGATTTACACCGTGTTTTAACTTACCTTGGTCTTGTGAATGTTGATAGCTTCCTAATGATGTGCAACATTTTAAATCAGTGAGTTTATTTGCTTAGTTGTTTTGAATGTGAAGCTTTTTGTTTGAGTTCCTGGAAAAAGGCTTGAATTAGCTTCAGTCTCTAAGAACAAGAGAAATTATCTTTTGTCCATGCTGTCTCTGTTCACCATTTTGGTTTCCATTTAGGTATTGCTCATTTTTTAAGTGGTTTGTTCATTGAGTTCTGGCTTTTTAGAAGTACTACTAGTGTTCTTAAATTCAGGGGGAATTTGTGTAAGACTTTTGGAGAGCAAGTCCATAACATGAAAACATTTCTTGGCTTTTTCTTCCCAATACAATGATCTTCATAGTAAATAGGACAAGCAAGAAGAAATAAATGTGAAAAAAAATTCATATTTTAAGCCCTTAAAATTAACTGTTTTGTTTAATTTCAAATATTTTGTCTTCTCTGAGGTTTTCAGGATGAGATGGAGAGAGAATATAAAATATTTCCATTTTCCCAGGAACTGAGGTGACATTGGCTGTGGAAAAAGTGGAGTGTTTTGTAGAAAAGGCCAGCTTTTTCCCTTGCCTAACTCAATATTCACCTATATAGTTCCTATAGAATTCTTTTCCAATTATTTTAGTTTAAGCCACTTATCTGAAACTTGGTATTATTGAGTAAGTCCTCCTGATTCTGACACTACTCGCTGCTGTTGTGTATACAAAACCAGACTTGTTTTGGTCTGATAGTAATTTGGTTTAAATGTTGCTGTCTATATTCATTAGCAAATCCTCAGNATGTTATTCCCACGTAACAAAATGGCTGTTCCTTCCCTTTACAGTTCTAATTTGCCAAAGGAACTTCATTGTGCTGCACTGATATTGTTTTTTTTGTTTTCTCCTTCAAGTTAATCTCTACACAAAACTTTTTTTTTTTCCTTCTAATTTGATAGTTTTTATCTAAAAAGAATATGTTCCTGCACTGTTACGGGATAAAGTAGTGGTATAAGTATTAATTTCAGAGAATGATGAGGAAAAGAAACAGTGTAAAAAGAAAACATTCTAGCTGTAGTAGTAATGGCCTTATTTTTTTCCCCTCGGTTGGATTTCCTTAGATGGGAACAGCTGGAAAATTGATTTCTTATTGATTTCCTGATATTTTTTCCCAGTTCCACAAATGGCCTTTTTGTTAAAGGCCACTTTTACCCTCTTCTTTCTTCCTGTTTCTCCGTCTTGTTCTTTGAAACATTGTTCATTTTCCTTAAAGAGGGTCCAAACAGTAGTCTGTCATTGTCACTGCCAGCAGATTACAATTTAAAACCACCATTTTCTATTCTCCACTTGCAAGGGTTTGTTCAGAGTACTGTTGTAATTAAAAAGCACTGATGAGCAAGGCTTAGCATGATTTATAATGTTTGGGGGAGTGCAGAGGTTTTGGCAAAGATTGCTTTTATCATTTTTTGACCCATTTTAGTAACTTAATATATTCAAAGGGTGCATATTTACACATTGCCTTTGATTCTATTAATGAAAAATATCTGTACTTTACACGGAGCAATTACAGCTACCAGTGCTGCTCTTTGGATTTATTTCACCTGTGGGCACCATCATTGAGACCACTGCAGGCAGAAGCTCTCTTTAAGTAGAGATGCTTACAGGCTGGCTTAATAAAGTACTTTATTAATAAGCTTTGAGATTTTACAGGGTAATTTCATATTCTTTTCAGATGATCTGTGTTGTAACTTCAGCTTTTCTGTTACTTTGAGGGAAGATTCTTAAGCCTAAAGTCAAGACAGTTGCTCTTGATACCTTCTAGGTGCATACTTCAAATATTGGGTGATAAATACCCATAGTTTAAAAGGACTTCAGCATTTTCAGCTTTCGCCCCTGCCACATTTCTGTTGTAAGTGCAGACTGTTCAGCACACTTGCTGCCTTTTGATCAGACTAATCTGATAAGAATTAAGTTTTCTAGGTTATCCTGAAAAGTAGAATAATGAATAACAAAGAGAAGGCTTCTGTTCATGGAATGAAGACATGATCTGGTGTGGGCTTTTGGGTTTTGAAGTGGGAGATGAACTATGGGTTCGCCAGTAAACTCTGTAATATCTGACTACATTTAGCAGAAGCTATTCATAGACATATGTAGTATGAATAGAGAGGGAAGTCCATTGTATTACATTTAGTAGGTGGAAGGAATGTAGACACTGTCATTTATGTGAAGAGGAATAATGCCTTTAAATATAAAAGTGAATGCTTTTATAAGTACCTGAAAGATGCCCAAAAATCAGCAGGAAAAATGTAATGAGGAGGTTTATAAAGATGTAGTTCTTTTGTTATTACATAGAAAGAAATCTGTATAGCAATGCTTGGGCTTAGTAGAATGTACTTAGTAAAAAGCTGTACTTTAATACAGGCTTTCTGTGTGTGTAAGTTCAGTTCTGTCCTTTTTCATTATATGTGTGTAAAATTGGTAGTTATTTTCATTTAAGTTAGCATGGTATTTTATAGCTCTGAAACATGCCAGATGGCCAAGAATATTTCACCTAAATACTGAATAAAGTTGAAGAAAACATTCACTGAAGCCACTAGAGGTCTGATTCAGAAAGAAAATACTCAAGTAGCGTGGATTTAATTTAAAATTAAAAAAAATCTGTCTTGCTTGACCTTATTTGTAACCTCCTGAAAGAGAAAGTTTTCAAATACTGCATGACTAAGAGCAAATACTGTCAGACCTAATTCAGGGAAAGCTCTGAAACATACTTCAGCTGCTCCTGCCTAATTGCTACTTCAAAGGAATCGTGCAGAGCAAACACGTATTTTGGAATTTGAATCTCTTATTTCTTAACAGAACAAGCTATTGAGAGCAAACCTATTTTATTTTTGGAGCATGTTGCACATATTTATCTTGTTTTTAGTGTAAACTTTGAGGTTTATAACTGTAAATATTAGGGGAAAAATCTTTCCTGTGAGGGTGGTGAGGCTCTGGCACAGACAGCCCAGAGAAGTTGTGGCTGCCTCATCCCTGAAAATGACCAGGTTGGATGGAAGTCTGAGAAACCTGATCTAGTTTGGACGCATGGAAGTTGTCCCTGTCCATGACAGGACAGGGGATGGAACAAGATGATCATTAAGGTCCCTTCCAACCCAAACCATTCTGTGATTCTGTGAAATACAACAATAATAGATAACTGATCAATTTAAGTGGGTTATAGTAATCTCAAGAGCACAGGTTGACAATTTTAATTCTGACAGGAGTCCCACATATAAAGCCACAAACTGGATATCTTTCCATACAAGGCTTCTAAGACCCACCATCAACATCATAATGCAAGGCTTAATTTTCTGATTAACACATGAAGTGGTGAACAGTAATGCATCTTGGGGAAAAAAACTCTCTGGAAGACAAGTGCTAATAAAACAAACAGTTCAGTCTGATACAGAATGGACCTCCCCCAAATTTTCCTTCTGTTTTGCTGAACATCTTATGAAGGATCTTCTCATTTCAAATTTATTTTGTTTCTCTGTTTTCAAGAAGTCATAGAAACACCATAAGTTCAAAGTAATCTTATGGTCTTTCATGATCCATTTTTTCAGTGAAATAGTTAACTTAAATGTGAATGAGAGGACTGATTGCTTGAGAAGTCTCTAATGATTGCTTAGGGGCAAAGCTTTCCTAAGACATTAAAAGGTTAATTTCAGTCCTCCACTTCCATTTGTTGCCACTGCTGGATGTGCCCAGTTTGAAGTTTGGAAGCCTCTCTTAAGGATGGCTGGTTCACAGCTGGGAGAGTCTATGAGAAGAGACCAAATGTCATGTAAATGTTCTGGAACAGAGCAAAAAAATTGGCTCAGGCAGCTTCTGCTGCTGGTCAGAGTCTGTGTTGTTAACAGATGTCTGTGTATTGCATCAATAAGTAATAAAATGCCTGTTGGAATAACTGCCAGGAGGCAGTAGGGTTGGGGTTTAGTCTGTGGCTTATCAAGAAAAACCCATATCTGATGGGCAAGAAAATCCTAAGAGTCTGTTTTAATTTTTAGTTTCAGGGCAGTGAATTACTGAAAGCGAAAATGCATTTCCTTTTAAGAGAGACTATTTATTCATGGGTCTCCATGCAACTGACAGTTGAAAGAATCCTGGTTTCTTCTTCCAAACCAGTGAATAAACTCACTCAACTGTGCTGTCAAATGTTCACAGACACCCTTCTCCTAATCACTGCTGGGAAGCAATCATGTGCACTGATCTAGCAGTGGTGAAGCTCTATGGATAGGCAGGTTGCCTGTTTTCCATAGAAGCAATTTCAAATGACTGGAAAACTTCCTAAAAAGTCCCAGGAAATTCAGTTTCCTATCAGCTGTTTCGGGGATGTCCCTGACTTCTGCTATAGAAAGCTGTCAGATTCCCATCATTGGAGATGTTTTCTACTAGAGCTAGACAAGCTATCATTTGTCATTCCTATCTAAATTGATACTGATTGTTGGTTTTGCTTTCTGTTACTGTGGAAAGATTCTTAAACATGAATTTCCTTTTCGTGAAAATGTTCTTTCATGAGGCTTTATCCTTTAATTGCCAGGGCTGGATACACACTTGTTCAGAAAACACCATTTATATATAGATAGATACATAAGTATATGAAGGATGATCCTCCAGTCTTCAAAGTGTCTTCTCATTAGGTCATTCTCATCTGGCAACATACTCCTAAATAGCCATTGAGATCTTTGGCTTATTTACACAGGATTTACATATTAGGATTTCCTAGGAGTCAATGCAGTGGATGTGCCATTTCTGCTTTTCCTGTATTTCACAGTTTCCTGTGTAACACAGTTAAGTGTGTGTTATTGGACAAAACAGTAAATTGATGACAGATCTTCAGATTTCTATAGCTCATCCTTTTCTGTGAAAACACATAATCACCTTCACTTGTTTTTTATCCTAAACTTTTGTCTGGCTGGGCTTAACTAGTTTGTTCAGACTGGTGTTCAAATGCAGCACTGTTTTGGGAAGATTGTTATGGTGTATACTTAAATAGTGTGAATATATGGAGAGAAGTAAGAAATCCTCACTTCTAGTTTCTTGTTCAGTGCTAAGCTCCCTCAAGTTGAAGAGTATTCAGAGTAGTAAAAGTATCATTTTTACTAGTCTTATCTCTAGGGAAGTTCTTTCCTATTAAAGTTACATAGAATGTTGAATTTATTTTCCAGGAATAGGTCAGCTACCTAAGTAAATTGTACAATATTTATTCAGATGTTTTGATTTCTGAGATGCTTCCCAGAGCTTTCTTGAAGATCAACCAGTCACTCAAACTGAAGAACGTGGAGACATAAAATGTTTGTACTGTCATCTGCACAAGCCAGTGTTAACTAAAAAAAAAAAAAAATCTTTTTGAAGCACATTGCCAATAGCTTAAAATACCTTTAAAGAAATTATGGTCTAAGTTTTATGGCTAGAAGTAGTCTCAATATTAAGATTTTGCTACTTCATGGTGTACATATGTAATACATACATTTCAGGAGGGTGTTGTCTTTGCTACATAGATCTAGGTTACTGCTGTGTTTCTGGAGTATGCTTGAAGTTAATATTGCAACTTCTGTATCATTTCAGGAGTATGATGATGGCTATGGAGCTGCTTATGATGAACAAAGCTATGATTCCTATGATAACAGCTATGGCACTCAAGCACAAAGGTAAGCCTCCAAATCAACTGTAACTACATTTGAAAAATTCTGTAGTTGGCAAGTTGCTTTTACTTAAGAGATTTTCAATTTCATCTTAAACATCAAAAATATTATGAGAGGATTTTAGAAATAACCCCCATGTTACTTGCATTTACTGTTACGTAAGTATAAAAGTTAGATTTCTGAGTGGCTGAAAAGAAACAGAACTGAGAACTTGTAATAGTTTTAGTCCCAAATCCTAAATCAAAGTTTTCAAAAGTTCAGGAAATTCAGGGAAATTTAATTCAGATTCCTTTTGGGAGGGAGGAGTGGGTAAGGAGGGGAGAAGAGAAAAAATACAACTTTGTAGAAGGTATTAAATTTTCTGAAACACAACTGATTAAATTTTCTTACTACTTTTACAAAGTTGTGTTCCAGTATCTTACATATATTTGACTGTAAGAAAAACACACCTGTCAGCTTGGTTTACTCTTCTGTGGAGCTCCTTGTGTCAAATTTGAATCTTTTGACATTTGTTTTCCTTCTCCCACTTCATTTTCAGCAGTATTTTTAAGCACGTCTGATTATTTTTTTTTAAAGTTTTGCTTTCTTCAAAGGACTCACTATTTGGCAACTCCATGAATAACAATGATGGGAAACATGCTATGAAGTACAAACTACTTCCTTTATGCAGTTTGAACTTCATGGCAAAAATCTCATTACAAATGTAGCAGTTTGGATGATAATCTCCATTTCTGGGCATTTCTAATGTGTCTGTCTGGAAACAGAACCTTTTACTGATTTGTAATTTATTTTCATTCTTTTTCTCTCGGACCAAGCATTCATAATTTGCTCAGTAGCAGATGTTTAAATGTCTTTGACAATGTCCTGAAATTTTATGTCAAAGTTATGACCTGCCTTTGAGATAGGGTTACTGAAGTTCCTGTTAATAAATAGCTTGTGCTGGATTAAACTGAATCGTGTATTTGAGGCAGATTTGTTCTACGTTCTGCTAAATATGTAAGATTTACAATGCAGCTTTATCTGAAATAGTACAGAACTTTTCATAGCAAATTTGAGAACAAAGCTGTTTACACCTGGCATCTGCTCTGCTGTAGCATTGTCACACCCAACTGTATACCAGTTTTGTTGTGTAAATGAATATTTTTATGTGCTCAATAACTTAGTCAATGTGAAAAATCATAGTGGAATGTTCAAGTGTCATTATTATGAGAATTAAAGTAATGAAATTACATTTGTGCGTGATACTTGACTCCTACAGACTCTAAGCTGGATTAAAATATGACTTAAGAAATCTGCAGTGTAGGACCTTCAAAATATGAGACTCTATAGTGTGTTTTATTTTGAGAACAGTTGCTGGTAATGGATTTTTTTTTCCAAAAGACAGTCCAAAGTTGTCCTCAACTTTTATGTTGGCAATTCTGTTCTTCCTTCTTTCTTGTACGATTGGTAAATGGGTTTATTGCACACAAACATTTGGACTTCATTACAAAGTCATTTGCCTAAACCAAAATTAAACATTACTTGGATTTGGGGTTTTTTTCCACATTAAGAAGGTTTTCACTGGGATTTTCTTCCTTTGAACTAAAATTGGGAAAAAAGGCAAATCTCCCAAGGAATGAAATTGCTCTTGTAAAAGACTAATATATGAGAATATGTATAATATTCTTAGATACATATGTACATGCTTGTCTAGAAGGAAATATTTTATAAAATGATTGCTTTCTTTGTGTTTTACCTGTAGATTCACAATACGTATATTGTTAGATTTTAATGAATTTGTTACCTTTTTAATGATTATTTGACTTTTTTTCCCCTAATTTTATTAAGTTTTCTGTCGTAAAAGAAAGCAAGAAATTATACGCTTGCTCATTTCTTACAGGATAGCAACACTCATTTTCTGGAATATTTTCTGGCTTGGCCATAAAGATTTTTAGGATAGTATTGGCAGGCAAAAAGTAATAACTATAAACCATCTGAGCTACCTAGACCAGCATTTCTGTCTTTAATCTGAATGTCGTGTGGTAGCCCATATTGCAAAGTATCATTCTGTAACCACAATGAGATACTTATCATATTTAGGTGCATTACAATGCCCTTCCTATGAAGGAAATTAGGGAAAAGTGCATTGTTTTCATAGTTTAGCCTTATTAATTCTTGATTTTTCCTGCATAAAACATGGAAAGAAACTGCATTTGCATATGGAGAGCAGTGATGTGTTTAAAATGCATCATTTGGTGACCAGCTTGGGGAAATAACTTACTCTGTCCTTCTCTAAGTTGAAAATAGTAATCTTGAAGTAATAGTATGCCTAGTATGTCTTCTGATACTGATTTCTGTAGAAATACTGTGTTATTAGTGATACTGTGTATTAAAGAGGAAATCTGAGAAATAGCTAGTAAGCTGAAAATTAGTTGTCTCATTAAATTACTTGCAGTAGTTTTTAGTATATAACTAAGTTTGAGTGCAGGAACTGGGTTTAATGCTCACAAGTGTACAGTGTGTGATATGGTAGAAACAGTTAAAATTTTCATTTTTGTTTTAAACATTTTGCTTAAAACATATTTAGTGATCCCTCTGTTAAAGATAGAAGCTTGCAGTAGAACCTAAAATATCTTTAGGAATTTTGGAGATCTCTAGGAGGTTGCACGACAGTAAGTCTTTTGCTGTAGGTGCACAAGAGTGCATTCTCCAAACTCAATCTTCAGCACAGTAAAGGAGTGTGACTCCCCTTTAGTGCTCTTTTAATCTTTTAAATTTCAAATGTATTTCCCAGAAATGGCCAAATCTGAGTTGGATTAGGATGAGTGGCATGTTTAGATATGAAGAATAGGAAACTGTATTTCTATCTGCTTTAAGGTAGTTGACAATTTGTTTGTTTTTCAAATAAATTATTCCATTCTATGTACTAACTGCTTGCTGATACCAAATCGTGAGTGGTTAGAAGCTTAATGATATTTTATTTGACATTATGTGAGACTGTATCCTTCCTTGTGCTTGGCAATCTGGGGTTTGAGTTAAAACCTGCCACAGCACTAACAGAGAGAGAAACATGAGAGTTTTCTGAGTTCTCATTTATCTTAATGCCCTGTAATCCTATAAAAATGTTGTTTTCCGTTAGACCATTTATTATCCACTGTTGCTTGTTCATGCAACAAAGCCTCAAACAGTGCTTCAGGATGTCCTTTAACAGAATTATTTTTTATGGTCAAAAAGAGTTAAAATATCCCTTGAAGCTGTACTGCACTTTGCTAGATACCTAATTGATTTTTAGAAGATTAAATTACATGTATATTTTTTTGCAGAGGGATTGTTAGATAATTTTATCAGTATAAACTGGGATGGTTAATCAACTGGATTGTTCAGTCTTATTATAAAAAAACAAGAACTATCTGAAATTTAAAGAGTATTTTGCAATTTCTGAAAATCAGAGGGTAGCAAATGCTTCATAGATTCATACAATAGTTTGGGTTGAAAAGGACCTCAAAGATCATTGCGTTCCAACCCCCTGCCATGAGCAGGAGCAACTTCCAGTAGACCAGGTTGCTCCAAACTCCATCCAACCTGATCTTAAACACTTCTAGGCAAGGAGCATTCACAAATTCTCTGTGCAGCCTCTGCCAGGGCCTCACCACCCTCAGAGTAAAGAATTTCTTTCTAATATCTAATCTAAATCTCTTTTAGTTTAAAGCCCTTCTCCTATCACTTCATGCCCCGATATGCAATCAGGCTTTAAGGTTACAGGATACACAGTCAAAGGCATGTTTATGTAGTCAGGAATTTCTTCATAAAATTTCTCCTATAGATACATATGTGTTAATTTCACGTGTGCAGTTTTGTGCCAAAAACCTTTTCAGGATCTTATGGTAAAATATGAATTGTATTTGTGAAAGCCAAACTCGTGACTCCTGGTGCTGATATTTGCCTATGTCAGACGCATGTAGATTTGTTACCAGTGTGTATGCATCCTTATACAATTTAGCTCACTCTTAAGGGACTTCCCAAGTCTGTCTAGAATTGTAATTATTTACTTGGATTTATTGCAGAAAGTGGTGGATGCTTTAATGGCCCGGTGTTAATGCTAGATCAATTTTATTGTGAAAATTCATATTGTGAGGAATCGTGGAGGAATCAAGAGGATTTAGTTCAATCTGCATTTAAAACTGTAGTGTAAACATTTTCAGCATGAAAAAATCTAGTTATTTTAAGTCTCTGAAATAGGCTTCAAATTGAGCCAAAGTGCTTTTGGTCCCTTAGTGACTCCATACATGATCTGCACAAGTGTTTGTGAGGACAATAATATGGCAAAGGGAAATGGATGCTAATAAATCAATTGTCGCTGTCAGCTCACTGTTTAATGTTCTCTAGAATACATAAGATTTATCACTGAGGAATTGTAGAATAATGGTGGTGTATGGAAACAAAGTCCACCAGGGAGATGTACTACATCATTCGGATTTAGCGCTGCCATCTGCTTAATGGCATTGAGATGACTACAGAGGTACTTATGATCAACCATTCATAGCAGTGACAGATGCTGCAGAGAGTTAACATGCCAGGGAATGAGCTTTGGTGCTGAAATCCAGATTATGTGGCAAGGTTGCTGAGAAAGGGGGCTGGGTTTGTTACCTCTCCAGTAGCATTAGAGGCTTTACGGTGTGCTTTCAGGTTTGCTATGGAGAGAGAATGTCTCACACAGTTACTGTAGTGCAAAAAAGAATGTGGACAAACCCCATCTGTCTCCTTCACGCATTCAGAAGTTTCAAAGGACTTCTTTAGACTTGTCTGCTAGCATTTAAAATGAGATACTTTTCCTAGGGAAAAAAAAAAAAGGTTTTTCTAGGTTTATTTTTCAGCCTACAACAGAGATAAGAAGACTAAACTATAGCAGGAACACTTTGTGTTAGCTGTATGCCAGTGTCTGGTGAGGGACGAGAATGAGTCATTTATGTAGTAATGTCATTTTGTGTTTATTATAATTCACATTTTTAAAAGTATTTTAGATCTTCAGTCAAGGTGATCTCATCTTCACTGTGTTGCAGAATTTAATCTAAACACACGCATAAAAGTGGGAAAATTAGGACTTGGAGAAATTGCTGGATTTGTTTACACTTTTCTGCATTCTGTGGTTTCCACATACACCTAATAGTGCTGTAGATTTCTCTTGGCAACAACCATTTTGCCATTGGCTTAAATAGCGTTTCTCAACTGTTCTTTGTGCATATCTAACAATAATTACTATCACTTCCAATCATATCAAAATGTGATAAATTCAAATCCCTGCAAGTTGCTTGTGAGCCTTGGAGCCATACAGTTAACCTAATATGAGCTGAGGGAATTGGCAAAATCTCTTTAGTACACCTAAGTTCAGTGCCACTAAATCATTCTGTGGTTCTTGTTGACGTGTTGGGAAGTAAGAATTACATGCTGCAACTTTGTTAGATCATTTACCTAAATGTTTAAAAACATAACTGCCCCTATATTAAGTCCTAGGCATGTTAAAAACTTGGTGGTATGAATTATAGAATTGTTCAGATTGGAAAAGACTTCCAAGATCAAATAAAATTGTCAACCCAGCCACCACCATGTTCACCACCAAACCATATCCCCAGGTGCCACATCCACACTTTTTTTAAGATTTTCACTGTTTCTTGGGCAGCCTGTTTCAGTGCCTGACCACCCTTTCAGTGTAGGAATTTTTTCTCAATATCCAATGTTTCTCACATGACAGAAGACCTTTCCACAGCCTCCTTTCAGGTAGTTATAGGGAGTGATAAGGCTCCCCCTGAGCCTCCTTTATCATTCATTACCTTATTTACCATTTATTTCCAAAGTAACTGATTCAAGACAGAAAATTTCTTTGTAATAAAGAGGA
The DNA here is from genome assembly GCA_013400275.1 of Rhadina sibilatrix. NCBI lineage: Eukaryota > Metazoa > Chordata > Aves > Passeriformes > Phylloscopidae > Rhadina > Rhadina sibilatrix. The sequence continues at coordinate 116,227 of VWYO01002383.1, read as the reverse complement.
CTATGCACAAAAACCCTGTGGTGTGAAATGTTTGAGGAATTTTGTGTTTGGCAACTTGTGGTAGTTACCTAACAATGGAGAAAGTGGATGCTGGGTTGAAAAGGACTTAGAAAAACACCTTGAAATCCAGCAGTGGTCATTGTTCAACTGATGCCTGAAGAATACAACTAAATTGGTTTCCTAAAATCCTTCAAATCTCTAAGTACTGCTTTTTATGTTATTCCAGAGGCACTTCAGTTATAAAAGAAGCTGATTCCTAGTATGTAGCTCTTGGAAATACCCTCCTCATTTCCCAGCAGGAGCTCAAATTTTCAGGTGTTTTTTGAAACTATGCTTAGTAGTCACACAAAAGATGATGACATTCCTGTTTAATAGGAGGATTTTCATGAAGAGCTGAGCATATGGATTTGAAATTGGCTTATGGAGATGTTGCTATTGGTATTTGAAAGTTAATTGCTAACAGTTTGTTTGTGATGCTCAGTGTTTTAAATTTACATTGTTGAGTTTGTCAGCAATCATGCATTTCCAGGATGTATAAATATGCATTATATGCAAACGAGTGTCTGTTACTGTAGTTTTCCAAGATGTAATTTTCTCCATTTTAATGCTTGTAGCTGTTTGTATTTCATGCTTTGACTTAAAAATCAAATTAGTCTGCAGGAGTTTGATTTCTGGGGATTGTGCAAAGGGTTGGTATTTTGTGTTGCTGTTGTTTATGAACACCTGGTATGTATCAGAGTGTGCTGGAGGTTATAATTCTGCAAAATAAAGCCTTAAAGCATTAGCATAAATAAGCTAATGTAGCTTTTGAATGAACATCCTGGCATGTGGTTCCCTGCTAAATTTTTGCACTTCTATTAATAAAAGAGATTATTTACTGAAGTTTTTCAGATCTAATTTTTCAGGTTTAGATAGATGTTTTCCTTTTAATTACATGTTGGGATGTGACAAGGTAAACTATTCAGAAGTGCCTCAGTAGCATACATAGTTTTAATTGTGAATCTAGTGAATTTTAATTTTTTAATTCACTTCCAGAATCCTGTCTGAAATGTCAGTAAAAAAGAATAAGACTAAGATGATTCAGCTGTAGTTACAGAGAAAACACAGGAATATCTCATGGTGCACTTATAAAACTGGAAAAGGTTTTTTGAATCCTTATGGTGATATTGGTAGATGGCTTCACTGTTTAATAAATGTTAGGATTACTCTTCATCTGTACTAATTATAATCAAAAAAGTTCATTTGGTTTTTTCATGGTTTTGCTGTTATATTTTACTATGTCTATGCCTCCATATTTAGGAAATAAGTAAAAAGTCATTTGAAAATAAATTTAGAAAACTGCTAGAGAAAACTAATATGCAGGTGTTATAGTAGTACAAAAAGTAGTAATATGAAATTACAAGTATTGAGGAATCAAGAAAAGTCATTATTTCAAAAAATTATATTCCCCCTGCATGATTGGTGGTTTAATTTTACTTTGATGATTTTAGAGCACCTTAAACTGGTTGATTGAATTCCACAATACAATTAAAGAGGATTAGCAGTTGGTAGGATTTTGAATTTTTTTTTCCTTGACTGATTGCACAGGTGAAAACACGAGGAAGGGAAAGGTCAAAGTGGATCTTCCAAGTCCAAAAGAGGAAAAAAAATTCATTAACAGGGAATATTTTTTAAGCATGAAATGCTGTATTGTACCTGTTAGTGTAACTTGTGGAATCAGTCACAGTTTAAAAAAAACTTAATTGTATGAAGGCTTCAAATTAATTACAGTTTGTTTTAAAAATAAGGTTCTTTAAGCTTGGAGGATGGATATAACAAAGAGAAAGGGAGAATATCCAGTTGCCAGGCATCAGCAGGATGCTGCAGAAATGGTGCTGGATATATGGGCTTTAGAGACAGAACACAGATAATCAATCTTACAACTTAAAGTTATTAATTTAGAAAGGACTTCTCAAAATCTCACATTATAATTAGCTTTCCAGCAGTTTGATTAAGAGATCCAAAGCTAAGGAAAAAAAGTCTAGATATTGTCTCCAGACTAGAGAAAGGACATCTTAAATTTACATTTGCAGGCTAGAGAATGATGTACATAGATATATGGGGAAGATTTTTTTTTTTTTCCCCTGGTGTGGGGTGAAGAAGGAACTTCACTGAAAACTTACACTTGGAAGCCACTGCCTATTAGCTGAATGAGAAATCAGGCTGCATCAACTCTGAACATATTTTTGTCACAGAACATGTTTTTGTAGATAAAGATTTGACACTGTTTTTCTGGTTGATAGTCAACACACTTTGACTGTTTACTAGCAGTAATTGAAAGTTGCAATTTTCTCTCTGAGTACCCTGTATTCAGTTTCCTTTTCAACGGAAGGAAAATCTTGCTTATTTTTGTTGGTAAGAAAATGCCTACTTAACTGGGCAACTTAAAAATGGGAGATGGTTGCAGGAAAACTTTATAGTGGTCTTAATTGTTTGTCCTTGTATTTTATTTCAGTAGAAATATTGAGGGCTGTGGATTGTGCTTTTAAGCACTATTTTGGTATATTTGAGGGAAAATGGTGAAAAATAATGAAGTAGTAACCATCATAACCACATTTATCTTGGTGTAATTGTATCATAAGTCTTGTATGTAAAGCACCTGAAACTATGTATGTGTATGGATGGAGGTAGTGGAGTTCACATGAGGCCAGGAAATTAGTCTTTGCACTTAAATGGATTGAATTGTCCTTAGGAGGAAGAGACAATGTACTTGGAGAGACAAGGTTTGGACCCTGCTGGTGCAAAGGATGTTAGGGAAGGGCTGGAAAGATCTTGAACATGATAAAGCTTATGATTATGCATCCCTGAAAATAATGAAACCTAATCTTTCTTTTACCAAATGTATTCCTTGATGGCACTTTGATTATTTTTGAATTATGTAAAACCAGGATGGAATGATACCTTCTTTCTCAAATTTTTCAATTTCAGGTGGTAAGGCCCCAATTTTTTAGAAAGGCTGAGAGATGTAGAAACTTAGAAAAAAAGTTGAAAGTTGTACTGTTCCATCAGTAAATCAAAGAAGGTATGATGTGTATCTTCTGGAGCAGTATTTGTGATGGTGGAATGGTGACAAACCACCTCTACACTTTTTGAGGACAGTGTGTTAGAGGCAGTGTTGTCTTGTACTCCAGTCTGTGACAAGTGACATCATTTTGGATCTCTGACAACAACATATACAGAACTTGGGGGATAATCAAGAATTATCTGGAATAATATCCCAGGTCTTTCCAGTATTTCAGTGAATAGTCTAAGGGTTTTTTGACTGATATCTCTCAGATCTTCACTGTTCTCTGCTGCTTTCACTGCCCAGAGTAAAGAAAACATTTTTCTGATGTTAATGTTGTTTCATGTCTTTTTTCGCCATTTATCAGCTGAAATATGATTGGTACACGCTTGGATAGTTAAAAGACTTCAAGTTTTGTTTCCTCTGGTAGTAGCAAAGCAGACAGATGAGGTGTGGGGTGTCTGGGGCTTGGATGTAATTCACCAGCCAAACCAAAATGCTGAATTTATTCAACCTGAGTTTATAGGGGTTTTTCTGATACTTTCTTATTTGATGTCACAGATTTTTGACATTGATATTGTTAGCATTTCTCATGATCAGGCATGTATATTGCTGCTGTATTCTATTCATAGTTTTGAGGTAAAAGTGTAGCTCCTGCTGCTGCTGTTCCTGAGAAACTTTATTTATACCATGTGCTTCAGTCACCTCTTTTAATTGCTATTTTCCTTTCCTCTTTTGAGATGTGATGCATGAGAATGTAGTGGGGAAAGATTAATTGAGTTGAGACAGCAATAACTGGACATTTCAGATGGTAAAACTGCTCTAGGCAGCTGTGTAAAGTTCTGCTAGAAATACCTAGATAGGTCTGTGGCTGGAAGGTAGTACCAGAAAGCAGATGCTTCTGAGGACATTTCACTATTCAGAAGTGAAATTTCTCATTTCTGCCTTGAAAAGTAATTCCTAAGTAGTGATAGCTAAGAGGATCCTTGGGAGGATACTCTAGTCACCTTTTAGGATTACAGATAATAGATCTGGTTTTTATGATCCATTTGAGAGTACAATAGGCTATAATTCAAGGAACATTGTGTATTTTTTTCTGTATTTTGTTAAGCATTCACATAGGGGTCTCAGATGTTTTCTGAGCTCACTATCTGTTTGACATAAACTGAGCTGCAGGGGTAAAAATATGTTCTAAAGAAATCTCTACTAAGTAGCAGCAGAACTGGGTATTACCTAAAAATGTATCTTCAAGATACAAGAAAGGATGTGGGTCTCCTCTTGATACTCTGGATTTCTGCTGTCCTGCCGTAAGCTGAGTTCCAGAATAAGGTGTTCTAGTGATCCACAGAAGCATTGAGAACAGCTACTCAATGTTCAGGACATTATGGAGTTAGGAGAAGCTTCACTGCAGTGATTGTTGTCTTGGGCATTCTTCCTGTTTGCTGTTGACAGAAGCTTTTTGTTCTCAGAAGCGGCTGAGCATGCAGATCTGACAGGAATGATGGAAAGAGGCTTGTTCTTATGGAAGAGCTCTCTTCAGATGTGATCCTATCAGTCAGGGTCTATCATATAAGAACTGTTGCTAGAGAGATCCTTATTTGCTTTTCCTGTTTTGTTGTTCTGTTCAAGTCTGGGTGGAAGCACAGAGGGTGGTGCTTGTTGGAGCTTCCCTTGGCAAAAGGAAACCTTGGTGTTTGCAAGGGTTTTATTGCCACTTTCTGAAACTGCCCTGGTTTCTGCCTGAAGGGATCAAAATTACTTGTGACACTCCTGTGAAAAAGCTGAAATTTTGGTCAGTTTTTCCCTAATAAGCATTACTGGAAGCTGAACTGTTGGCCAAGGCTGTTTTTCATCAGAAGCCAAAGAAAGTTTCAGATCACTCAGTGCTTATACCAGGCTTGTCAGTGCTTAAGTCTGGGATTTTTCAGTAAACTAGAAGCTTTCAGTCAGAGACCTTTTAATCTTCCCTTAGCAAGGAAGCTCCCTGCCACACTGCTTGTTTCAAACACAGAAATATCATAATGGCCAGTCTAAAAGATTTGCCTGTACCAAATATAAAGAGCTGTGTCAATCAAATGAATTAAGTGCAATATATTTTTACTACCTTTGTGCATTTGTGAACGTACACTTGGACTGTGTGGTTGATCTGCCTGTTTTAGGATTGTCCCAAAAATAGCCTAGTGACCTCTTTTGATATGGAATCACAGGATCATTAAGGTTGGAAGAGACGTCCCAAGACAAGTCCAATCTTTGACCAAACACCACCACGTCAGCTAAACCACAGTGCTCAGTGCCACATCCAGACATTTCTTGAACACCTCCGGGGATGGCTCTACCACCTCCCTCAGCAGTTCATTACAAGGCCTGACCACCCTTTCAGTGAAGAAATTCTAACTGATGTCCAACTTGAATCTCCCTGGTACTTCTTGAGACCATTTCCTCTCACCCTGTCTCTAGTTGCCTGGGGGAAGGAAACAATCTTCTTTCAGGGCATTGTATGGAGCAATAAGGTCACCCTGAGCCTCCTTTTCTCCAGACTTACAGCTAAACACACCCATCTCCCTCAGCTGCCCTTCACAGGACTGACTTTCCGGACTCTTCCCAGCTCTGCTGTCCTTTTCTGGACACACACTGGCACCTCGATGTCTGTCTTGTAGAGAGAGACCCATGAGAGTTGGGTTGAAACTACTTTACTGTTGATATCTGTCCTAAGGGAATATTGCAGTATCTCCAGGCAGAATAACCTAGTAGTTAATAAAGTATAAAAAGTAAAGTTCCTTAAGACTTCACCATCATGTCAAGAGCAGTTAACTCCTGTTTGGTTTTTAAAACCATTTGTTCCATTACAGTTCATCAAGATATTTTCAGAAACAAATCAGCTTAGTAGAAAAGCCTGAGAAATTGAGGTCATTTTTCATAGGGCCTTTGAAGGCTTATGTTGAATACCTCTAAATTAAAGTATTTTAAGATACTTCTCATACTGATTCTCGAGAAACGACAGGAAGCTTCCCAGTCCTCTAGTTTACTAAATAAAGCCTTAGAAAAGCATTTCTGCTTCATCAGTGCTGCTGTGATAAAATCTGAGCTTGCTCCTCTCTGTCTGAAGCTTTTTCTCTTAACACAGAAAATCGGCTCTTCCCCTGGCCTTACTTACACTATTTAAGCCTCATTTCACACTTCCTCTGAACCTTATAGGATTACTGCCCAGCCCTCAGCAATTAGAAACAACATACTTAAATTGTTGTTTTCTAATCTTTCCATAGCATTAAGTGGTTTCAAGTTTTTATGCTGACATGGAAAATTAAAGCAATTTTTCTTTGCCATCTGTCTTCTCTTTTGTCAGCCCAAAGCCATTATGCTGGAATAGGAATACAAAAGAAAGAGGATATAAGCAAAAGGTCTGTGTGTACAAAAGATCTGAATCACGGCTGATAGTCCAGTGTTAACTTGCACTTGTATTGTTTACTTGATGGTTAGGAAGATGCTTGACAACTCAGCCAGATATAGCACATAATCCAATTATTTATCTAGAAAAGTAGATGCATAGATAATGAGGAAAAGTAAAGAAAGTGATTTCATGAAGACAACTCACATCTGAAAACAAAAGAACTCCAAGCAGAATCCATGTCTAGTCTAATTGGGTTAAAAAGGGAAGAATGCATATCATGTTTTCTCCTTTTTTTGTAAAAGGAGGTCACATGAGATAAAAAAGAAAATTACCTAAATTTGTGGATTTTTTTTCCTTTCTATGACACAAAATTAAAGGAAAAGGAGCAACCTAAGCTACCTGGTTAGTGGAAGGTGTCCCTGCCCGTGGAATTAGGTTATATTTGTGGTCCCTTCCAACCCAAGCTATGAAAAGGTCTGTGCTTGCAGGACAGACCCATTAAGGAAAATAAAAAGTTTAATAGTATTTATTCAGACTGCTAAGATGTAAGAGACTATATATAAAAGAGTCTAAACATAAAGGATGACTTTAAAGCAAAAATGTATATCATATCTTCTGTCCACAGGAGGAATTATTTAATGTAGCTTCTTAAGTCTTTGCAGCAAAAATGACTTCAACTGTCTCAGTTATCTCAGTTAATGAGTTAAAATGTACAATTTAGAAGTGTAGTGTTGCTGCAGGATGCTTTGAATAAGCTTGCTTTTCACAGGCAGTTGCTTTGAAATAAAATACAATTCTATAAGCTGTAAATTCATATACAGTACTAGAATTTTCTGTAATTCTAAAAAAAATCAAAAAACCCATTAGCATCAGTCTTGGTTGTGAACACCATGAAATATTCAGACTCTAATAAATTAAAAAAAAAAAAATCTTTTAAATGTTTTTGTTTTTCTTTTCACCCAGACCTCCTTTTAGCCATCTGTATGTACTCTTTTCTTTGGTCTTGAGGTTTTCTCACCTGAAGCTCTGGGTTTATTTAACAACTCCAGAGTTGACTGGAGAATGTTGGCATTATTCACAGAACATAAATGAAGTAGATCAGGGAGTACTGAATTGCACTGAGCAAGTTTACTTCCCATCAAACTGTGTACTTTTCAGACAGATTATTAATTTTGAAGGGTTTGTCTGTTAATAAAGGTGAGTTGTGGTATACTTTCAGTATAAGTGAAAGATTCGTTCCTTTCTGATGTTTATTTGTTTTGCAGTTTGTGTGCTGTAAAATGAGTAATTTTTTTGTTTAATAGATATATTAGATCTATGAAATGAGACCCCACAAAGTCATTCTGACAGGATTGACAGATACAGGGATGGAGCTCAGCTGCTTTAGACTTCTAAACTCAATCACAGTCTTAAATAAGTTCTGTGTGGAAGGATAGTGAATGTCAGTTTTCAGTTCACTGTCAGAATAAAGACTTTTATTACTGGCTGCTGCAGGGAAAAAATACTCAAACTTTACCCTTATTCTGGGGTCCTCACCACCTGAGACACCATAGAGAAAAGGTTTTATAGAGATAATTTTTTGTGGATCTTCAAAGTGCAGTTGGTTAAGTTTTTATTTGAGAAGTATTATACCAGCAATAAAAAATTGTCATCCAGGCTTTTTAGATATGCATTTGCACACACCAAAACTGTATTCTTTCTGGCCTTGTTATTTTGAGGAGTTTATAAATTAAAGGAAAAAAAAAAACAAAAAAACCAAAAAAACAAACAAACTAAAACACAACTCAAGCACAACAAAGTCTTTTGTCAGTTCAGAAGTAATTGTGATGTGTTGTTTGTTTTATATAAATGCATTACCTGGTAATTCATGTTAAGGCTATAAATTGTTTATTTTCACTCTGATGTTTATTTTCTTAGCAATCAATCTAACCTTAGGAACATTTTGTCAATATCAGTAATTACTTACTAGTGATCATATATTAGTGATTTCCTTCTCACTTAGGAGGTGATTCTATGAAAATGTTTTTCCTTGCAGAATAAATCCATTAAAGGAAATAAGAAGTTTAAGAGTCTACTCATCGGGTAGCATCATTTCATAGAGTATTTTCTAAATATTGTCGGCCATGAGTCTGGCTGTGGTTAGAAGGAAAAGGAAAATAACTATTTAGGCACTTGCTTCTCATATCCTACAAACTGTGTAAAAGACTACACGTAGCTAGACTTGCATGAAATACGAAAGCATAATGGAATGATGTGTAATAAGGATTGTTCTTCAGTTTCCATTCAGGGATCTTAGTACAAATATAAAAACCATTGTGAAATGGAGGACTGTTTAAGGCCATGATTATGGTATTCATCCATACTTCTGAATCCTAACAATTACAGATTTCAGCTTTTAACGTAGTTCCTATTGTCATTTCTTCCTCTTAAAATGATTGCCTTTATTTTTGTGTTCTTCTGTCTTCTTTTGAAGACATTGGTTCTTGTACACACACAGCAGTTGTATGAGCCTCCAATCACCAGATAGCTTGCCCTTTATTGCATTCTTATCAATGAATTTGAAGATATAAAAGTGAAATACTAGGTAGCAATAGGCAATGAAAAGGAATTTCTAAGACAAATAAATGGTTCAGTACCTACATCTCAATTTTTTTCATTAATGCTTGTAAGATCTTTACCCTTCCCAACTGTAATTTTAAATGGAAAATTCCCACATTCGCATTCAGCCAAGTGATAAAGAAAAAATCCTGAGTGAAATTACATATAGTTTCTAATTAATAAACAAGCAGGACCTCAGTTGTCACTGTCACATGGATACTTACCTTTCTTAAGGCATGTCCTATATCCTTCAAGCTTTCTTTTCAGAGGTAGAATCTATAATAAGTATTTATGTTTTCTTTCTCCCCATGTCCCTCCTGCCCTGCAGTGGAGCAGATTACTATGACTATGGCCACGGACTGAGTGAAGACACCTACGACTCCTACGGTGAGTGGTTTTATGAGCTCAATCACTGCAGCAGCAGACTGTTGAGAAAAAGACAAAAAAAAAAAACAAAAAAAAAAAACAAACAAAAAAAAAAAAAGAAACCATAATGAAAGGATAATTTCCATGAGGCAAGGCTTAGTCCTGCAGCAGGTAATGGCTGCTCAGGGATTCCTGAGATGTCACAGAGCTCCTCGTGTGCTTATTGAGAAAAATGCCCTCTGTGGTCTGTTAGCTAACGCAGTCATGGGAAACTAAAACCAAAGAAGTAGAGAAAATAAAACTTAAATCATGATGCACGCAGCCTTTTCATGTCATGTTCAATGAGATTTTAGAAAAAAATGGGGATGGAGGACCTTTTGCCAGGAAGTTTTGGCTGCCAAAAGCAAATGCTTCTGGTGTGGCACAGCTTGCGTTGAGACTTGGTACAAGGTAGGAATCTGCTGAAGCCCCTAGGTGAATTAGGGCCTAATTGAGTGTTGTTTAGCCTTGTATGGTCCTTTTGGTTTAGTTCATTTTCATGCATCAGTCTTGGGAAATCAAACAGGGAGTCATTATGTAAAGGTTAGGGAAGTATTTTAGGTAGCTAATAGACGTGAGGGCAGTGGGTTACTCTGAATAGAGACAAAACAATGCATAATGAAGCAAAAAACATATGCCAGTTGTAAAGATCACTTTTTTCTTTTTTTTTTAATATAGAAGTGTGTTAGTGACAGGTTTAATTAAAGAAATCTGTTACGGGTTAGATGCATAAAACATTTTAAAAGGCACCTTTGCTTAAGGGATAAGTGCTAAGTCTCTGGCTAGAGATCAGAGAAATACAATCTAGGTCTCTTAAATCTCAAACATTTGAGGGTTACTAATAACCTGTGTAAAGGTTGTGATTCTGAGTAATGAAAGCTTCAATGACTTTAGAGCTCTACCTGAAATTTTCTGAGGTCTATTTCTTTAACTCCATGTGGAAGTGCTTCCTGCTTGAAACTACAATGATCTTAAGTAAGCTGTGATAAATGCACCTAATGCAGTAGTTTGTCCAATGTATCTGCTTAAACTAATTATTTTGCTTAAGGCAAAAGACAGCTCATCAAAAGAAGAGGTCACTTGAAACTCCTCTGTCCCCCAAGCACTTCCAGTTGGTGTTGATAGATATATAGCTTAAATCTTCATTTCAGCATTAAAATAAACTGTTTGCCATTATAAACCTGATATTTCTAAGACTTTCATTAATGCAAAATTGATGGGGGAAAAATGTATGAAACTGCTTAATGTAGATAGACTGATAGGGAGAGATATTGATTGCAGTATTTAAGGTTGAAAATATGGATTTTTCATTGCTTTTGCATTTAAAATCGGGTTTCTATTTATCAAAGCACAGCTGCTCAGATTATTAAGTGATGTATTTATTCAAGTTGAGAGAAAGACTATAAATACCTTGAAGAATGATTATGGGTTGCAGCCGCTGTACTTTTTGCACATATAAATAGTTTTACACTTTGTTTCTGAAGTATGTCCCTTAAAAGCAGAGTTAGAGATTAATAACCATCTTCACTATATGTAAAGAACATTAGATGCCTCAAAATAAGTAACATTGCCTAGTGAGCAGGTAGTTGTCTAGTGCTGGCCAGGAGGAAATTCAGATTCCCAGGAGGTATCCAAACTTTTTCTCTGAGAAACTCGGGTGACAGTCCAGTGGATGTAGGAAGAATACCAGTGTTTTTAGGATTTGAAACCCTGAACAGCACCAAAATGAAAACTGAGAAACAGTAAGATAACTCTTTGCTGTGCTGATTTGATCAACTGCTTGAGAAAGAGCATGTATTCCCCTTAAACTGTAACCAAGACTTGTCTTTTCATTTAAACAGTTCTTGCAGCAGTGTTTAAAAGCTAGGATGTTTTTAATTCCTACCCCTCAGCCAGCTGCCCATACTATTAGGCTCAGGGTCTTTTTCTTTTTTAATGTAAATCTTGCTTTCTGTGTGATGAAGAAGCACAAGAGGTTGTTACCAGATGCCCTTGGAAGTCACCTGAGGTGAAAGTTTAATTCTTTCAGCCTTAGACCGAATTTGAACTTGTTCCTTTTACCTCCTAGGCAAATGTCCTGACTACCTGGGTATGATTTATAGCCTGGACTCTGCAGGCAGCCACCTACCACCTATATTATTAAAAAGTAGTTAGGAGGGGGCTTCTGCAAAGGAATTGTAAAACTGAACCCTTGACATAATAAGGGATCTTTGTCATCTAATTTCAGCTATCTCATGTCAGAGCAAGTTAGCTCAGCATTCAAAGTGCAGGGGCTCTTTTAGTTATTTTTTTTTTTTTAACTGACTGTAAGGACATAGTGATGTGTACATTTTATTCTATCATACATTTACATTCTGCCTTTAGTTTCTGGATTGCATTGGTTTCATTGGAGCGCCTGTCTGTTTAGGGCGGGGCAGTTCTGCAAAAATAAGTATGGAAACACATATGCTGTTTTAAGATGTGTTTACTTTTGGGAATTTTTTTGTTGCTGCTTTTTTTTATTTTTGTTCTCACAGATCTGACATAGTACTCTGATTTGCTTGCATCATTAAAGTGTACCTAAGTACTGTTTCCTTATATTCTGCATTTAATCCTGTGTTTTCCCTTTTGCAACTGCTTCGTATAGTAGGTCTGACTCTCAATTAAAATAATAATTTTTTTCTACTTTTTTAAAAATATTTAATACCATTAAAAGGTGGTAGGATTATGAATCATTAAATATAGCACAAGCTTTTCTACAAACTTACTTTACAGCTAAAATTCAAACAACCAATGTTCCTTGTCCTTTTAATATATTTTTTTTATAATCTGCCCTCCTATTTCTTGCATTTCAGAGAAGGTGTGTGTTTACCTCCAGAGAAATGGAATATTGGCCCCAGGATGTTAAAAGCCCCAGGTGTTTGTAGTGATACTTGAGGCTTGGTTTGCATGTTTGAATTAGGCCTAAATTGGCACTGATGCAGAGAAACTTATTTCTGAGGGCAGCTTATTTCCTTATACATAATTCATACCTTCCATTCATTTCATCCCATTGCAATTATTGCTGTGTCTGCTACAGGAGCTGACATTTCTGTGCATTTGCAACAAGCAGGTCCAGCTGACTTTCCACAGTTGTAAATATTTTTGCCATTAGCCTGTCACGTTCCCTGCTCCTGTGTGCTGAGAAATCACTGTGGGATAGCTCAGATAGATAAGCTGTACCCAGATTTTTGTTTCAAGTGTTAGACTTGTACACCTTGGTTTCTGTAAACAGAATATGATTGTTTGATTCACAGATAAGAAAAATTATGCTCAGCATCTGAGAATGTTGGAAGGGCTCTGACCATATTTTCTTTCCTTGTAGGGCAAGAAGAATGGACCAACTCACGACACAAGACACCTTCTGCAAGGACAACAAAAGGAGTCTACAGAGACCAGCCATATGCCAGATACTGATTGTACTGTCTGATGTTGTGAAATATCCAATCTCCACCAGTCCTGTATACTGTTCAAAGTAATTTTTTCTATGAACAATCCCTTTTTATTAACTCAAAGTGCATAAAAAATCTGAATGGATGGACTGAACTTAAAACATTTTGTTGAAAGAACAACCTGGACAGAAAGATATGTAAAACAAGGAACTTTGTTATTTCCAAACTGTGTTTGAAAAAATAGGTGATCAAAAAAATAACCTTTGATTAACTAGTGTTAAACAAAAAATAGGTTTACTAAATACGTTAGTCCATTCTTTTTAACATAAGCGTAACCTTTTATTTTAAAGGTTTTCAACAATTTAGTTTTTAGCTTTTATTTTCAGCCATTTGCTAGATTTTCTCTTTGCAAACATGCGTAAAAAGGGAAGCAAACTACAAATGCGATAATGTGGTATTTTGTAACTCAAGTCTTGAAATGTTCTGTAGTGTTAAGCAAAGTTTTACCCTTGCTTGATACTAAATAAACTTTTGAAAGAAAATCAGTGTGTGTGAGATTAATTTTATGCTTTATCTTATAATAAAGCTTCATAAATAGTAGTAAACAGGGAGAAATGTTTAACAGTCATCAGTATAAAAGGCTCATATTAAACTTTGTGCAACTTCTTTTAAAACAAAGTGGTTTAAACCTAAATGTATCTCTTTATATACTCACAGTAGATATAAATGCTGTTTAAAATATCCAAATGGTATGGATCTGCTTGAGTGCCACATTAAATCAAAATACTTTTGTTTAAAAATGGTTTAAAATAGCTAATGAATTTTCTGGAAAAAGATGTGACTAGTTTTCACCTTGTTGAGCATTTTTTCACTAGTGCAACTTTGGAATTTTTATGAGAATTTTGGTACGTTAATGACCACCTCGCTCCGTGCTGGAAGCAATAAACACAAAGCTTTTAAAGACTTTCTGACTTGACTAATTGAGGTCGCTTTCGTCAGAGGCAGAGGATGTGTAACCCTTAAAACGGTCTTCATTTGCAAAGGTAAATAAATCAAATAAGATTTTAATCTCACTTAAGTTATCTTAGTATAACCAATAAAAACAGGGAGGCTACAACTTAGAAAGTTTCATTTTAGAATGTAGGAAAGACTTGTGAGGACACCTAAATTCTCATTTTAAAACGTTTAATTTGTATTAGTCATCTAAAAAGCTTTAGCTTAGCTAGTTAAATTTGGACAAACTATTCCCTATTAAACAACTGTAAAACCTCATAACCAGTAGTTTGTAATATATTATTTTTCCATAAATTCTAGTAACTTAAACATTGCAAATGTTATCTAAAGCACTTTTTTTAAGCATTGTTTCTATTAATTGTAGTTTGATTTACATTGTTTTCTTTAACTTTTATTTGAAATTCTTTGAAATTTAGTAAAAACATCTCTTTTTTTTTCTCTTTTGTCAGGAAACTCAACTTCTTGGACAGCCAAGAGAACAAAAACCCTAATCTTCTGATGCTTCGGTAGGTATCTTTACTCAACTGTGAAATTATTAGATAGGTAATGGAACTTTTGATCAGGTCCTGAATTCTACCCAAAACTTTAAGTTAGGTGACACTGTCTGTGTTCAATTGTAGGAAAAGTAATATTTTAAACTTTGATTAATCAAGACCTTAAGCTGTCACAGTGTGTGGACACTCCCCTGGCAGTTTATTGAGGGGTGTGCATAGCTTTGACAGAACCTTAAACAATTAAGTGTTTGATTTGACAGGGAAAGCTGAAGAAATAAAATGTAATTTGATGCTTGTAGTTTTCAAATAGGAATTTAAAACTCTAATCTGATCAATAAACATGACTAAAATATGAAAAATACATTTTGTAAACTGATTTTCAAAGTCAAAACATTTCTGCACAAGTAGCAGACTGATTTCTGGCATTAGTTGAAGGAGAACAAATCCATTAAGAAACATTAGCTAAAGAATAGCTGGCTCTACTGTTTCTGGTCAATTCAATATATAAAGTAAGAAATAATTTAACTGTATTTATGCTCAGATGGTGTATATTTTAAATAAAACAGATTTTTTTTTTCTACTTGATGGTAATTCTTCCTGCTAACCTCATGATCTCAGTGCTTTTAGTTGACAAGGCTCAGATAAATAGAGCTCTATACTGTGAAATATTGCATAAGTTGCGCTGCCTCTGTGTAGTGCAGTAAATTTAAGAGGCTGCTGTCACAGGCTAAAGGAACCTTTTGTACATACAAAATGGCTTTAGAACTGTTTTGAGCATTTTAAGGGCTTAAATCAAAGGACTCTAAGAGTAGGAGAAGATTTCTCCCCTTTGGGGCTCAGAGGGCAAAAATTTAATACCAGCTGCTAGAATTGGTATGGCAAAACTGAATATATAAATATCTTTTTAAAATATTTATAACAATTGGCACAATCTCTCCTTCTGGTCACATCTTAAATCACATAATATGATGAGTTACATAGAAACTGTTCATCTGCAAACATCATGTATTATATTAAATTGACAGAATGAAACTTCAGGGGTTGAAACTAAAATACGTAGTAGCCAGGGTGGCTAGTAGATAAATAAGTGAATCAGAAGTGGATTCAGTGTTCAGTATTGTTTATCCAGCTCTCTTTTATTTAATGCCACATTTTCTTATTGCCTCCAGTATGGAGGATGAACATGTGATCAGCATGTGTGATTTGTGCCACTTCTCTGCTACTCTGCCCTGAAGTCCTAGAGAACCTTAAATTGTTTTAGGTTCCCGTTGGTGTGGGAAAATGTGTCTCCCTGATGATAGAGGCTGGCTCTAAGTGCACCACTGAATGATTATCATAAGAATTAAGTCTTCCTTCTTGAAGTGCTCTACGTTGATACATCTTATTTCTCCTAAGAAAATGTCTCCATGCCTCTTAAAACACAACAAAAAAATTATCAATTCTCATATCCTATACCCGCAAAATAAACTACATCAGTTCAAACAAATGGTACTGGATATTCTTCAAAACTCTTTTTTTACAGTGCAAAATTTATCTTGGCGTTTTCTCAAATAACATGCACTACTATTGCATTTCTCTTGTGGGTTTGGTTTTTTTTTTTCTGTTGAGTAATCTCTTAAATCCATTTGATTTTGAGTAGAGGGAAAAATAATCTAAAAAGCTCTCTACATAAAAGAAAACCAATGCAGAAGGCAGCCTTTCTTCATTGTGACAAACTTAAAAGTGTGTTTTCATTCTGGTGGAGTTTTGCACTCTGACACTGGGCTATTACTGTATGTTACTGGTCAAAAAAGTAATGTTAATGGTCATAATTAGTAATATCAATAATTTGCCTTTGTTGAATCTTTATAAAATTTCCTATGAATTTCAATGATAGCAGTTTCTGCAATGCTTGCCTAGATCTACATACATTTATTATATGCATAATTGACTGATTTCTCTACTTACAGTCTGACAGGTTTCAGAGATTTCATGATCTCTAGTCTCAAGACATATACAAATAAAGTGTATTTTGCTCTTTTTCAGGAACTTCTGCCATGTTAATTATGGACTGCTTAGAGCACTGTACTTACCCACGTGTGCAGACACTGAGAAGATCAAGTATGAAAATCCTGCTCAGCGTTTCTTGTATGAAAGCCTTAAAGTGTATAACAGCATACACTTTTTAAAATAATTGTATATTGAAACTCTTAACTGTACAGTGATGCAACAATGTTTTATTTGGAGCTCAATAAAGAATTTCCATCTAAGTTCCTGTTACAAAGCAATAATGCAACCTCCCGTTCTTTAGTGACTCTTTTTAGCCTTATACAGCAAGTGTAAGAGACTGGAACTTCAGTGCTTTTGGAAATAGCTTGTCTAATGTATGAACAACATGGATAAGTTGAAGATTGGTGTTTTCTGCTGAAGCTTTTCTTAATAGCTAATTGTAAGCAAGTCTGCTCCAGACAAGACTCTTGGGTAGAAATAATGCTCCAACTTCCATTTCCTCCAAAAACTTGTGTAACAAGGTGTTTAATCCCTGTCAGTTATACTATGCTGCTTATTCTCTTTCACCTGGTGTTTGATGCATAGAAATTTTTTCTCTAACACACAGTCACAGGTTTTCTAGTAGTAGAGTCTTGGATGAGGCTTTTACACCTTGATAAATCTTGTATCCAACAGTCATGTTTCCTCAGTGCTTTTTGTTTTATATTAATTGTGATTGTGATAATTTGTTACAGAAATAAAGTTCTGATAATTTATTTTTTTTGTGTTCTTTTTCATAAATACTATTTGCAGAGCATGTGTGCCCCATTCGTCAGTTCTGGTTCCATCAGATGTATTTTTATTCACTGAATCTCAATTTATTGCCAACAAAAGCATAATTTTGCTCTGTGTTGTTGCTTTTTTGAACATAAACAATACCAGTTGACAGTTTCACACTAAAATGCTGCCTCTTCAACAGGTTTTCATAACTTCTAATTCCGTATACTGACGACTGAAAAATAGCTTTGAAGCTGTGGGGATGTGGATAAAAATAAGATTTCCTATTAATTGTGGCACCAATCAATTTATCTTGAGTAAGGCAGTTTTTAATAGACTTGGAAAACTGGCCATTTAAAAGTCTGTATTTTTAACCTCTGAATATTAAGATGATTTTGTCAGATAATCTCACCATCTGGAGAGGTTTTCCCTGCCTTCATCTCTCACTGTGCTAAAACTGCATTTCTAAACTGTTTTCTACAGCCAGCAATAGTAATTATTTAAAGAAGTGAAAGCAAAATCAAGAAAAAAATTATTTGAATAAGCACAAGAGATGTATAATAATGATTCCTTCAGACTGACAGGCAGGACCCTCTGGTGTGGAACAGCACCTGACATTTTAAATGCAGGCCAAGTATAAAAACTGTATATAGATACTGTGTGGGGAATTTAGATAAGCAGAATGCAATTTCACTTTCTGTAAAAAATTTGGACACCAGGATTACCAGCACAAACTCATTTGAGAAGTGCAATGAACTACTCAAATAGTGAAATATCGCCTTCCACTGTGGAGTCCTGAACAGGGATCCTTAACAGCAATGCTAAAATATTTTGCTAGTATGACTTATCATGTGACTATCAAGGCTCTCCAGCAAATGTGGTTTTCCTGGGGTCTTGTCTGATTGCTGAGTGGCCTAACAGGAGCCACTGGGGTCTGGTCAAAGTGGGCTGGTTGTGGCCATCCAGCTGTTGGGGTTACAACTGCTTTGCTTTGTTTTACTAAGAGTTTAAGAACTGGCTGTCTCCAGCCTTTGCAGCCTGGATTTCAAGGCCTTCCAACCCAAACCATTCTCTGATTCTGTATCTCCATTTCTGCTTTTATCATCACTAGGTAAAAATCTAAGTTCTTGTGATTGTGTTTTTAGTGAAATCTGGGCCTCATTTGTCACTCGCTTCAAGAACACACATGCAGTGCAGCCTTGTGCTGCCTCAGTGATGTTACACTGTGGGACAGTCCTGATGTTCTGTTCCCTGGTGCCAGTTCTAGGTGACATCAATTTACTTCAAAGATTTTGAGGAAGGATGTGAGCCTGCTGCTTCAAGTGACTTTTCCAATCTGCATCACAGCCTTTCCCATTGTGTCTGCTGTTTTGGGGATGACCCCATTTTGAGGTACATAATGAATCTAGGAAAAGATGTTTGTTTCATGACTATGAATTAGAACATACTTTGAGGTCAGACATCTCTCTAAGTGATGTTGAAGAACATACATTTCATGTTGGCACTTCATCCTTCTGGTAATGAAGGAACTGGAAATGTAAAGATCAGAATGCAAAGCTCAACTTAAAATGCATATATAATGATTTGGTATAAATAAAATCAAATCTGTTGTTGAGTGGTTCTGTTCCAGTTTCCCCACACAGAATTTTGCAATCTTTTTAAACCTATTTTAGCTGTTACAATTGGATTTCTGTAGCAAGTTCACAAATGTGTGCTAAAAGGCCAAATTTGTAGGAGAATTTCCAGATTGCCACTGTCCAAGAACACCAACATTGCCGGCAGCTGCAGTAAATGCACACCAAGAATCCAAATATCTTTTGACTTTATAACTTTATGAAAAAGACTAATTGGGTGAAGGGGCTGAGAGTTACTTTCACAAGCTCAGCAGTTTTGTCTGAGACAGCTGCATTTGTTTAATGGGGAGAAAAACCCCTTTGGTAATGAAAATTATTGAAGGTATTTAGTATTAAAGCAGATATTGTGAAGATAAATGTTTGTGCAGCCTCAGATACTTCATTGTGCATTGACCCTTGTCTTCAGGCAGGCTTTCCACATGATTGCAAGTCAAGAGAACATCTCTGGCAAACATGGATTTTAAAGATGTTTAAGCTGTAGCCAAGGGCCGAAATTAAGCTGCTTTGCTGCGTGGATCTTTTTTAGTCTTTTTTTTCATCAGTGGGAAGGTATTAAAAAAGTGTGAGATGTCGACGCTCCTAAAAATAGGACATTAGGAAATAGGTTTAATGGCCACTTTCACTTTTTGGTCAAAGACATACTTGAAAAATAATAAATTAAAATAATTTATATTTAGTAAAGGTTTATGGCAGAATTCACCAGGAATCTATATATCCAATAATCAGAAAAATTCATGCTCTTTGAAGATAGCCGCTGAGCCAGAAGTCCTGACAAAACAAGATTCTGATCTTATTACCCAGAGAAAAATAAAATACAAAACAGTACTTAGAGTATCATTTTTGCTTTTACAAAGCTAAATACTAAACCCATTCTTTATGCTTAGAACCATTTGGCATGAAATAGCTTAAATAATTTTATGTCCTTACTGAAACACAGACTAAAAAGAAAGTTTTCACCCGAAGTGAAATTCTGATCCCTGTGTGAAGATAATGGGAAATTGTAGGGTGTTTTACTGACCTCCACAGAGTGACTTTTTTCTCCCTTAGATAAAACATAGTAAACTGCTCCAAATGCTTACTCAAGCAGTAACCCAGGAACCCAAGTTTTTTGTCTTCAGTGGTGAAAGTCAGTGGTAACTTGTGCTCTTGCTGTTGATCCAGTTATGAAGATCAACACAAAGATCCTGATGTCCTAAACATCGCAGGTGGATGAAACACTTTTTATTCATTTGAATTCCTGCCTTGTTTTTTTTTCTTCTTCTATTAAGAGTTGAAGATTCTTAGGTTGGAGATAGCTGTTGTCTTTCTTACTGAAAGAAGATACATAGAGTCCATCTCAGAATTAACTACTCTTATTAGAATATGGTTAAAAAAAAAAAAAAAAAAAGAAAAAAACTTTGTCNNNNAAAAAAAAAAAAAGGAAAACACATTTGTCCTTGAGTTAATTCTTCTGATAGTGCAATTACCAGTTCAAAAAATGCATGGATGAAGATGCTCTTGCTTCAGTTAATGTGACTGCTACAGGATTACACTGCTAAACCTCCATTCATGGGCTCTTGGCTTTTGCTAAATCATTTTGCCGTGTTTATATCACAATATAGATATTTACTGTTTAGAAAATTCGATAGACTTTTCAGGATAGTTACAGTTTTAAATCAGATGAGAAGACCATATAGACTTCTGCCTGCATGCATACTGGAAATCATCTGACTAATGCTGATTATCAGAATTATTCACATGTGAAAGTTGGCCTTAATCATTTTAGTAGAAGTTTACAGATTCACAAAAAGAGAGTTTGAAGGCACCCACAAGGATCAACGAGTCCAGTTATTAAGTAAATGGCCCATACAGGGGCTGACCTCACAACCTTGCTGGTGTTACTAGCACCAAGCTCTGACCAACTGAGCCAATCTCAATTATAAGCAACTAGTAAGACTGCACAAACCAGCTTTCAAAATTCAAAATTAGAGCATATACCACGCACAGTTTCACTATTTTGCAGTACTTGAGGCTCTAACTTCAAATAGTTTGAATAGAAAATTCCATTAGATATTTAAAATACTCCAGTGATGATTTTCTTACACAGTTTACTAATAAGAAAAGTGTGTGTATTTTTTTTGGTTATTCACTTTAAGACTTTTTTTTATTATTTTTTTACATCAGAAAAAAGATCACTCTAAGACTAACAAAATTAATAAGTCAAAGCAGAGCTCATCCTCTGGCAGTTCTCCTGAATGAGCTACAGGATGAATGTATAAGGGATTATAGTAAAGTTTTGTGGTGTGTTTGATGGTGGCGACCATGAAATGCATTTACCTAATTAGACTAATTATGGGCTTGAGGAAATGAAAATGAAAAAAATAATGTAAGCATAGTACACTACAGGAAACTGAGAAGTGGTTGTTAAAAAGAAGGCTAAATAGTAAAAGACAATTTGGATTTCAAAATTTGGAATAGATAAGGAAAACCACTATGTTCCAGAACGTATCTTTCCTAAGCTAGTTTGTGGAGCCATGAAATAGGTGCCCTTTTTTTTTTTTTTTTTCTGTCTAGGTGTTCCAAACTATTTTTTCCCTGAAGTTCACTCTCAGTTTAAACATATTTGATAGGTTGAAGTGATATATCCTAGTCCAGAGGGGCAAGATAAACACAGGTCACAGTTACCGTCTGTGATTTTTTTTTTTTTCCTGCCTATATGTAACTGGTCTGGCATTGAAATTCCTCACATAGTAGGAACAGCAGCACTAATTTTTGGTGATACACTTCAAAGATATGAGCATATAACTTTCATAAATGCCACAATCAATATTCCTTTGAAAGGTCACTTTGTGTACTGAATAATATTTATAGGCATGTGTACGTAATTTAACAGTTTTGGTAAGGGCCCTTCAGAAGAATAATTCAAAGGACAGAAGGTGATATCTTACTGTGAGAGACTTAAAAAGCTTGATTATGGTTTATAATTGCTTGCACAGGGAGAAAATAACACATACTAAATTACTCTAATCTAGTAGGGAAAAAAAGTAAGAACTAATGCTGAGTAAAAACCCTGCAGTCTTAAATGAGAAATTAGGCTCAAACGAGAATGATTAGCCACAGCAGCAAGCTACATGAAAAGAATGGGCTTCTCTTGTTTTTCCTATGTAGCAGCTAGATTGGAAGATCTAATAACTGTGTCTGAGCTTGAGAGTCATGGATCAATGATTGTTGTATAATAATTCTCACTGTTACTTTCTTTAACTGAGTTTCAGACTAGTAATATGTGAGGGTTAAGATGGTTGAAATTCCTTTTATTCACGAGGGTGAATTCTCCATTTCTGTCTGTGTTACCTATGTACTGCACATCATACTGTCTTTGCAAACTGAAAGGGATATCAATCAGTATTTACTGGTGCTGACACACCAACACAACTCTTGTTCCTCATGCAGACTGCACCTAGAAATTCTGGGTATTACTGTAATAACCTCACAGATTACACTTTTTAAAAGACACCATCTACTTTTTTTTAATTAACAGAAGGCTCTTAATTTTGTTAAAGAAATAGACTGGATTTTTTTAGTTCTGACTTACATATGTACAACTCAGATGACAACCCTTGTCTGTTTGCTCAGGCTCCCCTTATCATCAACCAAGAGAAACTATCTCAAAGCATAAATCAGAAAGAGAAACAATGCTTTTTGAGAGAGAAACTCATTGAGCTCACCCTCTGAAGCTCCTGGCTCTTCCCCCTTGACTCATGTGGGTGATTAAACTTATTTGGATGGCTGAAGTAAAGCATGATGAATCCCACTCTTATTTCTGTTCCAAAACTGCTTTTGTTGATACCACCTTAAAAACAACAGCAAGGAACAAAGGAAGGCAGACTCTTTTTTAATGGCTTCTGCTCCAAATATTTCTCTATCAGCCTTCTTAACATATGCATTGATCAGAAGGTTATCACCCTCAGTATTTGCTTCCAGAGCCTTCTGTTAAACACAGCCACATGCTTTTAGTTCTAAGCATCTTAAATCTCAGGATTAGATAAAATATTGTCTGAGAGAACTTGTACAAAAGAGAATTTCCCTTCCAATTTAGGATATTCTCTCAATCTGCATTCTTGGGGCTATCCTGTGCAGGGAGAGGAGTTGGACGTCAGTGATCCTTGTGAGTCTCTTCCAGCTCTGGCTATTCAATGATTCTGTGAGTTTATGGTTATGCTGTAAATGTTAGTCACTGTTTAAGAGAAAACGTTAAATTCTGAAGGAAAGCCTACAGACCAGAAAAAGCAGATCAATTTCTGTGCATAAATACGTAGAAGAATGTGAAGTAAAATTTTCCTCTTTTAGTCTAGTGTTTGAAATATTAGTATCCAGTCCCCACTAATAACCATTAGATGTTACACAGAAGGAAAATAAAAACCTCCAGTGTAGTTATCCAGTTATCCAGAGCTGTTTAAATAACATTATCTATCCTTTGGAATATGTGCAGGGTATCTTTTAACTAGGAAAGAGAAAATATGCAGCACTTCTGCTAATGAAAATCTAAGGCTATACTTCTGTGGCTCATAACACTTAAGGAATTCACTAACTTTCAAACTCTGTTTTGTTAAGGGAGTAGTGATGCAGGTATCTACCTGCAATTTTTGCACTATACAGAAAAGGAGCTAAAGCAAGCATGAAGTTTAGCATTGGTGAAGTATTCCTTGGAAATTGAAATTTTCCCAGAAAAACATGGGTTTGCAGACAAAAAGGATCGGGAACAGAGTTACTATTTGATTTTAAAATAAGTTATTTCAAAATTTCTTTTCAAAAAATGTATCTTTTTAAAGGATGACTTTCTTTCAGGACAGTGTACTAGACAGCATTTACACAACACCCAAATGAAGGTACTTGAGAGGGACCTAAACCTATACAGGTCCTTCCTTCTTCCGCTTCTATAAAAAAATACATGAGAAGGAGGTTAAAAATACTCTGCATACTTTCTTGCTGTTACTTTTTCTTCTCAAATCCATCAAGGTAAAAGAAAGATGTTTGCATATCTTTATTTCTCCCTCAGCCAGCAGGCCTTGGGACCATTACAACTGTCATTCAATAGTTTGGAAGCTTCTGCACGGCATCGGTGTCTATTGAGGTTTATGTGTTTCAGGTGTGCTGGACCCAGATAATGTGACCCTAAGTCTGAACTGTAGCTATTCTAGGCTCCTTTATAGACAATTTTGGTAGAAAGCAATTGAAGAGAGAGGGGAGCAGTGTGCCAGGTGTGATTTGGTTTCCCTGGGAAGCACCAGGAACTCTGCTCCTAGGCCAAGAGCCTCATTTGGTTGCCTCAGGTTGTCTCACATCTCCTTACTGACTCACGGAAATGGCTTTGGAACTAATTGTAGTTGTTAATAGAGTTTGAAAATTAATTTAATAATGAATGAAGACACTAAATATGAAGTTCCTTCTCCCTCCTCTGTCTTCTGTACTGTGCGAACACAGATTTTAAGTGAGTTGATTAGAAATAAGTTCACAGTGATCAGCATATTTCAGCAGGAAAGAGTTTATTTCCTTGTGCTACTCCTCCAGCAGTCCTGGTATGGTCCTTCACTGTGGAAAACTTTTTCTGCCCAATCCAGTGAAGGACTGTGTAAGTGGAAATACTGTTAATAAGATGGTGCTTCAGGAACAGTGCTACAGATTAATTATCCCTGAAGATCTTTTGTTCTACTACAGGTACATCTAGAGAACAAGGCAGAATTGTCTTAATATATGCAGGCAATTATTTTTCAAGGAGCTTCTCAGTATTAAAGCATCAGAAAACCTAGTGGACAGCAATATATTATTTATTTTCGTCTCTGTGCCTACTGAGTATTTCAAGTTCAGTGAGCAGAACACAGCTCTGCCTTAGTGTATGTATCAGTGAATGTCTTTTTTCTATTATGTACATGTAAAAGGCATTAAAATTCAAAAAGACCAAAATTAAGAAACTCTAGGATAAGACATGCCTTTTGATATATCAGTACCTTTCAAAAGAACAATCAGAATTTTAATTCCCTGGCCAAACTGTAGAAGTCATAATAGAGAGAAGCTGGAAATATTTACAGATTTGATTTAAACAGGTAATTTCCAAAATAAAATCAATGACATTTAGCCAAAGTTCAAAATTTTGTAATATAAGGCATACTATTAAAAAAACAAAACTAAAAATAATAGAACCCCCCCCTAAAAACAACATTAAAAAAAATTAAAAACTCTAGGAAAGAAACACGATAAACACAAACAAATTGACAAGGAAAAAATGAATGCAGTAAAAAAACCCAAATGCATTGAGACTCAATGAGGAGCAGTTAAATAGACTAAAACTTCCCAGAAAAAATATGATTGAATTCTAAAAAAAGACAAAAATAATAAAATACGAGATGGAAAAAAATTGAGAAAAAAAAAAAGTTCTCCAAAAAGACAGAAGCAACTCTGAAAAAAAAAGCGAAAAAAAGAAAAGAGAAGGAGAAGGCATGAAATGCATGGAAATGACCCAAAACTTGCCCATTTGATCTTCATGGAAATTGCAAGATTTCATCTCCTTTCCTGAAAGGAAAAACTTCATTTCATGAAAGGAAATGAAATCAGAGAAACAAAGTGAACAAAGACTCTGGAAAGGAGATATGGTCAAATCAAACGCGA
Organism: Rhadina sibilatrix; assembly: GCA_013400275.1. Taxonomy (NCBI): domain Eukaryota; kingdom Metazoa; phylum Chordata; class Aves; order Passeriformes; family Phylloscopidae; genus Rhadina; species Rhadina sibilatrix. Next base: position 90,854 of record VWYO01002383.1, on the reverse strand, counting down.
TTGGAAGAAAACCTAAAATTCTGCAAATGGCATGACTTCAGCTGACTGGACTGAGATGAAAGGAGGAGCAATGGAAACAGACAGAAACTTGCCATAATTATTCCCAATGAATTCCCAAATACAGCAAGAATTTTTGACCAAGGGGACAGGGTGATAATTTGCAGAAAGGAAATGCTCCAAGATGAAGGGAGAAAATTCGAAAACAAAAAGCAAAAACACAAAAAGTGAAGGAAAAGTCATGAAATGCACGGAAATGGCCCAAAACCTTACTCATTTGATCTTCATGGAAATCGCAAGATTTCATTTCCTTTCCTGAAAGGAAAAACTTCCCTCAGGTGTGCTGGACCCAGATAATGTGACCCTAAGTCTGAACTGTAGCCATTCTAGCTATTCCTGAAAGGAAAAACTGAAAGGAAAAAGGAAAAAGTTTTTCCAAAGGAAAAACTTCCTTTCAGGAAAGGAATTTAAATCTTGAAATCAGAGAAACAAAGTGAACAAAGACTCTGGAATGGAGATATGGTCAAATCAAATGTGATTGGAAAAAATGTGAAATTCTGCAAATGGCATGCCTTCAACTGACTGGAGTGAGATGAAGTGAGGAGCAGTGAAAATAGACAGAAACATTCCAGAATTATTCTCACTGAATTCTCTAACGCAGACAAGCAATGTAAACAAAAAGACAGGAGTAGTAAATGAGTATATTAAATGCTCCGTAATGACGGGAGAAAATTCTGAACAAAAAATCAAAACAAGAAAAGTGAAGGAAAAGTCACGAAATGCACGGAAATGGCCCAAACCTTGCCCATCTGATCTTCATGGAAATTGCAAGATTTCATTTCCTTTCCTGAAATGGCATGGCTACAACTGATTGGACTGATATCAAGTGAGGAGCAGTGAAAACAGAGAGAAACTTTCCGGAATTATTCCCACTGAATTCCTGAAATCAGAGAAGCAATGGAAACCAAAACACAGGACTGGTAAATGAAGAAATTAAATGCTCGAAATGATGAGAGAAAATTCTGAAAAATCCCCAAATTATATCTTGAAATTAGAGAACAAAGTGGAACAAACATTCTGAGAGGATATATCATTAAATCAAATGTAATCATAAAGGAAACCCGCTTATCTGCAAGTGGCATTTCTAGATACAAATGGACTGTATTGTAATAAGAAGCAGTTAAATGGTATAAAACTTGCCTTTTTTATTCTCACTTACTTGCTGCTATCAGGCAATATACATAAATATATGGACAGGAGAAGGAATTGAAAAATGAAATTATATAAAATGAGAACATTCTAAAAACAATTGAAAACAAGAAAAGTACATGAGGTTGCATGTAATGCACTGAAATTGGTCAAACCTTACCCAATTGATCTTCATTTAAGTTGCAAGCTTTAATTTTGTTTCCCTTAATAAATTCTTCTGAAAGCAAATCTGGAAATGAAATTCTTCCTTTTGGGAAAGGAATTGAAATCTTGCCGAGAACAAAGTTGAACCAACACTCTGGAAACGAGATACAATCAAATAAAATGCAACCAAAGAAGTCTCCAAAAATCTGCAAATAGTGTGACAAAACCCAAATGGACTAGATGAATATGAGGCATTGAAAAGGCCAGAAACTTTTCACAATTATTTACATCCCAAAATCAGGCAAGAAATTTAAACAAAATGATAAGAGGAATTAATGAAGTAATGATGTTCTACAAAATGTCAAGAATAACTTCTGAAATAAAGAGAAAATAAGAAAAGTGGATGAGATATGATATGATATGATATGATATGATTGATATGATATATGATATATGATATATGATATATGATATGGTATGATATGATGAGATGATATGGTATGGTATGATATGACAAGAAATGTATGGAAATAGCACAAGCCTTGTCCAATTGATGTTCATGGAAATCACAACATTTCATTTCCTTTCCTGAATGGAAGAATTCTTTTTAGGAAAGGAAATGAAATCTTGAAATCAGAGAAAAAAATGAACAAACATTTTGGAAAGGAGATATGATCAAATTCAATTTTATTTCAAATTCAATTGGAATAAAACCCCAAAAATCTGCTAATTTCATGACTATAACTAAATAGACTGGGATGAAATGAGGAGCAGTGAAAAGATCAGAAACATGCCAGAATTATTACCATTTACACCCTAAAATTGCATAATTAATATAAATAATGGGACTAGAGAAGAAATTTAAGAAATGAAATGCTCCAAAATGACAAGAGAAGGTTCTTAATAAATGCAAAAATAATAAAAAGAATGTATGTGATGACATGAAATGCATGGAAACTGTCCAAACCTTGCCCATTTGATCTTCATTGATATCACAAGACTTTGTTTTCTTTCCTGCCCAGTATGCACTCTTAATAATCTTCCTTACCTATCCGTGGAGAAAATACAAGGAAGGCTCATTTGTGTGTGGAGATGTGGAAAGGGCATGACCACCCAGCAGTTACCATCACAGTGTTTATTGAGTTTGGTAAGCATTTCTTACCATAAAGATTTATAGTTTGATTTTTTGAATACTTCATTTCTTAGGGCTTATGGACCCTGTGTCCATATACAGTCAATGGGAAGAGCAGAATTGACTCACAAATTGCTGGATATGGTTGGACATTTTTGGGTATAGATCAGGTCCTCGGTGTGGCTTTACACTGTGTTTCCAGCCATCACTTAAACCTTAACTGAATATTAGGAAAATTTTCTTCACTGATAGTCAAGCATTGGAACAGTGTGCCCAGGTAGGTTATGGAATCATTGTCCTTGGAAGTGTCCAAAAAATGTGTAGGTGTGGTACTTAGAGGCATGGTGGACCTGGCCAATGCTGGGTTAATGTTTGGTCTCAGTTTTCCAACCTTTGTGTTTCAATGGTTCTTACCATCCTGCCCAGGCCTGTAGGTTAGTTACAGTGTGCCACATTCCTACCACCCGGGCTGCTCAGGCAAAGGCTATTTGTGCAAAACAGACAGCTCTGATGACCTATCAGATCACCTCCTCTCCTCCAGGTTAGAACAGCGATTTGTGAGCCCCAAAAAAACTGCCTCAGCGTTCCTTCTCCGGATGCCCTTTACATTTACCCATGCTTTAATTAGGTGTAGCAAAATTCCTTTATTGGCAAATTCACCCCCACCTCCCAAGCCTCTGGTGAAGCTTGTTACTTGTCTCTTAGATTTCCAGCAACAGTGTTAATTTTCACCCTGCACTTCCCCCTTTATGAAGCAATTAAAATGTATTGATGAGCTTCTAATATTCATCCAGAGCCAGGTATTTGCTATCTCATTTCAGTTTCCTGTTGACTCAGTAAGTGATACAGCTTTTGATTCATATTTGGATTGCTGCCTTTACTTTTTTCAGGGTTTTTTTCTGGGTTATTTTTGTTTTCCTTTTTTTTCTCCCACCCCTTTTTTGGAAGCAGCTAAAGTTATTTGCACCAGCAAACTCTCTCTGTAACCAGAGATTGCTCATGAATGATCTCGTATCTGCTGTTGTGACATCAGAACAGCATTTGCAGCAGCAGGATCAGAGCAAAGGGCCCTGTGAGGTGGTGGTTGCCAGGCTTCAAACAAGATATCAGACTTCAGACTTTGCCACTGAGGAGTGTTTAAAGGCCCTGTGCTACAGGAAGCTTAATTTCCATCTCTGTCCCGAAAATCTGAAAGGGTAATGACTGCACAGTTTGTCTAGTGAAGTTCCTGGTGCTGCTGTGCTTTCACATGCAATTTTTCCTTTCCTGTCAAGTTCCTGTGTAGCGTCACTATGTGTTATTACACAGCTGCTTCGCTTTACCCGAGAGAGAGCAGCATTTCAGCAGAAGACAAAGCAATTGCTGTTCTTCAAGCATGTGAAATTCCCTGGGAGTAAAGAGCTCCTAATCTTCTGCCTTATTTGACTTTAAAATCTTTTTCAAACATCTGCAGATTTAAAATCCCATGTTTGGATATTGGTAGGGAAGCATTCTTAAATTATTATATCCTTGCAGATGATTACTTCTTTTTACCTCCCCTCACAAAGAAAAAAAAATTTGCTGATCTCTTCTAGAAGAAACAGAACAGACTTTCAAGCTTACTAAATCAGACTAAATCGTTGTAATTAAATATCAGTGTACTAGAGGTCATTTGTATTTGAAATTTAAAAATTAGCCTTAAAATCCTACCAGATGTGCTCCTTCTGACTCTTCTTGGAATGAGTTTTATTTAATTTGAATTTGAGTTTATTTATATGAGTTTGTATTTATTCTGACTGTAGTTTTTCAGTTGACTTCCTCCATTTATACCAGAAGATCTGACATGTGTGTTATGGTAAAATTAGATAATAAGTAAACAATCTATTATGATAACAAGATGTTAAAACAAAACAAAACCAAAAAAAAACCCACCACAAAACACATCCATATACCAAGTATCAATTTTTCTTTCAAGAAGGAAGATGTATCATGTTGGCAATTTCATGCAGACCATGAATGAGGACCGTGAAGTGACCCCAAGGCAGCTTGTTCAGATTCGCCATGTGTGGTGTGCAAGCTCCTTCCTGTCACAGAGAAAAGTCTAGTGATGAGCTGTTTCTGATTTTCAGGATTAGCCAAGTCAAGATTAGAAATGGCTCCTGCAAAATTCAAGGATGCTAATTTTTCCAGACCCTTAGGACTGGTCTTTGTGTACAGCTCACCTAAAAACAGCCTTCACACAAAGGTTCTCTGTAAATATATGAAATTCACCTTCCTGTAGTGCAAGCTCCATAGCTTGCCTTCATTTCACCAACTTTACAATTTTTAAAGTAGAGTGTTGAAAGAATTTCCACATGTAGAATAAGTATTTCACATGATAGAGGGGTTGTCTCATGAATGGGACAAGTCATGGTCACAGCTGGATTAGATGATGAGCTGGAGTGATTCCTTAAATGATGGACATCAGATATGAATCCAAATGAAGCAAAGACATAAATTTAAATAGGTTAATTTAAATAGGTTAAAAGTCATTCAGTTTTGCATGAGATTCTCTGATTCATAGAATGATAAAATGGTTTGGATTGGAAGGTACCTTAAAGACTATCTCATTCAAACAACCTTGCCATGGCCAGGGACAGCTTCCACCATCCCAGTGTCTTGGTTTAGGGCAAATTTGTGAGGAAACCTCCGAAGGGGGTTCCTCTGGAAAGCAAACTGAAATGGCCTCTTCTTCTTCTAGCCGGTTCGGGAAAAACTTCTTANATAAAGTCACCCTAGGACACCCAGGTTGCTCTGAGCCTCATCCACCCTGGCCTTGGACACTTCCAGGGATGGAGCATCTACAACTTCTCTGGCCAAAAGAGCTGAACAGGCTATAGGAAGTGGTGAAAGAAGGCAGGAGTTTCCCATGTAGGCATCTAACAAAGTTTGTTTTTGTTCTGGTTCATAGTGGTGGATTCTTCAAACCTCAGTTTCATATCTGGAAATCAGCTGCTAAAGCTCAGTGAGGTGATGCCTGATTTGGACACTGAGCTTGATTTGGAATGTTTTACCTAGGAAGTTTTAATAGTGACAAGCAAAGCCAATTGCCTTTATCCCTCAGCACCTTCCATCCTATTTTACACCTCTCATATTAAGTATGTTGCTATGGGACATGCTACTGAATGTGTATTTCTGCAATGTGTTCACTTATATACACAGAGACATATCCTGCATTTATTTCCTCTATAACAGAAGTTGAAAATGACATTCTAACTCCCATTTGAACCAGTAATTGCAGTTTGTCATTAGCAACTGTAACAAGCAAACTGGAGGGAAGGGCCACACCAAGTGGAGCACAGGATACCTAAATCTGATGCCCTTTTCCTTCATATTTTATGAATGTAACAAAATTCTTGTGGAAATTATAAGTACTAATTTGATAACATTAACTTGTAGTGCAAGAAATTATTAAACTTTAGCTAAATTACTGTGCTATGATTGCACTGAGTGCAGCACAAGGAATCCCAGTCCTGCTGTTGGTGCTCGTATTCATTCAGCACAATAGACTCAAATGTCTTTTCCCCCTCAAAAAATGCAAATTCAACAATTCTTTCCAAAACTGGATAAAAGGATCTCAAACCTTGTTTAAAAGACCACAGAGGACATTGCCTGCCCTTCCTTTTCTTGTTTAAGTATTGTGCTTGTTCCAGCTCTTAACAATATTATTTCTAGGGTATCATCACTGATTTTAAGGTTGAATTTTTTAGTCTCTAGCTTCCAGCTCTTGTTAACAATGTCAAAATAAAGATTAGAGTGTTTGCATGCAATCCTATGGAGTGAACTAGCCCAGACCTGCTACCAAGTATTTTTATTTTGCACTAGAAAAGCATAGGTGATGAGAATATTACATTCTGTTTGACTAGGAGATGCAAGTCTAGAAGATGGCACAGTGATATCTTTTCTAAAATTTCATAATATGTCACTTCACAGGTACCAGAACTGACACAGCAGAGAAAGTCTGAGGAAGTCAAGTAGAACCTGTCCCCACAAACACCACAGGGAGAGTACCTCTTAGAGAATAAACTGTTGGGATAATACATAGGAAGGCTTCAGGAGGAAAAAAAAAAAAAAAAAACCAACAAAAAACCAGTTTTGACAAACCAGTCAAAATCTCCCAAAAAAAGCTATCAAAAACCAAAGAGTGATGTTCAAATAAAAGATGCTTTGGAGTGTAAAATTCCCTGCCCTATTCATTAGGCAGCACCTTCACAGAGCTGCCTGTTCAGACAGATGCAAATGCTGTGCTCCATCACAGAGAACAGCACGGGGAAAGAAGGAGCAGCTCCACAGCTCTGGTGAGCTCTGGGAGCTCTGCTTAGCAAAGCCAGAGCTTTTGGTCCTTTTATTAAAATGACAATAATTTGATAGTAATAAACACTAGGCTGTCACTGTAATGCACCAGTTTGCAAATAATGTTGACATTATCTTATGCTTCATGTCAGAGTGTGGGTCTGCTTCATCAGCTGATTAGCAGGGAAATTGAATGAAATTCTTTAAATCTGACAAAGGAGCCTGGATTGCACTGGGAATAAATTTTGTTTTCACCTACTCCTTTTAAGCCCTGATACTGCTTTTTCATCTGCTTTTGTTGTTTCAGGATTTTTTTTTTGTTTGATTTTTTTCCTTAATTTTAAGCATTTGTGCAAAGCTGTGACAAGTTCTACATAAACAATAATGTTGTCTAAACTACTAGAAGTGCCCTCTAAAGAGGTTCTGGAGCTTGTTTTTTCAAGAAATACACAGTTCTGAAATGAGGAAGTTTTGCTTTTTGTAGTGAGGGATTTTGGGGGGGTTGGTAGGTTGGTTGGTTGGATTTTGTTGGTTGGTTTCTGTGTTTTGGGTTTTTTTTTGTTAAAGTGCTTTCATCATTACCTTTTGTCTCTCTGCTGTCATAGATTGTTGTTGTTTCTACATAGTAGTGATCTAATAAAAATTATGATCAGCCTTCTGGAATTCATTTTACAACTGAGGGAATTATGGACACAGAAATTTTCCAATGCCTTGCCAGGGATTCCCTTTGTCATTGCAGCCCACCGTTGTGAGCCAGGCAATCTGTCACACCAGCCACATTTTTCCATATCTTAAACTTTTCTTTCAGGATTTCCTAGAAATGCATCTGACTCTAACTGGCAGGCACCAGGAAGGTTTGAACTTTGCACTCATTTCATAACTGTGTGTACAATTCAAATGCATTTCTTGCCACTGAAGATGAGGGTCAGGAGCAGGCTACTGGACATTTATACAGATGCCAGACAAAATCATCAATTGTCTTCTTTTCAGAAGGCATAATATCACCATGCAGTATCCCCCTTCAGAAGTGTTTTGAGCTTTGTGCTGGAAGCACATCTGGCTCATACTGGTTGCTGTGTGTGCTGAATGTGGAGAATGATGGATATTCCCACCTGTCCATTCTCTCAGATGGCTCACATAAATGGAGTATCCAGCACCAATGTGTAGTCACAGTTCGTGCCTGCATGTTTTGGTTTTAGGGAAATTCTTTTCCCAGGGTATCTTGTGGTAAACAAGAACATGTTGTTATAAACTGTTCTGTTTTTCTACATTCCTTTCTTAAGGAGGGACTTTGTTTGATGACCCTTTGATGTGACCAATGGGTCCAAGGATCCCACCTTTTAGGTGGGCTCATTGTATAAAGTTATAAAGATAGGTGCTTTGGAAATAAACCCAGACATTTGGAGTCATCAGCCTTCTGAATCACAAGTTCGTGTCCTTCTTTCGTGTCCAACAGCAACATCAATGTACCAATTTCATGGGTTCAACAGGTGTCAGGTCAAATAGGACCCCAGGAGACCTCTGCTGAAACTTCCTTCTCTAAAGAAGGTCAGATAGGGGATCCTATAAAATGGCTCAGTTTGATCCATTTGGGTCTTGAAAAGCTCTAAAGATGAGAAGGCATGATGTAACTGGGCAATTTGCTCCACTGCCTGGCCATCCTCATAGAGAAAAAGAAATCCTCTCTGTTCAGTGTGAGACTCTGATATCCTCCTACCACACACCCCTGGGAAAAGCCTGGTTCTGTCTTTCTGAGGACCTTGTCATAGGAGCAGCTGTAAGGTCCCCCAAGGCCACCTCCTCTCCATGCTGAACACTGCCCATCCCTCAGCCTCTCCTCTGGGGCATTTGAGCCCTGATCACCTCAGAGTCCTCCACAGAACTTGTTCTGGATTGGTCATGTATTTTCTGTATTGATCTATTTAACTCTTAGTTAAGTCAGCTGAAATATTAATTAATCACTGTTAATTAATACCAATTAATCCCTGTAGACCTGGTACCAAGTGCTCAGACTGTTCTGTGAATGGTAATAACCTGCCCTTTCCATCTCTGAGTACCATGGGCAAGAGGACAGGATTACCTTTCTTTCAGGATGAGAGATTCAAACATATTACCCAAGCTGGACAGAGGTGGTCTAATCATTCAGCAACAGTCACTTAGTCCTTTCCCAGCTTTGCTGGACTGGACCTCAAAAATCCATTTGTTTTTGCTGGCATGGGACGACAATGATGATTGAATTTGGAATGAGTGTCAGTAAGTACTCCCAAGAGGCACTTGACATCCACTGCAGAAAATTCAGCAGCCTGTATTAAAAATCAATTAGCATTTTCACAGCACAACCTTTGCTATACAATGTACAATGACCTTTATAGGCCAGAGAAGAGTCAGTTTAATGTACTTACTATATAATGCCAGGTGGTAATGTCTTCCCTCACTTAGGTAGCTCATGATTAAACTCAATTATCTCAGCTACCAATTGACCTTTATCCATCTCCCACTATTTAGTGAATGGAAGTTGGTAAAAGCTAACAGGGTAGATACATCATGTTATGACAACATCTTCTTACAAGTGGGATTGAGGCATTTCTGATATGCAGTGGTATCAAGCAAATTTTGTATTCTTCCAGATAAAGGACAACTTGTTGAGATGCAACCAGGTTACTTTTGTGTCCTATGTGTACATTTTCCTTTTTTCACTGTCATGTTTAGTTGGAGATGTTCATAGATAGATATTAGTAGATAAATATTTTCCATTTATCCAGAGTAAGAAGAGATATTTATCATACCCAGCTAGGGGTCCAGTGAACAAGGAGGGAATTTACCCTTCTTATTCACCTTTAGAGGCTTTATTCAAAGTACACCCAGTAGCTGATACTATGCAGAGCCACAGTGCAAGAAATGGCCTTTGCAGAAGTTGTTTATCTCCTTGATGATGCAGTAACTTCCCATGATCCAGATATTTGCTAGCCCTGGAGGTCTGACAAAAAATGTTCTGAGGTCAGTAGTAAAATGAAGTATCACAGTACAGTTTCCTCTCATGGGCAACTAGATTACTTCATCTCATTTATCCTATTTTTAAATCCGTGCCAGGGGAAGACTAGTTGATATTTCTAAAACACATATAATTTTTCAACCTCTTCGGTTCAACCCAAGTAGGAATTTATCATTTAGAATTGCATTTTCATCAGGAAAGTTTGAATTTTACAAGGCCCCAGCATGTATGTGGCACATTTGCTCATCCTGATAAGACTTCTTTACAAAGTGTTTCTGTTTCTTGTAAATGTTCCTCACATCACTGTGTCCAGCATACTAGAGTTTGAATGAAAGCTGATTTGAGGTCTCCCTGTGGAACAGGCTGTAGTTAACTCTTCACTCCAGTAAAGCAAACACAGCATTTAAAGAGCATTTTTTTAGAATGAAACAGCACAACTTTGTAAATAATTGAGTATTTTGCTTTTTTAGTTCTTCACCATGTCTCCTTTCTATTGAAATACTCTGGAAGCAAGTGAAGGGCAGTTTTACCATGCTCCATTCCTATGGGCTTATCCTTTCTTCTCTTGTTGATTTTCACTCTGCTCACAGTTTTTCAATGCCTAATTTTTTTTTTTTTCCCTATTGCAATTGTGATTTGGAGCTCTATTTGGCAAAGCTCTCCTTAAGATGTTTTCATTTCCTTTCCAGGCTCCAAAGATGCCAGCATATGGCCATGAAACACTGTCACTGAATTACTGTCTCTTTTCATGGTAATTAGTTCAGACTTTTGGACTACATCTATCCTGGTTAATTGAATGGCACCAGGGAACATTCCCAGCAATGGGAACTTGATAGACTGTCCTGTTAAATGGTTCCTGATATGATTTTTGCTCCATCCAGCTGGCACTCTCCCAAATACATACTGGACACTGTTGGGGAGTCAGCACAGACCCAGGACCATTCCCAGAAACCAGTTTGGATGCCCACCCTGTTTCCAAGGCTGGGAGAGTTTAACATAGGCAAATCTGTGCCAAAGAAGGATCCCAGGCACATGTAGCATAATTATCTAGCCATATTGTAACCCAAAAGCAGGTTTGGATTCTCCCTTTCCCCCTTTATCTGGAAAAAAAAATAAAAATCTTTGTATTTTGAAAACCTGTATAGCACATAGATTGTGAATCACTATAATTTTCTGTGACAGCTGAATTGGTGCTGTTCATAAGTATCTCTTACCTTCCAGCCACTGATTGTACAAATACATGCACATATTGCATCTGTGTACTGGACCTGCTCCACAAATGAATCAGGACTAAGCAGTGAAAGGGCTCCACTGCCCAGGAACATGGCTTGTTGCAGCAATTGGGTGTTATATGGTGAATAAGAAAGAGAATATGGGTATGGAAGTGAGGATTTCTTGCTTATAATAGTTGAATATGGTGAATAAGAAAGAGAATATGGGGATGGAAGTGAGGTTTTCTTGCTTATCATGGTTGAATACTGAACTGAAGAATTAAATACTATCCCTCCACCCAGTGCAGAGCTCCCAAGAGATGCTCCATAAGAGACTCAGAGCCAGTAGTTTAGCCCAAGGTGGAAATTTTATTTATGACACCTTCAGAAAAAATGGTCAGTGTCTGTATATGCTGGTAGACAAATTCAAAGGCTACAAAGAGGCAACCATGACTCATTGTATTTCTTAATCAAAAGGTATGGAGGAAAAAGAGGCAGGAATTATGTCTTGGTGAAACTATCATATAGGGCTGTACCCAGATGAATTTTTTTGGATGTTCAAGTAGTTCCTGTGGGATTTTCTGACATCAAATGGCAGATATTTTCGTGCCAAGACCTTTCCTTCTCTCAGAAGACCTTGAGGCAGCTCCCTTCCCATGGTTACAGCTCCACAGCTTTTTCAGGTAACCACATGAAATCCCTTGAACAGGGATTTCTTGCAGTGAAAGCCTTCCTGTGGTGTGCATCAACCACACATTTATACAGATGTTGCAGTCTTGACACCAGGAGTTGGTGTTGGCTTGGAATGATCTTAACCTGATTGTGAACTATCCCAATTGCAGTGGCCTGACAGGAAATTTGCAGCAAAACCTAGAATTTCACTTCAGAATTAGAAAGATCCTGCAAATAATTTGCTTTCCATGGAATATTAAGTTCTCTTTTACATCAAAGGAGGAGAAATTCTTCTATCATTAAAAATGGAACAAAAATAGTTTTTCAATTCAATTCAACCTGCTATTAATATTAAAACATTGTAAAAGCAACCCTGTGCTCCAGAGATGTACAATTGAATGTCCCCAGAATGCAATATCAAGGATAGCAGGTATTATTGATTAATTTCATTATACAGGGTACAGTATTCACTTTGGAGAGTCACTCAATACTAGTTATCAAAATATATGCAGAGGACAGGTAAAGGTTATGAAACTGCCTGGAGAACAGAGCTAACAAAGTGAACTCTGAGCTGTGAATCCTGTGCATGACTTAGTACTGCTAATAGTGCAAGCATGTGCATATTAGAAGCCCTATTGATCATCAGGAGCTACACTTCAAGTCAGAAATAACAAAGGTAGTAAGACAAACACAGAAAATAATAGCCTATTTATCTGGGTAACAGAAGCAAACTGTGAAGTTTGAAAGTCACTGGTAGAGCAGTTTTATTCTACTCAGGTAGTAGCTAAAGAGTAGAGGAGAAGGAAAAGTGGTATCTTTCCTTTCTGTCTGAGGTTGGTACTGTAACAGGTACAACTGCAAACCCACATATTTACTTTTTAAGGCTATTATTATTGTTCCCAGTGTCCTTAACCTCTCTACATATATAGGTTTGTTTTCACCAATGGGCAGTAACTTCCACTGCAAATTATAAAAATAATTTAGCAATTTACTGTCTGGAGGGCAAATATAAGGGTTCTTTCTCTGAAACAAAAATGCTCTAAAACCACAGGCCATTTGATAAGTCCTCTGCTTTTACTGCCTTTCCTTTGCATTAGAAACATTTATCTGTAATGACCACTTACCTAATTTTGTTCCAACTGATCTTCCCACTAGAGCTGCAAGATCTAATACCTTATGATAGTACAAATGAATAATAGATCTTACATCAACTAAGAATTTAAGATTAACTTCCACTTTGGTAGAAATCAAACCTCTCCCTTAAAAAACAACAAATAAATAAACAACAAAAAACATCCCTTCCCTAAAAACCTTAATGTCAGTTCTTAATTTTTAAAGCTTCACACTTATGAAACTGCACAGAAAAATTAGACTACCTGGAAACTTCTTTATACATGATAATTTAAATCTAAACTATAGAAATTTCACTCAGTTTACATGGCCATTTCCAGTTATTTGAGGTGACAGGGACAGCGAGGGAAGCGAACTGTGTCACCTGGGTGATGAATGTGTTGGACATCATTCAAGTTTCCTCTTGCCAGCTGAAATGAGAATCCCCTCCTCTCCCCATATGGATGTGGTTAGCCAGCCACCTGCACCTGCAGCTGGGGGCAGTTACACCCTCCAATCACACCAACCTGCATGCCCCATGAAGAATTAGAATTTCATTTTTTATTGCTAAAGAGGAAAGTTAAGAAAAGATGGCTGAAGAAATGGAAATCAGCACACTGAGCTCTGTGGCCACCTGTGTCTGACAGGCTTGCAGGTTCATTTAGCTGGTGGAAACACATGATTCACTGGGTTTCAGTGAGAAGATGGAAACTTGAACCCCCTGAATCCTGTAAAATTACTTTTCCTCATGATGTGGCAGCTTTGTCATCTTTTACCGTGACTTATGGGAGATAACAAACACCCTCTACTGGGAGGCTACTCTAACTCTCCTATTGATTTTTGGCAGTCCTGTGTGCTTGTTTAATAAGAAAAATGTTGCTCAAAACTGAGTGTGATAATCTTAAATATGTTATTTACTTTTTGAAAGGTGATCTGGATTATGATTAATATGATAAATAGCTCAAACCTAATAGAGTCAATGCTTCTTTATATCTCACCGTGGTCCAGTCCTGGTGCAGAGAAGAAAGTAACAGTCAAGCCTGAATTAAACACTCTCAGCTTTCATGTTTGTGGTTTTGATTTATTTATTGATATCTATGTATTGGCCTCCATTCAATTACAGGAGCTAATGTCATCCTGCTACATAGCTGGAGATGAAAAACTCAGCTATCTGCCAGGTACAATCTCCTTTCACACTTCCCCTGCCCTTTTCTGGGGTCAGTCAGCACCAGAACCCCTCCCTTCTGATGCTCAGCTGAGAAACTTGGTACATATTTTCCTGTGAGTGTATCAGACACACCTTTTACAGGGAATATGTGATGGTTCTTGTCTCTCATTTGCACTGTGAGGCTGTGACAGGCACCTCATGGCACCAGCATAGCCCGGGAGGAAGGGCAGGTGAACCACACCAACCTGTACTGATTGATCCCTGTCCCTCTCTCCTCTTCATTCCTTCTTGCTGCCTTTGTTACCTGAAATCACATCCCACCCATGCACCAAGACCTTCAGCAACTCCCTTAGGAGTCACCCTAGGATGGGATTAGGCCCCCATCAAATACCTCTTGCATCCCTCCACTGGAAATGGGGGTTGTTTACCATGAGACTGCAGAAGATGCAGCTTGTCCTTGGCAGGCGAGGCATGATGGATCCCAGCCTGGCAGTCCTGCTCTTCCTTGCTGGCTCTCAGAAGGGTCTCCAAGGCCCCTGTCAGCCATGAAGCTGTCATAGGAGGCTTTTGTGGTGTCTTTCCTGTGGAATATACAGCAACAGGATTTCTCCTTGCTATTGATTAGCAACAGCTCAATATAAAAATGTTTCAGGTAGCAGATCTTTACTGGAACAGCAGTTGCTCCTGGTGCTGCTGAGCCCCAAAGACAGAGCATTGCTCATTACACCCCTCCTGAGCTCGTCTTCCTTTCTCTTGAGATCACTATGTACATTTGTAATGTTGTGCAGGACAGACACCAGTGCTTGCTTTGATATTCCTCTTGTCATCCCATCTGGGCACTGATAAGTCGTCTTGTCATGCTGAACTACTGCTTTGTTTTGAAATTTTTTTATATATTGATACAATATCTCCCAACATCTTACCTTGAAACTGGATCTGGGCCTAAATGGATGGAAAAAAACCCCACTGGTAAAACTTTCTTGTTAAAATGGAAAAATAAATAAAAATAAGTATTGAATAAGACTTTATGAGTTAATTCTCACTATGGAATTTATCTACAAAGTGGTGTGGTTTACAGTTACAATTTTAAACTGGTAAATTTTAGCTTTTTACACTGTCAAAATGTAAGAAGATACCTACCAACTTTAATAAACCATCTGCTCAGACCAGCAACATTTCTACCCTGTTCAAATTAGGATTGGAAGGAAATTCAGTCAGTCTAAAAGCCTAATCAGTATTATTTTTTCTTATTGATAATGGGAGGAAATTCTGATGTGTTTTGTGAATTTGTATCAGGAACATTTGACTCTTCAGTCAGGTTTCATTCTGCGTAAGGAAACAAGCACAATTAAGTTAGTAAGACATCAGTGACACTGTGTTGACGTCACGAAGAGTAATGAAAACCCAGAACAACTCATGATTACTGGTCAACCTTCTCAGAAAACTGTGATTTAAAAACATCAGCTACAGAGGGGGGGGGAGGTTTGTGTGCTTCAGTTAGCTTTTCTGTTTTGAAAAGAATAAAATGTACATCAAAAAGGCACCAATACAAAAATTAAACTGAGGAATATTTTAAGCAGTTGAGCATTGGTTTAGTAAGTGCTACTGTAATCAGTGAAATGTATGTGGTGAAACATCTGCTCTGGCTCTCATGTCAACATAATTGTTCTCATTAAGTGTGTTTCTGTGGATGGAGAATCCATACCATGGCCTTTCCATATGGATTATTTGGTGCCTAAATTATACCTGAAGTTGAGCTTCTTTGGCGATGACACTAACTTGAGTTTTCCTTTATGTATTTCATCACAGCATGAAGAAATTTGGTAATTTAAATGTGGGTTCCTTACACCTATCTGAAGGTAGAAAAACTTAATCCACTTCTCTTCTCTGTCTTTTCTTGCCCCAGTGACTCTTGCACATATTTACCCCTTAACCTATCTACTCCTTTAAAAAAAAAAAAGAAAAAGAAAAAGAAAAAGAAAAAGAAAATATAAACAAACATGAAAAAAGCTATTTTCCTTCTCAGTTTCTGCTCCTTATCCATCTCTTGTTCTTATTAATGTTGCTGTCTAAAATAATAATCTGAAATTATTTGCTACAGATAATCCCACAGTTCTGTTGAACTTTCAGTTCCTTAGCAGTGTTCAAATTTAGGTCTCACTCTTTTTCAAATTAAAGGTTTTTGTAGTCATTCTGACATTCCTGCCCAAGTTTTGATCAGCTCTTGTTTTCATAAGCAAGAAACTTGCCTGTCACCCCATCCAAGCTGACTTTCCTCCTCTCTGTGTAAGTCACTGCTGTCAGGAGTGATCTCCCAGGCTACTGAGACCACATCATCCCACCATGACGTCTTTCTGTACTTCCCTCAGGATTCTCTTTTCTTATTACAAGAAAACCAAAACAAAGCACCTATTTGCCTGAACTGAACCAAATGAACTGAACTGAACTATCTCCCCAGCCTCCTTCAATCAGTATCACAATGTCAGCTCCTGCCTCCTCTCCACCCACAATCTGCCAGCTTCCACTAGTTGCCCTCTCCCTTAATGCCGTTTGTTTCCCATAACAAATGGCAAAATCCATGGCCTCGTCCTCCTTAAATACCCTCAAAGTCCATCCTCATCATGACCCCTACAAAGAAATTAACACAATGCAGCCTCCCCCTCTGCAACCTGGATTTTTACCTTTGTTTCCTTGGTTTTCCCACTTCTACCCAGGTGTTCAATTTCAACTTCACTGGAAGCTGTTTTAGGGTAGAGCCTTCAACGGCTGCCCAATTGGAAAGCAGTCTTGACTTCTCAGTGTGAGAATTTTTTCCCCAAATGTCCCAAGTCTAACTTGATGTGGTTTTGCATTTTATATTTTACAATCTTTTTTTGCTGTATGATTTTAATCTCAGAACACTTAGCTTCAAACTGGATAGGCTATATAACTTCACAGTCACCCAAAATACTGTTCTAGATGTGTAACAAAAGCAGCCCCATATTCATGTTTCTGTTGGACTCTTCCTCAAGCTCACTGGTGCTTTCCCATAACTCCAACCTTTGTGAGAAAACACCCTGTCAAGACTCACAAGCCTTTGTCTTTTGACCTTCATTCTTTTTTTTTATCAGATCCATTCAGCCAGTCCCTTTTCCTCTCATCCCTCCCTCCTCTGCCTGAATGACTCATCTGTTGTATCCCTTCTGGCATTTAACTTCAGAGTTGTCTGGGCAGGGACTCGGTTGCTGTGATTTAACTTTATAGCACCCAATTCTAAGGGACTCAGATCCCCAATGATGGTCTTACAGCAGTCCTGTTTTTCTGGTGATTCTGTCTCCTATAGCAGGCTGCTCAAGAATAACCTGAAAATATATTAAGCATACAGCAGAATGACATATACCAAAAGAATCTGATTTAAGGCCAAATCTTTGTTTTTACTATACACTTTCTTGTTGAGCAGTTCAAGTTAAGGACAAATTGTCAGCCTAAATTTACCATCTTTGGTTATCTCCTGTCACAGTCTTCATCTTATTTTAATGCAGCTTACTTAGACATGCAAAAAATAAAGGTCATTTCCTTCTACTAAAAGGAATTTGTATTTATTTTTAAGAATGACCTTATTGCTACTGAAGAGACAGACAGACAGGCAGTTGAGGAGTCTGGAATAGTTTATTCAGAGTTTATCAAGCATAGTGAGTGTGCCTTTTACAGAGCTCAAGCAAATGCAAAAGAGGAAAGGCAGCTGCACCTGGAGGTTTCTAAAGAGATGTGTCTGAGCTGGGCATATGTGTATTTCTGTCTAAGGACCTGCTTGGTCATTAATGTTGATAAGGCACAAACTGGTGATGCAAGTGCAGATGGAGAAAGCATTGGGTTAGGAATGATGGCTGCATGATGTTCATGAGGACATAGCTTTGTGTTCTTGATGGTGGGAGGCTCGGACAAGGACATGGAGTTTTGCTTTAGGGAAAGGCAGTGAGGGTACAGAAATGGCGGGTTGACTCAACTTACATGAGTAAATTGTCCAGAACAGAGCTCAGAATGGACCTCAGCTGTGCTGGTATCCAGACGAGTCAATGCTGAGAAACCCTTGTTCAGGTACTTTCAGAGTACACCACAAATTGACTGGAGAGTTCAAGGTGATTTATCCCCCAGCTTGTGTGCTGGCTTCACCAAGGTCCTGTTCTGATACACAAGAATTTAGGGGAAGGCTGCTATCTGCCCCTGTACCAAGAAGATGGCATTGCATTAATTCCAGCAAGGTAAACAAGGAGAGGCGGAGCTGTCACTGGGGAATTGTAAGGCAATCTGGCGTGAAAGCTGCCTCTCATTCCTGCAGGAAGTAGCTCTTCAGAAGTGCCAGGAGAATTTAAATAAGAGTGAGACAGAACAGCTAAAATATTTATTACCAGGCAACTTTTAACATTAAAAATAAGGGAAAAGGTATATTGAAAGAAACGCCATGAAGACACAAAAAAAGACAGCTATTTTAAAGTATCCTTAGGAGTATGAGAGAGTGAGTTTCATATCATGGTATTTTTCAGTGTCAAAACCAAAACGGAATGAAATAACTATACAATGTCAGGAATTACCTCTTCCATCTTAGGTTTTATTGTCTTTGAAAGCCTTTTCTAAATAAAATTTTTGAGATTAGAGAATTTTCTCCGTCAAAATCAGGGTTACATATAAAAGTTTGTTTTGCAATCTTTTCTTTAAGCCTCAGCACAGTATTTGTGTATCCTGTAATGACTGGGTTATTGTGCAATATCTGAACCATATTGAAATCACAGTAAACCAAAGGGTGGATTAGAGAAATTTGCATCAAGGTTTTCATGTCCCCCAGGTCACCACCTGTGTGCTTGGTGACAATTTCAATGATTGCACCAGAAATGTGTCATTTGCTATTTAACACCTTCATTATTGGCAGGGAACTTTCCTTTGTCTTTAGGGATTAGCCAGAATAATAGAATTACTATAATAGGATGAATCTTCGCAAGACAAAGTAAGGAGTTGTTTCCGAGTTATTACTTTTATGAGTGGAAAACAGAAGTAGTAATAATAATAACAACAACAACAATAATAACAATAACAATACGACTCTAGTAAATTATACAAGATGTGTCTCCTTTATAAAAAGGCTCATATGAGCCTTTTTCAAAAAAAAAAAAACTCAAAAAACAACCAGAACCCAAACAACCCAAACTTAAACAGAAGTGCAGAAAAAACCCAATGTATTTCAATCTAATTATTCTGCAGTAGAGTGACATAACCTGTTGAACTGAAGCCTTGAAAAGTCAGTGTATTATGAAAATGGCACAAAGTGGCACAATCCATAAAAACAAATGTCATGATCAAATTTCCCTGCTCTGGTCATAGGCACATTCAAATTTGTTCTACAAGATACAGTA
This sequence comes from Rhadina sibilatrix, assembly GCA_013400275.1. NCBI lineage: Eukaryota > Metazoa > Chordata > Aves > Passeriformes > Phylloscopidae > Rhadina > Rhadina sibilatrix. The sequence continues at coordinate 71,521 of VWYO01002383.1, read as the reverse complement.
CAGGAGGTCCTGAAAAGCAGAACTTCTTTCCAATTTCCATGGCATTGAACCCAACAGATTGATGATTTAAACAAGCTATCTAGATTTCCAACCAGGTATGCAACCAGAATGTAAATGCACTGGAAATTTTTTATTCATGCTACACTGAATTTATCTCACCATGAAGACACTTTGTAATGTCCTTTTCTCAGGATCAGTGCTGAAATGTCATTCTTGATAATGCTTTGCATAAAAAAGAGATATTCTACGAAACCTGAAGCTGGCTCTCCTAGCAGATAAAAGAATCAGCCCTGATGGAGGATAAAGTAATAAATGATACAACACTGGAAATATCAATAATGTCTTTTGTTTTGTGTATGTGAAAAGGAATGGGACAAACTCTTTTAAATTACTTAATTAAGCATAAAAAAGTGGACATACTGGCAGCAGCTGTGAGCAAGGATGTCATGTATAGGATTGCCTAGTAATCTCAGTTCCTGCCCACACTGCATTTTGAGAACTACTGCCTTATAATGGCTGAGAAGATCATAGAATGGTTTGGGTTGGAATGGACCTTAAATATTACCAAGTTCCAAACCCCTTGCCACGGGCAAGGAACTTTGACTAAAGCAGATTGCTGAAAGATGGTCTCTCGTAATTTCTGGTAGTGATTGGAGAAAGATTGCAACTGACAAATATGCTAGAATTACAGCAACAGTAATAATGCTGCTCTTTTTTTTTGCCTTATCTTACCTTTACCTACCCTCTTGCAGTACTTGTTTAAGGAAAGATGTGATATCAATCAACATAACAAAAGTACTGCAAATCCCTACCTGGACAGTCCTACACCAGATTAAATCAAATTTATTTCACATTAAGGCAGCTAGGAATAATACCTAGTGAAATGCTAAAGCTGCTGTTTTGCAGTCCACAGAGAACCTGGTGGGAGTTTGCACAGACTCAGCACAATTAGGCGATGGGTGTTGCCAGATCATAATGCTGCTCCCCATCTCAGTGGTGTGGGACAGTAGTGCCTGTTGGGTACAGATTGGGGCCATTTTACCTGAGACCTTATATTCAGTTTATGAAATCTCTGTAAGTGTTACAGTGAAGAAAACAAACAAACAAACAAATTACACACGCACAGACACGACACCTCCTGGTTTAGTCCAACCCACTTTATACTATATAGAAACTGGAAATTAAAAAAATTGATAGCAATTGGAAATTGAGAATTGACCACATATGAGAGCATCAGATGACACTTGTCTGGCAACATCCACAACAAAATGATGCCCATGCACCAAAGCTGGTTCACCCTGCCCCCAGGTTTTGGATTGAGGAGTCTGGGTAGGGATGTCAGTCATGTAAGATCTGATATTCTGAAATTTTGTTTTACTGCTTCTCAAGGGGAAAAATAATAATTGAAAATTATCTGTGACAGGGTATTGAGCCCTGACTCTGGAGCTCTGGAAACCCTGGAAAGTCTGAGAACATGATGGTCTGGTAGCTATCAGACGGAGTTTTGCCTCTTGAGTATCCATGACACAGCTCCATGTTCAGATCTTGTCCTATCTGGCAGATGAGCTCTCAGGAAACTGGGAATTATGAGGAAATTTGGTAACATGGTGGACAATGAAGTGGGCTGAAAAGTTAGAATTAGACAAACCTGTAGAGTACCTATGAGAAGCCTGGAAAATTAACAATCGCCTCAAAATTGCACAATTTTAGATAGTTCCTAAATTCTGCTAACAGAAAACTTCAGCCTTGTTTGCTTTGGTTACATTCTTTTAAATCTATTCTTCTACAGTAGGGAAGAAAAACCAACCCCAAAACAAAAACAAACCAAACCAACCAACCAAACAAAAAATTGTAATTCTCCTTTTGTCCAGACATTGCAGAAGAAATAATGTTAAATACCATTATTGCTCAGACTGGTGTTCTTGGTGTTAATGGAATAAAGCATCCATTTTCTTTAATGGAAGTGAGTTCAGACTCATCTGCTGTTTTCCAATTTCTGTTCATTGATGTATCACCCACAGGAATTGCTAAAATGTTGCTAAGAGGTAGATTAGCAGAAGGGGAATGGAGATGAGATCCCATATGGGTGAGCTTGACTCACCAGAATACATAATCAAGTGTTTATCTGCTTCTGCTGGCTACAGAGCTGTTCCAAAGTCTTTAAAAGGTTCACCTAGGTCCTGAGTAACCGAGGTAATCAAGGAAGATAAGTCAATTAATCTATCAGATTTTTGTCGATGGTGATATTAATAGAAAAGAGGAATTGAAGGCATGAGTTTTACCAACATAATTCTAATATGGCCATAGATGTGTTTCAAATATCCTACCTTTCAGAAGATGCAAGAAATACCAATACTTCTTGTTATGTACAAACTCTGAAAAGAGAAGTTTTGTGCATCCCTCTTGAGACAGTTATGGCTCCCTATTGACCACGATATTTTAGCCATTGTACTTTTGTTCCCCCTTGCTTTTGCATGCAGATTACAGACAAATCTCAAGGGTGTGTAGGCAGATCAAATACAAACAGTAGAATTCCTTTCCCTTTAATGATAGGACAGCATTTACATATGCAATATCATAATAGAGAATATCAAAGTTCTCAATTCTTCACACCCAATTTTGAAGAAAAGAGGGATGCATGCAGAAGTGGTATTTTTTAATAGCTTTATGGACTCTCTGCAGGAGGCCCCACCTCTGCTGTTAACTCTGTTCAACTTTGATGATTCTCCACATTCTCCATGATTAATTAGTTATCCCACAGAAGGTTCCTGTTTTCTTTAATTTGGTAATACATCCATCTGTCAATGCAGACTTTCTCTGAAATCCTTTGCATCTGTGAACTGTCCATTTTCAAATAACCTTTTTAACTGTGGATTATCAATCACTTTGTATTTTACTTCAGATAGATTAAGACTTGATATCTTCCCTTTAATTCAGATACAGATTAAGACTTGATATCTTTTTTTGGTTTTTTTTTTTTTTAAATCAAATGTGGTTTAGTATAATCTAAAGATATTTGTAATTACATTTATGTTCTTTAATACTGAGATTTGTCAGCGTTCCTAGAAATCCAAGTTACTCAGTTATAATAACAGAATATGTTTGTATGTATATATGTATGTGTATATGTAACAACTGCTACATAATTACAACAATATTGTTGGTATTTATCAAACTTGTTTAATGAAATTTGCTCACATATCTTTAGGCTTCAAGCTGGCATGAGTCAAAGGGATCTCTTACCCCTTCCTCTTGTCTGGAGAAAAGCTCTCTGGTAGAATTTGCTGTGTTGCCTCACCTCCCCCTGCACGGGGAGAGGCTGAGGAGGCTGAGGGGCTGCTGCTGATGGAGGCTCTGCACAGTGGTACCCGGCCTTCCATCTGCTCGAGGTTGTTGCTAAGGAACGTCTGCTGCAAATAACAGCAGCACCTTCCCCCACCTGCTCCCACGCCGGCTCCAAGGGCTCCGTTCTCTCTCCTTGACTCCAGGCCGGGAAGCACCAGATGCTGCAGGATTGCAAGGAAGTTTTTCTCTCACTTTCCTCCCCTCCCCAGTCACTCCCTAAATCCTCCAGAAGTGAAGCACCTGCTGCCAGCCTGAGGGGAAGCTGCCCAGCCTGTTCCCTCCCAACCATGCCAATGCCAGTCCTTACAGAGCTTTTCCCTCAGGCTCCCTTCCTCGCCTACTTTTACATGGTGTGGTGAAGCACATCACGATTCAGGCCTTCAGACCCAAATGCTCTGTGCACAGATTTACAGAGAAAAGGTGAGAATTCATGCAGCAAGTTCCCTCCTCTCCAGTAATGCATGATCTAGTTCCTTACAAGAGCTGTGACTTCGATCTCATAATTCATGTGTGCTTGGAGGGAAATGAAAAAGCATGTCTCTGACTATCCTCATACTTTAATGATTACTCTGTTTGAATTAATTATACTCTTTTTGGTATTTTTTGAAAGGTCTGTGGCTGATGGTGTGAGATATGATTTTATAAGAACAGAAGAGCCAACCACTCCTGTGATTATGAAATGATATACAGTTGAGCAAATATTCTTTATCTCTACTGAGAGCTAAGAAAAAGTTCATAGGCAGAGCACCCTACTATGAATAATCTTCTTATTTCTAATGCCACCCAGCCATGCAGACTTAAAGATAAGTACAGATGAACTAAGAGAGGCTGAAGTTATTAAATGTAATGGAAATGGACTTTAAATTTGGCAAATCGAAATTTTGGATTAAATTTTTCCTTTAATACGCTTAAATTGCCACTGTAGCAGTTCCATTTTCCTCATCAAGTTAGTTCAGTGGGAGATGAATGATGCAAGTTCTGATCTATCCAGGAATCACAGCCTCTGAGAAGACACAACTGAAATATGCAAGTGGCTGTTGCAAAGCCAGACCTCGTACCAGGATACAATGAAGACTTTTATTCCTTAGAAATTCTTCTGAAAGGATGTTTGTACTTCCAGTGAAACAGTGTTATCCACCATAATCTGACATTTCTTTAATTTTCAGGTCCTCCAAGCCATTTTACCTATAACTTTGGGCCATACAAAAAGGGTCTTGGAGCATCCAACAGCTGGGAGAGGAAGAGGTTTGGAGGGAACATGATCTAGGTCAAAGATATATTATAAAGTTATATGAAACTTCTCACAGCTGATGATGTTTAATGGAGCCCATTTTATGGGTGGAACTGCTGGGAGTCCTGGAGGGAGTGGGAAGGCTGGAAATCCACTTCTGAGGAATTCTGGGAAATCTATGGACAACATGGACTTTGTCTGCAAAGATGGTCTTGGGAGAGCCTGCCAGGCCTCTGCTTTCCCCTCTGGCTAGGGCTGGGGGGCTGCAGCTCTCTCCTGGAGTTGGTCTTTGTAGCCAGGATTGTGTCCAGAGATTCACTGCTCATGGGCAGCAACACTTGGAGTGGGGGGAAATAAGGACATCCATGGTTAGGATGGATTACATCCTCCTGATCTCCCACCTCTCTGTAAAACACATGCTTGTGAAAATCCATTTTATTTTTTTTTTATATACAGTTTTTAGTACTTCAGCAATAAAAAAAAAAATCTAACCAAAACACATGAATTATAACCTATTTCCAACCAGGAATGAGCTGATAACATGCAAATTGCAACACTTCGAAATCAAATCACGAGAGAGACTCCACTAGAGGAATCACAAAGGCTATGGGATTTTTTTCTTTCATTCCTATTTAATTTCCTTTCATTTTTCAGTAGTACCTCTGTTAAAAACATCCCAAATTAATGTGACGGTGCAAATTTAAATTATTAATGAAATCAGCAAAATTATCTGAAAGCTTTGGCCTTACAAGAAAATGCTTCTCTATTTAAAATCAATTTGGTCTCATCTGTGCTGTCCAGAGTTATGATTCCATGAAAAATAAGGTATGTGAGTGGCTTGCCTCTGGTTACTACACTCATGAGTCAGATGTCCTCATGTATAAGCAGGTTTGGGGGCTATAAACACTGTGGTTCTTCCCTTAATTGAATCAATGGGTGTTCTGCTAGTAATTTCAGTGGGAATTGGTTTTTCTAATGAAATGTTTCATATTTTTAGGGCCTCTCCAAGTCTGCATGAGAGATCTTTTCATCTTGGGAATAGGTTGAGCCCGGCTTTAGACTAGACAGGAATAAGAAGTCACCTCTGTAAGCACATCCTTTGAGAAAGCTGCTACTTTGTAGAGAATCTTAGTTTAGCTATTAAAAAAGAGAAACAACCCAAAGGGAAGCATCTCTGCCAAAGATCATGTCATGGGGATATCCCACCTGCCCCCAAAGAGCTGAGACATGGATCCAGGGCTCTGGAGAATAAGGCAAAAGGACCTCCAAGCTGGTTTGTACAGGTCATTTTTGCATCCAGAGCAAGTCAACAGCATTTGTGGTGCTGAGCCAAAGCAATTTTGCTTTCTTGGTCTCTGCCCTATGCCAGGAGGCTGCATTGCAGTCAGATCAACTTTCAAATCTCTGTCCTTCATCCTGTTGCTTTAGGAAGATCTGTTTTTCTTAGTCACTGGGGAGATGATTTTCCTTCTTTCCTTATTTCCATTTTGCTTATTATAGCTTCTGTTATTAGACGTTATCAGAGAACAGGGGACTGACATGTTTATGTTTGTTATAATTTTTTCTTGAATTTCACTTTTATTTTCTTTAGGAGAGATTGATTATTAATATGGCAAAAATACTTGTTTATTTACCCATTTGTTCATCAGTTAAATTCCCAAGTGTCTAGTGATATTTGTGTCCAAGAAAAGAAAAAAGAATCCCAACTACAATCACATGGAAATGTGAAAAGTGCAGCTAAAATTTCAGTCTAGGTGGATGGTGAGGATTATTTGACTGTTCCAGCTCACACCCCACAAAAAAATAGCACTCTAGCTTTTGTTTCTGGTTGCTCTGATCCCTCTTCCTCTGTTGCAAAGATACAAAACAAAATAATTGTGTGTTAAGGCTGCCAGCTTCTTATTCCCTATCCCTAACTAAATCCCCCTAATATTCATGCTCAGGAACTGATTGTAGGGTGTGCTGTTGGATGGTGGTTTTTTTCCCCCTTTTTACCATCTGTTTGCTGTGAATTCATCTGAAATCCCTGGCTTCACCAGCTAAAATGTTCTCAACAACGCAATTTTTTTCTTTTCTAATTATCCTTTTAATTTTCTTCTGCTCAACTCCCACACCTCCTCCTCCTTACCAGATTGTTTATATTTTTCCAAAGAGCTCCTGAGAACTGCTTATCCTGCTCTTTTCACCCTTTTCCTTCTCCTTGTTCCAGAAATTACTTTCTTGTACCCTCCTTCGCTAAGATCTTGCAAGAGTGAATGTGGATCACAACCTTCACGACTGTTTCTGACAAATTGCCCCATGGAGAAATAATCTGTGATACTGAGAGTATTTTCCTCTTACTCAGACCTCTCTGATCTGCATTAGCAAGTGGGACAGATTCCAGTGGTTATGAAGAGGTTTGGTACAAATGAATAGTACTTTATTTGTGAAGAGAGATACTTCATCCAATGACATCCCCAAGCTCCACGAGAAGCTGCTAACTGAGAATTGACTCAAAACATGGCTGTAAAGGAGAATTTGAGTGGCTGGAAAAGTGCAGCCTGGAAAGAAATCATGGGGCTGATCCTAGGAAGAGTATATGCATGGAAGATTTAGAAATGAAACTATCTGTCATATTCCCAGCCTGGGGGCTTGATCTGGGCATGGATGCAGACAACTAGCATAAGGAATAAGTGAAACTGAGGTGTCTGGCTCCAAAATCTCATTCCTGTTACTTTTTTTTTAGGCGTCATTAAAGACTGGTGACATTTTACCTCTCTTGCCTCTTCAAATTTCCTCAGCCTCAGCAGAGCCCTCTCTGAGCCCCTACCTCTTGTCTAAATGTAATCAGGGAGCAGGGAGGAGAAAGCACGAGGCTGGTGTCTCCTGAGGAGCTCCATGCAGTTTTCAGATCTTCCTTAATATGCAGTGACAGAACTAGGTTCCCCAAGAAGCTGTTGCTGGTGGTTTTATGTAATAGCCAACTCCATAAACACATTTGTAGACATCTATAAAAAGCCTTTGCTGTAGTGTCTGCATGTGAACTGCTATGCACTTCATGTAACATACATAGAACACAGTACATGTGATGTAGTCATAAAAAATACACTGTTGTACAGAAATAAGCATATTAATATAATATATCTGTTTTATATAATACTGCTTAACCCCAGCTGGCAACTAGGTAGCACACAACCACTCGCTCCAGTCCTCCCCTGCTCCCTGTGGGATGAGAAAGAGAAACAGAAGAGTAAAAGTGAGAAAAGTCGTGGGTTGAGATAAGGACACATTAATAAGTAAAGCAAAAGTCATGCACACAAGCAAAGCAAAACAAGGAATTCATTCACCACTTCCCAAGTTCAGGCTGATGTTCAGCTGTGCTCAGAGATGCAGCTCTCCATCACTCATACCAGTTACTCAGGAAGACAAACACCATCACTCCAAATCAGTGAAGATCATTGAGTGCAACCATTACCCCAGCACTGCCAAGGGGTCCATCATGAAACCTTGTTCCCAAGTGCCACATATACAGTGATTCCACCACTCCCCTGGGCCTTTCAGAAACAATGACAAGGGTCTTGGCAATGGCATCACCCAACTCTCAACACCCTAATTTGTATATCTTGTGATCCCATTGACTTGAACATGTTCAGCTGGTTTAAATGATTCCTACACACATCTTCCTCTGGAGAGGTTAATGTTGCCTTCCCACAAAATCTGCTGATGGGATCAGGGGTCTAGGAGGCCAGAAAACACACCTTTTGAGTGAATTTGGCAGAGTAGAAATGAAATTTTGCATTTCAAGTCCATCCACCTCACATCTAAATATTTAATTCTAACAAACACTCAAACTATTGCAATTCAGAGATATTTCTTAGAATCACAGAATCATTAAGGTTGGAAAAAAACCTCTTAAATTCATTGAGTCCAATCATCACCACTATGTTGACCACTAAACCACAACCTCAAGTGCCAAACCCACAAGTTTTTTGAACACATCCAGTGGTGGCAACTCTATCACTTCCTGGGACAGCTTGTTTCAGTTCTTAACAACCCTTTCCATTAAGATTTTTATTTTTTTCCTAATATCTAAGCTAAATCTCCCTTGGGAAAACTTGAGGCTATTTCCTCTCATCCTGTCAGTTGTCACCTGGGAAAAGAGACTGAGACCCACAGCACCACAACCTCCTTTCAGGCTTGATATTGAATTATGTCTATCTAAGCTGCTGTGGTGAATCCCAAAAAGATAGTCCAAAGCTTTTCACTCCTCCTCAGGTTGGTGTCCTCACCTCTATTCACTTTCCCTTGAGGCACCATGGTTCCCTTGATAGCTGAGCTGTCTCAGTGATTCACGTGTCACTTTTTTTGAACAGTAAGTTTTGCCATTTGAAAAAAAGAAAGGACATAACTTTTTCAGACAGTTTTCTTTCATCAAAAACCAAACAAATCAATAGAAGTAGACCAACTCTCACTGTTGATATTTTCACTGTCCATTATGTTCAAGCTCAGGGAGGTTAAATTCACTTCTGTGCAAATGGAGCAGTGCAACAGAGACCTTGTTCTTGGTCAGCCAGTTGGAGACAAGAGGCCTCAGGAATTTTTGCAGCTGATGGGGACAGACTGGCTTGAGCAGAAGAATGGAGGACAATAAGGAAGCCCCCAGATCTGGGCTTCTTACGTGAACAAAGACATGCAGCCGAGGGGAAGAGATAGGCAAGATACAAGACACCAGCTCAGAGTCATGCAGATTTTATTATAGTACAGCTACTGACCCTGAATCCTCCTGCCAGCCAGGGATGCTGCAGTATTGACTGTGCAGTCAGGTTTGCAGCAGAGCAAGGACCCTGACTGCACAGCTGATCAAACGAGCCATCAATCAAGTGACTCACTTTGTGTACTTAAACCTCCTGCTCAAAGTCAGGTTATAATTCATACAGCTGAACACCTCCCAGAGCAACAGCCTTAAACTTAAGGCAAAGATGCTAAGGGAGGTAAAGCAGCTGAAAAATTGCCAGTTACTAATAATAAACATGAGAACTCCTTATTCTGACCTCCTTCAAATGGCATCTCATAAAATCATAGAAATGAGGTCTTTTAACTCGTTGGGAATTAGCTTTATAGTAATGCAAGGAGGAACATTAGAAGATTACTGGAGTAGGAAATTGCTGACCACGCAAAGAGTGGGCAGTGAACATGGCTTTAAAAGGGACAGCACTAGCCAGGTGTGAAAGAGAGGCATTGTTTCCTTGTGTGACTCTGCACCAAATAAAGGAACTAGGGCTGGCTGAATCCAAGATGGTTCCTGATTTTTTTTGCCTACAAACAGATTTCTAGTGCCACGTGAGATGGCTTGAGGTGTCTGAACAACTGCATGAGGAAGTCTGAAACCAGACAGTACTTTACAGACTGACAGTCTTCTAGACCAGATGCTAAAAGCCAGATTGTGAGACTCTAGGAGATCTCCAATGGCACTGTCATGATCAGACATAGTACACATCTATAGTACAGATCACTCAAGTTAGCTCAGGTGACTTCTTCCCCTTTCATAGTCTGTGACTAGCAGAGGGGAAACCTTTGATGTAACACTACTCTTGTGCACAGAGCATCTGCTGCTACATTAGTTTAGGCAAATTTTGTTTAATGGAATAGGGAAGGAAATTACAGTAGCATTGCAATTTAGATTCTGGAGTGTGATTCACATCTGGGGCACAGACTTTGCCTGTAAGTCATCGCAGTGTTTCTGTGATCACCTCCTGTGCACAAAATGGGCATAACTGCATTTTCCCTATTTTATGAAAGCGACCTGAACTACAATATGTTAATCAGGAGGAGAAGTTCTGACGCTCAAATAGAAGACATTGTCATAAACATGGGGCTGATGTGCAGTAATAGGTGTTTTTTTCAGGTCAGCTGTGTTAGGGTCTTAAATGGAATCCAGTTATTATGAATAACACTATTAACTATATAATCAGCTCTCTAATGTTGCATTCAATAGGAACAAGGAAATAGCTTTCTGGAAAGACCTTTTTACTTTCTTAAAAGACAAAAGGTCTAAATATTTTCTCCAGATATCCTTCTTTTAGTAATTTTGGCAGGGCTGATGTGCTAAAGCACCTTAAAAAATATGATTGGAGTATGCCAAGGCCTCTGCAAAGGTAGCATAAGCTACTTGTTAGCAGCTCTTTAAGTAGACACCCTTGTACAGATTGGGCTAGAATGTGGAAGAATATGGAAAGCAGACCATTAGGACCAGGAGCTGAAAGACTGCACTTCACACATGGCTTCTCCCTTGTCTGGCCAGAGGCCCTGCTACTGTGCACCACCCCAAAACTTGCTGTGACCTCACTGATATCCTTTCCAGCTGTGCTGTACCACCTGCTGCCTGTATTTCTATGGTAGCACTGGGAAAATGCATAAATAAACACAAAGGAAAGAGAGAGAAAAAGAGCGTTGCTCCCTTGGGGACTTTTAGTCAAGTGAAAATAATGCAAAGATTTCGTTGGCTCACCTTGCATCATATTTTGCTCCCATACAAGAAAGATGTAAAATATCAGAACTGCATATCTATTTAAAGTGTTGGCAGCTATTGCTTCCAAAATAAAGTTGGTTTTTAAGTATTGGGGGTCATATCAAATCCTATCACTATGTCAAAACTGGAGTGCCAACTGTCATAAAATATTGAAACCTGGCAAAAAAGAGAGCTTATGAAAATTGTCTGTCAATAAAATCAATAAAAAAATAAAAGGAATGTCAGCAAAAGCTTTAAGATAGTTTCAGAGAAAAAGAGATTTTTTTCTCTCTTAATGTGGTCTTAGTTCCTAAACTCAAATAATATTTTAATATGTAATTTGAACTTATTGGCTTTTTAATAGTTCATAAAGACAGGTGGGAATCCAAAACTGCTTTAAGAACACAATTTCCTGATACAAAGGAGCATTTTTAATGTGCTATCTGTATTTATTGTGCTTTTAGAGTATGAAGTTTTATTAAGAAAAAAGTTGAGAGAGTGAAAAACAAAATGCTAATTTCCCCCCTAGTTTTGTTGTTGATGTTTGATTCTCTAAGCCAGAATCTTCTTTCTTTGCTTCTGTAAGTAGATCAGCAAAACTCAGTGGCGATGCACAGGTGTAAAGCCAGTGAAAATATTTTCTGTGCTATACTGTGTGGTGATCCTGCCTCTCACCTCCTTTTCTTAAAAACCCCGAAGATTTTGATATAAAATCTAAAAGCTGTTCAGCAGTAGTTATATTTTGCTTGTGCAAATTCTGTGACGGCCTCCATTTCATGACAGGACAGATCTCATAGGAAGACCAAGGAATTTTTTCAGACATGCTTAGGAATATCTGAGAGCAAAATTTCTATGGAAAGTGCACTAGTCATTCATCTCATATGCTATTAGGAATTGCAGATCATTTTTGGAAAGGTTGGGGTTTTTTTCCCCAAACATGAGTTCCAAGAAGCCCTGCCCTCATGGGCAAATCTTTTATGCCTGTCAAAATTAGATAGCCTAGGATGCTTTAAGGATGAAATTTAAAATTCAAGCCAGGTGAAATATGGAAGCCTGTGTCTCTGCTAACAAACTGGCTGTGGAGAGAGCTGGCACACTGCAGATTACCTATGTGGGGCTAAATTCCTTCTCCAAAACATGCACCTGCATCCAAATTGCTGCTTGGTTCACACTGTTCCCTGGACCAACCTGACCATTTTCTGTGAAAATGGAGAATGCAGGAAAATATAAGTTTGTGTTTCAAACAACATTGGAGCCCCAGTACTGTGCTGTTCTGGTCCTGCTTATTTCATTAATCAGGATGTAGCCAAAGAGACAGATTGGGAATTAAAAGCACAGCCTGGGATCAGATGACTCAAATTTCATCTACTAAAATGTCAAGAAGCCTACTGACCAGGCATCTTGTGCATAAACCAGCAGTGCAAAACTAGGGACTATTTTCAGATAGTGGAGAATTTTTGCTTTCACTCCCAGGAAAAGACACTGGTAGAAGATGATGATTTTCCCAAAAAAAGAAAAGTCAGTGCTTGTGTATAGTCTGAAACCCCTCCATCATGAGGAACACTGCAGCATACAAGAACACAGTGATGCAAGACCTAAAGCAAACATAGATGCTCTGGTCCAGCTATATTGTAGTAATCTAGATCTTAGATCAAAACCAGATCTGCTGTAAATCCTTGGAGCTACCACAACTCTGTTACTCACACAACAAAGCAGAAAACTAAAGAAGACAGAATAATGAAATTGTAGGATCACAAAATTGTTGGAGTTGGAAAGGACCTTACAGATCATCCAATTCCAACCCCCTTTCATGAGCAGGGGCACTAGACAGGGCTGCTCAGAGCCCCATTAGCCTGGCCTTAGAAACCTCAGGGATGGGAAGTCCACAGTGTCTCTGGAAAACATACTCAGAAGGATACACTAATATATTCAATCCCAAGTCACTAGCAGTGTAGGAAAAATAATTCTTTTTCCAGATGATCATGTTGCTAGCTGACTTTATCCATAGCATGCAATGGCATGCTGTTATAGGCAGATCAAATCTCAGTGTGAAAAAAAGGCCTCTGAAAGCACCATTTTTCTTTCCTTGTCCAGGCAAGGGCCAAGCTACTACAACTTGGAAATAAAAAAGCTTAAAATAATCCCCAAATAATGTTTTCAGAAATCCCCGTACTTCCACTTGTGCCACACAGAGATTACAAATGTGTAGATGTATCTCCTGGAGAAACTGAAATTTGGCTTATAGTTAACCAATCAGTCTTCTGCAGTTCTAGGAGTTGGTGGTGGTTTTTTTTTTTGTGGTTTTTTGGTTTTTTGTTTTNTTTTTTTTTTTTTTTTTTTTTTTTTTGTTTTTGTTTTTGTTTTTTTTTTGTACTTACATTGTACTGGCTTACATGTAAGTTGAAGCAGCTCTTTTGTGTAGTCTAAGAAATATGAGTTTCTTTTTCTCTAAGCCTGATTCCACCTGGCTGTGTAACTATGGATTTCCTGTGTACGTGCTGTCCTGGTTTTCAAAAAACATTGTCTCTTGTGATGACAATGAAACCATCTCAGAAGGTGAGCTGACAGATAGCCTCAGGTGGGATATTCTTGAGTCCTCTTGTATACAGACCTAAAAAAATCTTTTCAAACTCAGTCTACTTTCCTGTCAGTTGCAGCATTTCCCCCTACCCCTAGTTCCCAACCTCAGTGTCCTAATTTCCTCCCTGACTGATTGCATGAGTCTTTTTTCCTTCTGCTGCTATTGTTGCTGTCATTGTTACCCTTGTTATTTGGGGAAGTGTTCTGCAGCTCTGTTAAGCATCCTGAAGCCAAAGAAAAATGTATTAGGAAGTCACAACGATGAGGAGGGATTCAGTGGGGACATCTGCTGACAATCCTGTTAGGTCAGCAGCCCATGGCATTGACAGCCTGATAGTCCTAAGACCTAAAAAACTGCAATACTGGAAAGCTGACAACTTCTGCTGCCAGAAATCTGAGTATCATTTGTCATAGCAAACAGGCACAGCTCCTGAGTGGTCAGGGTGAAAGCTGAGCCTGGAAGGCTCTGTGTACCTTCACCTGCTGCTATGGAAGATGTAAATTGAAAAGGATCAGTCTGTAGAAGGGCTTGTCTGTTTTGTATCTTCTGAGCCCACATCTGTGTCCAGCACTGGACTCTCCTTTGCAAGGAAGACATTGCAAAGTGCAGGAGATCAGCAAAGCCCCTCAGAGATGGCTGAGGCTGAAGCACTTGCCTGGTGAGCAGAGGCTGAGGAAGCCCTGAGAAGCTGTGAAATCTCACCTTGGTCAGTTAAAAAAATCAAATGGATGAGGTATTGAGCAACCTGATTTTATCTGGCCTTTGAGAAAGGCAGTGAACCAGGTGGTTCACTGAACTTCAGAGTTCATTTCCAGCCTAGATTATCCTGTGCTTCTGTCTACCATAAGGAATTATTATTCCAGAGTTCTAATAAAAGCCCTGGGCACTGATATGTTTTATGTTTTTGGACAAAGTTAAAAAAGAAAAAAAAAAGGGCTTGGAAAGATTTAATGGTTAAAGCTACTGATCAGTTAATGGAAATCATTAACAAACAAGTATTCTATAGACAACAAAACGGAACAGAAATTTGTCAAGTGTAAGAAAATTCAATATAATTAATTCTTTTGGAAAAATAGAAGAATTTCAGGAGACTCAAAATTACAAATGTTGATGAGTAAATAATTGAAAAATTTTGTTTCAAAAATCATCAGAGTAGATTTTTTTTTGTTAACTTAAAATGTGAATTTGTGACTTAGAATTCAATTTTTCAGAGAGAAGCCTCCAGATCCATTTTTACCATCTGCTTCTAATATATAATGACAGAAAAATTCCTGAATATATTAAGATGTAAAATAAAAAATTCTTGATATCACATTATGTGACTACATAGGGTTTGCATGAATCTCTGAGCAAGCAGCACCAAAAACTTTTAGGGTTGTACTTTGTGAACCAGTAGAGCAAGGCTTCACTCACCCAGCAGAGCCATGCTCTTCCCTATTGCCAAAGGGTAAAGTTGCCTCTTTGTTCCACTATTGATTGCAACCATTTTTTATCTTCTGATTCTCCAGCCTTAGAGTGAAATTTGTCAGGTTTATCCTCTGCCAGAATGTCACCTTCAAAGCAAGTCCAGCTATTTTTTTGTATAAAATACATATTAGGTAAGAAACCAGCATCCCTTTTGATCATCTTCTCTTCCTCCCACCACCATTTATTCTTGGACAAACACTTTGATTTAATCTGCATGTGTGGCTGATGGAATAACTCTTAGATTGAAGCTACACACTTTTTGTTTACATTTTATTGTCCTTTCTCCATTAAACTAAGGACAATCTGACTCTATTTAAGCTGCTTCTCAGCTTTTCACTTTCAGTTCTTGCTGAAATATACTTCTGATCCCTGCATGGCAATTGGGGTAGTTTGGATTTCAGAATGGACTGCTTCCAGAAGAATCCTAAAAAACCCTCAGGGTCCAGCTATTTGTGACATCCATCACTTGTTCATGATGGATGCAGGACCTCAGCTAATCCATGGGACTGGTTACTCTGTAATGGCTGAACAAAGGCTGCAGATGGGTCTGCCTTTATTAACAGATGCTAATGAGATACTTTTAAAGGTTGTAATAAAATATCTATTGCAGAACACTACCCCCCTACTTTTTTGTGTGGCTGGCATGCCCATGTCCCCTTCCTGTGCAGGGAAATCAGGGGCTCTTTAAGGCAGCCACTGGAAATGCTCTAAAATCCCATACCAGCTGTTCCATCTGGAGAGGCAGTGTAAAAAGACACGCAGTTAGATAAATAGCATCTCAGAGCTGTAGAGGACATGTCCAACTTGGGAGATAGTCATTGGACTGAGAATGCTTCACAAAAATCTCCTGCCTTTGGAGTCTTCAAGGTATCTTTGGAGTCAGATCAAGTGCTCACCCCTATAACCAGACAAGTCCTGACAATGACTGGGGAGCAGAAATTGAAAAA
>VWYO01002383.1:17495-39700 GCA_013400275.1 Rhadina sibilatrix | reverse complement strand
AAAAAAAAAAAAAAAAAAAAAAGATGTGCTCCTCCATTTGCTCAGAGATAGAACTCTTGGGCTCGTGACATATTTGGCACCAAAAATAGTCACATTTATGAACTTCAAGTGCCTCCAAATACAGATGGAAGAAATACATTTCTTTGGGGACTTATTTAAAATTATAATATCTAAATATAAATTCTACCCCTCAATGCCCTCTTTTTATAGGGTTGTCTTTATTCCCCGTATTAGTGATTGTGATTTGTCCTTGCTTCTCCTGTAAGATCATTCCTTGTCTTCCATTGCTGAGCTAAATATGTGCCCCATCTTACTTAGCTGTCTCTGCAGCAGAGGCTAAGGCTGCATCCATAAGGGATTTCAACATCCTCAAACTCAACATTGAGCACTGAGTGATTTGGAGGCAGCTGTTCAGCAAACATTCATCGTGCTGTCATTGACCCCTCTCTCCCATTTGGAGGATCTGTTTCTTAAACCAAATGCAAGACTACCACTGAATTAAGCCCCAGGCCTCAACATTTCTCACAAAAGCCATGAGAATTGGCTTAGAAATCCATAGAGCATATTTTGCAGTCTTTCACTGGGGAGGAAGATGATTTTTCCAGTAGGAAGTAGAACCATACAATCATAATGGCTTGGGTTAGAAGGGACCTTAAAAGATCATCTTGTTCCAACCCCGCTGCCATGGGCAGGGCACTTTCCACTAGACCAGGTTGTTCAGAGCCCCATCCAACCTGGCCTTGAACACTTCCAAGGATGCGACATCCACATTCTCTGGGCAGCCTGTGCCAGTGTCTCAGCACCCTCACAGTAAAGAATTTCTTCCTCATATCTAATTGAAATCTACCTTCTTTCAGCTTACAGATATTAAGTCATCCAAGTAGCTGACATTAATAACAAGAAGTTAGCCATTTGTTTTCAATAACTTTATACAAAATTGCATGCAAGTATAAGTGTACTTAATTAATTATTCTACGATGTTGTACCTAGCCAAGTACCTGAGCTCTGGTACCTCAACTTAGAGAAATTCTTGGAAGCAAAAAAAAGGTAATTCTGTTCTCTCTCTGTGGATATAAGTTTTAAGTTTTATACCCCTGGGATTCTTTAAGCCAATTAAGGCCTTGTAAGTGTTTTGCTCAGCCTTCTCAGTTTAAGGTATCCCTCAGCTCTACTTTCTAGTCTTTGGAAAGAAGACTAGGTGCCAGCTCCCATGTTTGCATCAGAAGAATCATTTTGAATTACAAACCCAACCTGTCTCAATTCTTTCTCTTTCTCAATTCACACCATACAATTAAGGTGCCTATTTTATCACTCTTTTAAGGGAGAAAGAATGCAATTAATAGCATTGAAGTGACCTCCATAACAATCATTTAGGCACAGCAGATTTTTTCCTTGAGTTTTTTTCAAGATGCAAGTTGTCACTTGTTTCCTTCTCTGTGTCACAGGGACTAAACCTGGAAGAGCTCTTCTGAGTCATTCTCTCAAATCTTCTATTGCAGGAAATCTCACCATCTGACCTCTAATTTAATTAACTCAGATTTAATAAACTCAGATAGTAAATTCAAATATATATAGTTACCTTGAAAATTTTAATTTCCCTTTCAAGAGTCAAATATCTTGAAAAATTTCTAAAGAATATGGATTCTGATCATACACAGTTGACCTTCCTCTAAATTGATCTCTTTGATCTCCATGTGTCCCCTTTCTGAATTATTCTATATATGGAATTCCATTGAGTTCTTAAATCTCATGATCTGGTGGGAAAGAAGTGAAAATTTGCTAAGACCATTGTTTTTGGCAATGGCATTAACTGCTGTTATTTTGTTATACCACGTTCATTTCTCTGAGATGCTTCAGCTTCCTCTGTTTATTCTGAAAAATGATTCAAAGCAGAAGATGCCAGCAGTTGGAACAGAAAGAAGCAAGGAGTATCAAAAATCTGTTCAGCAAGAGGATGGGCAAGGAAAAAAATCACTTTTATATTCTTTATTACCACTATAACTGTTTCTTTGTCTAACGTTAATTCTGAAAATGGAGGTCTTCAGAACACAGGGAATAAGTGGAAATATTTCTATTGTCTTTAGTATATTCTTGACTTTGGCACGCTTTGGATATCCACAGAAGGTAGGAAGCATGTTTGTTGACAGGAACACATGCCTTCACCAAGTCTGCTAATGGTTTGTTAAATGCCACACTATGCAGGCCAGTTGACCTCTATGCTTTCTTGACCCCTGCTGAGACAGAAGCCATGCCAAGCAGGGCATAACAAAGGTGAAATACTTGTCTTTAGCATGTAGGCTCTAAGAGCCCTGTGGCCGACAGGTAGACTGTACTGAAGAATATTCTACTTATTTTCCAGTGTTAGCACCTGGTCAGTGACTGACCAGGTCAGTGTCTGACCAAGGCTTCTGGGCTTCTATTTCTTTTTCTGCACCTGCTCTCCATCTGTCTTCCAAAGAGAGCAACAATTTCTTCTTACTGTCATGGTCTCAGTCTTGGTTTTGAAACTTTTTCCATGTTGGCAGCAGAAAGGAAGGTGAAGAGTGAAGATCAATTTTTGATGTGTGGGTCAGTCAGCACTTCTATTTGTGCTGGAGAGATACAGAATTATTGTGGACTTCTCAGCAGGTCTTATTAACTTAGACTTGGCCACTGTGAGAAAGCACATATGCCTGTCATGTTTTGTAGATGTCATGGGAAACCCTCCTCCCTGTCTTCTCTTAGGTCTGTCTAAGTGTGCTTTGCTCCCAGGGTAAGGACTGGGGTGAAACTGCTGCCTTTTCTATTCTTGCTATGTATTGCTCATGTGGTGAGGGTGGTTTGCAGGGAGCTTTAAAAAAACTCTCTCTGTCCATGCTTCTGCTTAATTAACAAACTGAAAAGAGTGATAGATGAAGGAGGGACAGTGAAAGAAGGGCTGCTGCACTGCAAAGCCCTGGTACAAGCCAGCAAAGATACAGCCAGCTGCACAGCAGAAGTCGTGCAGAGACTGGAACATTTGGACATGAATTTCTAGGAAATAAAACTTTAACTGTTAACTCTGACTCTGTGCTTCCTCAACTTCAGATTGTGCAGTTATTTCCTAGTGAAGATGCATAACTTAAGTAGCTATCACGTAAAGATGTGGGTGGAAAAGATCCTCTCCTGAATTTCTGCTTCTTTAACATTTCTTATATGAAAGCAAGCAGCACCAAGTATTATATTTCAATACCATCATTAGTTAACTGACATTGATGTAATCACTGAGGTGATCACAGTTCAGTCTGAACCAAAGAAAGACTCTTAGTGAGACTATAATCTGTTAAAGCAGTAATCTGTTCCTGACAGCTGGTGAAGGAAAGACAAGAAAAGGCAAGGGTGATGTTTCTCGTGATACAACACCCTAAACACTGGGAAACAGCATCTTAGATACTTCTGCATCTGCATGTTGCATGGGTATAGTTATGTTTAAAGGTGTTGATGGACTTTGTTTCAAAGAATGTGTCAAGTCACATTTTTGACATATCTGGAATTTTGTTTCTATGAGTTCCACTATGTCCTTGTCCTCTATATGAAAGTATAAATCCTTTTTTTGTTAGCTAATTTCCTGCCTCATTATTTCACTTATCATAGACTCACAGAACCATTAAGGTTGGAAAAGACCTCCAAAATTATTGAGCCTAATCTTTTACTGGTCACCACCTTGTCAACTAAACCACAGCACTAAATGCTACATCCAGTCATTTCTTGAACACCTTCAGGGATGGCGACTCCACCACTTCCCTGGGCAGCTTGTTCCAATGCTTAACCATTCTTTCAGTGAAAAATCTCTTCATGATGTCCAAAATTAATTTCCTCTGGCACAGGCCTTGAGGCTATGTACCCTCATCTTGTCACTTGTTACCTGTGACAGAGGTAGAGAAGAAGAGCCCAGAAGAACCTGACCCCCACCTTGTTACAACCTCCTCTCATGCAGTTGAAGAGCATGAGAAGGTCTCGCCTGAGCTCCTTTTTTTCCAGGCTGCACAATCCCAGCTCCTTCATCTGCTCCTCATATGACTTATGCCCCTACTCCCTCTTATTTTAGGTGGTAAGAAAAAACGCATGATCGTTGCCTATTTCCTTTCTCTAAAATTTTCAAAATTATCTGTTTCACCATTGTGTCTCAGCCGTCTTTTATTTTCAGATAAATTTTCTGTTTAGTATCTGTCTGTATAGAAAATGGTCCATCTATTTAGCATATTTTTTTTCTTTTTGTATTTCTTCTAGTCTTAATATTTTTTTTTCATAAGAGAATTGATGTGGAGTATAAGATAAAGGACTATTAAGTTTTTATGGATTATAATGACAATATTTTCTGGTTAGTTCTCTGTGCTTTTCCTGCAAATCCTCCTGATGAGGATCAGTCTCTTCTCCCAAATGACAAGTAATAGGGCAATGGGAAATGACTTCTGGCTGTGCCAGGACAGTTTACATTGAACATTATAATAAAATTTCTTCACTGAAAGGTTTGTCAAATGTTGGAACAGTCTGCACAGGGAAGTGGTGGAATCATGATCCTTGAAGATATTTAAAATACATATAGAAGTGATACTTAGAGACTTGTTTTAGTGGTGACTTTTTAGTGCTGGCTTGATAGTTGGACTTGACGATCTCAGAGGATTTTTCCAGGTAAGTGATTCCATAAGTCTGTCACCCTTGCCACTCTTGTCTGCTCTTCAGGACTGAGGAGGAATTTTCAAGATGTGAATCTGTGTTATGAGGAATCTATGTTCAACCTAATTCTATGAAAACACAGTATTTTTCGTAATCTACATGCAGAAATAAAACAGTCTTTAAAAAAGTTTTTATATAAAGACATAGGTGGGCTAAGAAGTGGTAACAGAATATGAATAAAAAGATGGGTTTTTGAGGGCTTACCTGAGGGATTCTTTCTTGGAATTGAGGAGTTTCTCTTTGAGAGGATTGAAGGTCATCACTGAGTACAGTTCCATGGTGATTCTTGCATTCTTTGGGTGTGGACATTTCTAGGAAACCCCCAATTTGAGAGACATATAGTATGGATAAGACAGAATGTCCTACTAAGCAAAATAAAATACTGTCATCTCAGTCATATATAGAAGACAGAAAACAGTTTAAAGAAAATATGCAATTAAAAACTGGGGGGAAAAACCCAACAAACCAGCAAAACCCAGGATTTTATTTTTTTTTTTCAAAATGGTTGTGTTCCAAAAAGTTGTTTGCCTGCTGGTTATGGCTAATCTTGGAGTGAAGCTCATGGCACCTGTTCAAGATGCCAGGACAGAGGGTGTTGTTCAGGCAGGGATGAAGCTGTCCTTTATCAATAACTCCAGCACATTCAGTATAAACAAGCTGATTCCATCTGTGCTGCATCCTGTCATTGCCTGAACAATGCTGAAAGGAAAATCCTACGGCCCACTTACTTCCTGCTCTTGACATATGCAGCACCAAGAGATTGAAGGCAGCACATGGTTGAAAAGAAAGAAAAGAAATGAGGTAATGCCTGAGCATAGCACAGCTCTCCCATCTTGCTGACTCCCCCAGAGGTGACAGAATAGATTCACCTGATGGTGACTCACCACCAGGAAAGCCAGGATGCTGTGAATTTTAGGTATTATCTTTTGGTCTGGTTATATTGCAAAGGGAAAGAAATGGCAGGTGGAGGGTTTTTGTTTCCCACTTCCAGAATCCCACATTAATGAACAAAGTCATCATACCATTTTACTAGTGGTGGATCTGAGATGCCAAAGTGAGGAAAGCCAGCCTTATACTTCTCATGTTTCTTATGGAACACCTTCTTATGGGTTTCTTATGAAAGCAAATCACGGTTTGAAATCCTGGTCAACATCAAAAGGGTTGTGGGCAGCAGGTTGAGGGAGTGGATTCTCCTGCTACACTCTGTCCTTGTGAGACCCCACCCAGAGTACTGCGTACACTTCTGGTGCGCCCAGCATACAAAGCACATGGCAACTGTTGGAGCAAGTCCAGAGGAGAACCATGGAGCTGATGTTGATAAGGGGACTGGAGCACCACCACACGCCCACAACCCGTGGAAAAGAAAAGAAAAGAAAAGAAAAAAGAAAAGAAAAGAAAAGAAAAGAAAAGAAAAGAAAAGAAAAGAAAAGAGAAAAGAAAAGCAAGGCTGAGAAATGTGGGGCTGCTCAGCCTGGAGAAGAGAAGGTTCCAATGAGAATTCAGTGACCTTACAGGATTTGAAGGGACTAAAGAGAAGCCAGAGAGGGACTCTTCATCAGAAACTGTAGTGATAGGACAATGACTAATGGGTACAAACTGAGAGAGGGGAAATTTATGTTTGATATTAGGAAGAAAGTCTTTGTTATGAGGGAGGTGAGACATTGGATCAAGCTGCCCCATCCCTGGGAGAGTCCAAGGCCAGGTTGCATAAGGCTTAAACAACTTGTCCAGTGGGAGGTGTCCCTGTCCACAGCAGGGGAGTTGGGACTGAATCATCTTTAAGGTCCATTCCAACCTCTTAACATTCTGTCATTCTATGATTCTGTGATTATGCAAGTTGAACATTCCAGCTTTGAGTGAGAAAGGGAGAGACAGACATCTGATATTTGTCAGCCTAAATAAACTATTCATGGATTAGTAACAAGAACTGTGATGGAAGAAAATTGCATTACAGCAAGTGTGAGGAACAGCCATGTCTTATTTTTGCTCTTAAAGTCTGCTCACTGACTCCACTGACCCTTGCTCTAGCTCAAGGCAAGCTATTATGAAACGTAGTTACTCTGTTTCCCCTTGCACTCCAAAGCACTTCTTTTTTTGAGGTTCTGTAAAGATTTCTCCAACCGACTAGGAAATGTCCTACTAGCACCATTCAAGAATGTGATGAATTTCTGTTGTGTTTTTCACAAAGGAAAAAAAGATGCTCTGTAGTCCAACATTTAGTTTCATACTCATAGAGGTTGGCCCTCTGCCACACTCTCTGGAGCAGGGACAGGCATCTCAGCTGCACCACATTGCAGGCTATCCCTCATTGCATTCTTTGATCTTTGTTTTGCAGAAAAAGAAAAAAAAAAAAAAAAGAAAAATAATAATATAAATCAATTTCTGGACACCTAGGAGAGAATTTCATCATGTGAGTGGAGATAGAAGCAGAACATTCCCATGAAAAGTCATCCTTTTCAACTCCCACCTCCAAATACCCTTGAATTTCTGCATTCTCGCTGGCAAGCAGTGGTTGTGCAGCCCCTCACACAACTAGGAGGAACCTAATGGATGCACCAAGCTTGGCACAGACTGTTCTCTGTAGGACAGTGGCAGTGAACTCACCAGCTTTCGACACTCTTGTGCTTGCTGAAGAGATGCTCACTGTGCTGGTAATCAGGAGCACCCACAGCAGGAAACTGGCTAGTTCTTCATTCTCCAGACACAAAGTTA
This sequence comes from Rhadina sibilatrix, assembly GCA_013400275.1. Taxonomy (NCBI): domain Eukaryota; kingdom Metazoa; phylum Chordata; class Aves; order Passeriformes; family Phylloscopidae; genus Rhadina; species Rhadina sibilatrix. Next base: position 32,293 of record VWYO01002383.1, on the reverse strand, counting down.
ATAAAATACATTTTACCCAGAAGAAAGTAGTGCGTTAGAGTTATGTAGAGTGCCTGGCTAGTGCCTGGTTAATGGGGGAGATTTTCACTGAAGCCCTTATGCAATAATTCCCCCCAAGAAGAAAAGCATCCAGACTAAGAGAGTTATTCAGATTGAGATCTTGTACTCTGGAAGATCTGAGTTTTAAAAAAACCCCTCCCATTCTTCTCTTTCCTTAGAAACCTCTTGGCAAATGCACATAAGCAGCTGCCGTCTCAAGGCTGTGGCTCCACAGCTCCTCACCCACCTCCAGTCGTGTCCCCAGTGGGAAGTAATTGCCTAATGAAGCCTAAGGGTGTTTGAAGCCTAAAAGCACTTAAGGGCCAGAGAAGAAATATAGGCGTCCTCTCCTCAGAATTTCCTACTTCTGCCTCAGCTTGGAGGATAATTTTGTGGAATCAGTTTTTAATCTCTCCTCAGTTACTGTGCAGGAAGCTCCAGTGTTTAATTCTGTGTGATAGTTTGGTTAAGAATCTGCAAAGACTTAAGTGTTGAAAATATGCCCTTCTTGCTTTTCTCTGACATGTCCTTTACAGCCTCTCCCCATTTTAGTATCACAGCATCTTGGGTTATGTAACCAAAAAAAGTGTATTCTATTTCATTTCATGAAAGCAGTTGGGGAGATGTTTTTCTTTCTCTCGTAACTCTAGGAGGAGGGAGGCAGATGCCTTCTGATAATGGGCCAGCTGTTAAAACCAAGTGGGGCAGTGTTTCTTATCTCTTTCACCACCCATCCTCCCTCCAGGGCGATATCTTCTGCTAATGGGCCATTAAGGCTCACCAAGGACAGGACACATTCCATCATCCCAGTGTGAGATGCTCCACCCAGTGGGGGGAACCAACCATTCCTACCTGGATAAAAACTGAGACACAGGAACACGAGATATCTGGTTCCACTGGATTCCCAGAGGAAGACTGGACCCTTCTCACCATCATTGGACCCTTTTCTACAGGATCATCCCTACTCCAACAGAACCACACCTGTTACTTACTACAGGAGGATTTACTTTTGGACTGCTTCCAACACCCTGACCAAAAGGGTGTCAGGTTGTAGCTCTGACTCTGTCAGGGTTTCTAGGATTGTTGTTTGTTTTTTTTTGTACTACTACATCTGTATTGTTAATATTCCTAGTAAAGAACTGTTATTCCTATTCCCAAATCTTTGCCTTAAAGCCCTTAATTGTAAAATTATAATAGTCTGGAGGGGTGGGGGGTTTATATTCTCCATTCCAAGGGAAACTCCAGCTTTCCTTGGCAGATACCTTTCTTTTCAAACCAAGATACACAGAAACTGATGATCTTTGATTATCTATGTGCTGAAATAAATAATTCTCATTTTTTCAGGAAAAAAAAAAAAATTGGCAGCCAGAGCTACTGAGGAGCCTAGTGGTCTGGAAAAATCATGGAGTGAAATGAAATACCCAGCCAACAGTTCCCCTCTTTTCCCTCCTCCCTGAGATACCCCATCTTAATAACAAAGGGCTTCGGCCTCTTCAGTTAAATATGAGAAAATCTTTTGTATGAAAGAAAGTTATGTTTTGGTTTAAATGTGACCTTTATACATCTGATTATACCTTTGCCTGCCTGTTTAAGGTAAGTGTCCAATGTGGTCACAAGTGCCTGAATTGAGGCCCACAATTTTTTAAATCTTCTAAATTTATAAACAAGAACAGCAGCAGCAACAACAATAAAAGAACCAGAAGAACCAACAACCTCTTTTAAAAATGTTGTCTCATAATAAAACCAACCGCTTCCCCCCTCCAAAACGTCAGTTCTGATTGAGGTTCAGGTTGTGCATGGCACCAGGTAACCCCTATTGAAGAAATCAGAGCTATTGCAAATAAATTGCAGAATACAGAGAAAATGTGGTTAATAGCCATATCAACAATAATAGTAATGTCAAGGAGAATATTCGGTTTTAGGGAGGGACATACAAACCTCAAGATCACATAGAATTTAGGGCAAAGGGAACTCTACCCTACATTTTGTTGATGGTAGTGTATCACTGTAGGAGGTGCTAAGTCTGGCTTTAAAGTGCCTGAAAATATAGAAAAGAACATACATCAGAATCTGACCTCATTATAAACTGTGTTACTTCTCCAACTTTAGCAAAAGCAGAATATTAGTTTCTAAAAGAAGATTTTAGCCTCATAGATGACTGATCATATACAGTGCTATAAATTGCTAATGGGCTTGTGGATTCTGTAAAGCAGGAAGGAATTGGGTGGAAAAGTACTGTTTTCAAAAGGGCTTCTAAAAGAGGAGATAAGTGAACATAATCAGGAATCCACAGAAATCCAAGGTCAGGCTGGGAGTAGAATTTTGGAGAAGGAAATCAGAAGATAATGAAAAATTAGAAGAGTGAGAAGGGGAAGGCAGAGAAAGGGTGAAAATGACAGTAGAATAAAAAGGATGTTACAAAATGTTGATCATGTGGCAAGGGCTTCAGAAAACCCTTGGTCTCTGCCTAAGCCACTTTGCCTGTGGTCCATTCACAATTCTTAGCTGGGACCATCTTTCTGTTTGTACAAACTTCAGCACAACAGGACCCTGCTCTCTGTTCTATTATATCTTCAGTCATCAGCTTCTCACAACTAATTAACAGCAGTAATAAATGATACTGTATTGGCTCTTAACCCTTGGAATTTATTTTTCTGTGGGCTGCATAAAAAAGAATAAAAAAATTTTAAAAAAAGAGAGAAAGATTAATAATCCTCAGTCAGAGTGAACCTCTGAAGAGATGACACCATCTGGATGATTACTACTTGTTTCATTTGCACGTTGAACTCAGTACTCTTCCGGCACTAATTATTGCTTACCCTTTCCTTATTCCATGACTTCTGGGGCTCTGTGTGGGATATAAATAGCCAGACTAATGACATGCCGCATGTTGCTCAGGAGACCTCATGTTAGTTTACAGCATTTCTCTGATTATTACTTTTTTAATAGAGAGAAGATAAAATACTGGTCTCACAAGCGCAACATGAGAGCCTTAATTTGTTCACATTTTTCTCAGAGCTAGTGCATGATGAAATATTTATATGTTCCTCTCTGGCTGCAGCATTTTGAATGTGCTGAGTTGTTTATTGTTGTAGTTAAGAACTGATGGGGAAAGAAGTACTGTAGCTGTCGGTAGCAGGGTATCCATGTCAAGTATGAAAATAAAATTAACCAAAGCAAACATAGCTACAGATGGTGTTAAGGGCCTGACCTGTCCTTTACAGGTAGAGAATTTTATAATGTGTCAATTTGTGAAACATTTTTACGGAAAGTTGCAGAGTTAAACGCTGTTCTTAGCACTGAAAGGCAAGAAAAAATAAGGTCATTAAAGTGGCTCATAATGCTGACTAAAATAATGAGGCTTGTCATCTTATGGGGGTGTAACACAAACTATCTGCAATGATCAAGAGGAAACAAAGCCACAGATTTTGGATGCTGCCTGAAATACTGGACACTGCTTATGGGATGCCCATCCTTGGCTAATCTAAATGTGACCTGGTGACATATTATCCTCTTTGAGGTCTCACCCCAGTGTGTTCCTTTCTAGCTGTAAATTTATAATTTAAAAAATCAGTAACTGATGAGGCTTGGTATGGCATTTCCACTGCACTGATGACATTTTGGTGGGTTAACTCATCGCCCTTGGGATGAGTTAATAGGCACTGATTGTTATTCACTTTTTGTTTGTATCAGGACTAGCAAAGATTTCTCTCTCTGTACAAAGCGTGGGTGGAATAAAAACAGTGTAATGGGATGTGAAAAAGTGTATAGTCTAGCTTAAAGACCAGACTGGTTATCAAACAAAGAGTTAATACAGTCTTCTGCTGCTGATTTTTCCCATAGTTCCCTTGTTTGACTGTTTTCTGCCCAACTCACTCTCTGCTCAAATCCCAGCCCAGTGCTACTCTGCTGCAAGTCTGCAAGTGTCTGCAAACATGCATTTACCATGGAGAACAGAACAGTCTTAAAAATCACTGTTCCTGACTTACAGCAAAAAACTTCCAGTCCATCCTTGATTTACTATTGCTCACAAGTACTGGGACAACCTTGCAAGAAAACACTGGTGCTCTGTACACGCCAAGAGGTCTGCAAGAGAATCTGAAATACACCTGAACATTGTACTCAGGAGACACAGATGGAACTGAATAGGTGCTAGGCAATAAAAGCAAAAGGCAGCTGATACTTTTTGGTCAGGGCAGGATTTTAGCTGTTGATCTTGCTTGATTCACTGGTTTTCAAATTATCCAAATGCTATCCTGAAAATTAGTTCAGAGACACTCAGAAGGCTGCAGCCCATTTTGAAATGCAGAACTGAACATATACCATCAGAGATAGTCTAGTTGGGCTAAGATGGGACAGGAATTTAGGGAGTCCATGGGGACTGAAAACTCTTAAAGCATTTAAAGAAAAGGGGATACACTCCTCTTTCCCTTTCACTGTGCTCTTTCCCCACTGACCTTGCTCTGTTTCTAGCCCAGAAGATGAAAGCACTACTACCCTTTTCTGCACTCCTTTGGGTCTCCAGTCCTTTATCTCCACTGAAGCCTTCACATCCACAAAGTCCAAGGACCAAGAAGTCAGCTAAGGAGAGGGAAGTCTCCTTACTGCTTTCTCTTAACTTTTTTTGTGCACCCATGCAGTGCCAGCTGCAATCCTGGCCCTCTGTGATTCATAAACTATCCAATTCTTTTTTTTTATAAAACACACTCTCTTAAATCAAAGAATTTTGTTTCATTGCCTCCTGCTGCATGAAGGTCAAAGCCTAGTGATGCATACTTCACTGATTCTTTATAACAGTGCACTCTTCAAGATCGGTTTCATTTGCCATGTGTCAATGGTTTCCACTCCTGTCTTCATATAATTAGAAGAAGGTGACTTGAACAACCCTTCTTCACCTCTGGGAATGTCTGAAACTATCTGTGGATGCCTACAGGTAATTAAGATTTGAGCTTGCTGCTCATGTAAAAGTCTTCCTCTGTTTTGATTATCTTTTTTTTTCTAAAGAAGCCTTATGTCTTCTGGCTTAGATTTTATAGCTGGGCATGGAAAAAATCAGTGTGTTAGAAATGCTGAATATATCAGATACAATGAATTTGAGAATAAATACTTCCATTTCTTTTTCACAATTTATTTTGGCCCCTAACAGAAAACAAACAAAAGAATCAAACCCACAAAAAATCTAATAAGGAACTGAAATAAGTAATTTAAATTAAGGAGAATTATTATACAGGCTAATATAAATAATCATGGGGGAAAAGGCAGATAATTATAATATAATCTCTATTCAGAATTTAGGGTTTTATGGATTTCAAAATGCATGTAAAAAACCACATAGAATCATAGAATCACAAAATGGTTTGGGTTGGAAGGGACCTTAAAGATCATCTTGTCCCAACACCCCTGACATGGGCAGGGACACCATCCATAGACCAGGTTATTCAGAGCTCCATCCAACCTGGCCTCAAACACTTCCAGGAACGGGCATCCACAACTTCTCTGGGCAACCTGTGCCAGTTTCTTATCACCATCACAGAAAATAAATTCTTCCTAATCATCTAAATCTATCCTTTTTGATTAAAGCCCACACCTTTTGTCTATTCTTTTACTGAAGGATATGGCAAAACTTCCATTGATTTAATGAGTTGAATGAAATTAAAGTCTTGCTGAAAAAAAATCTTGTTATTTGTAGGTTTTTTGTCTCTGATTAGATTTCCAATAATATGCAAATACAGGTACTATGTCCTGCCATAACTTATATTAAAGTCTGTGCCCTAATAAACACAACACATTATAAGGCATTATTTATATCACAATTGCATACATTCATGTTAATAAAATACATATGATATAATGCAATAAAAATATATGGAAAGAATAATTTATCACAATACATACTGGAACACATTTTATACAATCCCATAACAGACTTCATAATTTTTCCAAATACCTCTTTTCTGATTCTTATCAAACAAAAATATGATCAGGATTTCATGAAGTGTAGTCTCCATGAAGGCTCTGGAGCTTATGGGAGTGTAGTGTTAGAGACTAGAGATGAGGATGTTTTCATAAAATTAAATTACATTTTAGCATGAGAAAATTCAAATATCATCACTAAATATCAAGAAAACATCATAATGTATATTTGGAGCTACACAAACAGGAAATGTCCCCTTTTTTCCTGATTTGCTAATACCATCTGCCTGAATGGCTCTGACAGGAGGAAATCCTCTGAAGGAAAATGCTGGGACATGTTAAGACTAGATTGGACAAAATCCAAGCAAAAATCTGTATCAAAAAATTGATAGACTAGAGAATTTAAAAGGCTTTTTTGGTCCCTGATTATATGCTATTTAGTGACATTGGATATGAGCTGTATAGCTAAATATTTAATATTAAAATATTTTGAAAAGCGTCATAGAAACAGTATTGTCTTTGTATATTTCTCAATTCAGGATGGCAAAATGGCCAGATCAGTGCAGTGATGATTTTGCAGGACATTGTCTCCCTTTACACTAAGTACAACCCCTGCCATGGAGCAGAGGGGAGGAGCAGCCCAACCAGCTGTGCTTTTACAATAGTCTGGGTCAGGTAGAGGTTTTTGACCCCATGATACTCTCAACTAACCTTTGATGTTCTCTAATGATGACAAAAGCTTGCAGAGGAATGGAAACTTCCAGAAAAAAAAAAAAAAAAAAAAGACTTAGTGGTTTGGTAGTAGGAAGAGTGAAGAAATGAATGTAAATAAGACAATAAATATTCACATTATATGCAAAATGGAACTTTGCATTGTATGCAATGTCTCCAGTTTTCTCAGATTATTGCACTGACAGCTGTGAGAAAGGAGCATGACCAGTAAGGTGTATTTCCTAATTTGCACTTGCAGTCCTGGGCAGGATCTGCTTGCACACATAAGACGTGGCTACAGATTATGCTGTTACTCTTTTATCACGTCATATTTCTATTAATCTTGAAAACAGCCAATATCAAGGTACCCAACATTCTTGCCCTCCAATATTTTTCCTATAGGTTTCTTAAGCACCCTATAAATACTGGAAAGAACCACTGAGGAACTCTCAGCAAGTGTATCCTCCCTCTAAAGGAACAGGAAAATGCTTTCCTAAATTTTATGGAAATCAACTGGAAGTGGTCACCAATCTTGGCATTTCCTTGAAAAATGTGAAATGTTTAATATGTAGCAAGAATCTGTGCTATAGGGAAGTGTGGCAGTCCCTGGACCATCCACAAAGGACAATCCACTCCCTTGGAGAGTGTGCAGCCCCTAAGTTGCCTCAGTTTGGAGAAACATCTCTTTAGAACACCCCTTGGGAGACTTCCTTGTAGCTCGGGGTGAGCAAAAGTACTTCAACCCCTATGCACAGCCCCTAGGCTGTTTCAGTTTGCAGGGACTCTTTTGGGAAATCCCTTTGAGTGTTTTCCTTGTGGCTCAAAGTAAGAAAAAATACTTCAACCCATGAACCTTTGCAGCTCTATGTTAATGTTTCATACCCCATTGGTTATTCCCCTTGTTCCTGGTTTTTACCCTTCCTGATTGGTTCTTTTTGGATCCTTCCCCCCTGAGTGGTCCCTTTCCCAATTCCTTTCCCCATTGGCCAAGTTGTGAAACCCCACCCCTGGCTACCCTATGTAATCCTTCTCCCCCGGGACCAGGGGCTTCTTTCCCCATGGACTTCATGGAATAAAGAAGCTCTCCTGGAGATCAGAAAGACCCAAAGACCCCATCTCTCTTTTACTCCTGTGTCACCTGGGGTGGCAAACGCGGCTCTGCTGCTCAGGCAGCTTCACAAAGAGCAAATCACTGCACTTGATAGTGCACCTAAGAGCTGATCACTTTGCACCTAAGGGTGCACAAAGAGCTGAATCACTCTCTGCCTGAGAGTGCCTGTGCCTCTGTCCATCTAGGTGTCTTTTTAAAGACACTTCTAGTGAGGAAGGTTGCAGCACCTTCACCATCAGACCAGACCGTGACAGGAAAACTTTGTTCAGTTCTGTATGCAAGAACTGGGAGGATAGGGAAGGTTTCCCTTTCAGCGTGCCACAGAAGTGTCAGCCATACTAAAAGAGAGGAGAAGAGTATAGGGTTCTGAGAGCAGAGATTTCTCTTAAACTAATTGTTTCACTATTGATTGATACCAGTGATCAGAGCAGCAAATGCTCACTCAAAGGAACATACACACTTAGATAAGCCAAACAAACCCTCAATACAATACACAGTTCTTTCGTAAAGGTATTACTTCTAATTTAGAAGCATTTTCATTGTTTTGGTTGTTTGCATGTTTTGTTTTTTTTCCCTCCATATTATTCAAATTCCTTCACAATTCACAGAAAATAATGATTGTTTCCTTCTTTATTGAAGTCATTATTATTTACGCCAGTGATAAGCTCTCTTGAGCAGTGAAATCATGTTTAAGAGTCAAGCAAGGTTTAGAGACTGTTGGGTGCTTCACATCTCTCTTAGCTTCAGTGCTGGTACAACTAACAATGATGACCCAAGAACCCAGCAATGAGATTTCTCCAATTTGGGAAAAAATTTGACTTTCAATGGGAACTGGTCTAAGTAATGGCAAGGCACGGGGATAACTGGCAAGGCAATCAAGGTGTTACTGAATCTGACATGAAGGACTCTGTTGGGAGCAGCCAGACAGAGCCCATGTGTGCCACATCCAACAGCTTGTCCCACACAGCTCAGTAAACAACCCTCAGCTGGTAAAGGATGTTCTCTGAGCCTCTTGAAGTAGAATTCTTACATACTCCAGCCTGCCACTTTTCAGGATGTTTGCTCTTAATCAAGAGTACCTGTCTTTTCCAAAGGTTTTGGAGTAGGAGTCCATTCTGTTTCCACTTCAAAAACAAATGTGCAAGAATATGGTCAGCTGCTCACATGTCAGTTGAATGCTGGGAAGAATGAATTGAGATCCAGTACAAAGCAGAAGCTAAATCAAAAGTGAGTTTGCACAATGTCCTGACCCAAGCAACATATAGAGAATGTTGACATCAAAATGTGCTGAGAGATGAGTCCACCATTACACATGAACACAGCTATCCTAATTTCATTGACTTCTAAATTATTTTCAGAGTATTGCACTTCTCTCTGCAGTTCTCTCCTTTGTCCTTTTTTCCTGCTACTTTCATCTTCTTCATGTGTGTATGATTGGCAAAAACAAACAAACAAAACCACAAATGAACAAGCAAAAACCAAAACAAAAAAACAAACAAAAAACAAAACAAAACAAAAAAACAACACCAAAAAAACAAAGAGAGGAGTGTTGAGAATAGCTAATGCAGAGCACTAGAAAATATCTGGAAGGGAATAAGAATTTTTGGACCTAAAGCTTTCTAGATGCTTTCACTACGGTATTTACCACAGCTGCCTTTTCCTTTCAGCATGCTGGAGAACTACACCAGTGCAGGAATGGTAGCCCTTCTTCAAAATGCCTTTTTTTACACCAGATTCTTCAGTTTTTACTCTGATAATTTAACACATACTCAAAGTGCATAGCTCAAAACTCAAAGAAGAAAATTTTTTTTTCCAGATAAATGCTCACCAAACATTGATTAATTTTTTTTTTTTTTTTTTTTTTTTTTACATTAGAGGAAGAAAAGGATGTTCTCAAAAGAAGAGAAAGGCAAAATTCTACATATCAGTGATTTTAACATATCATTTTCTCCACGTTTTTGTGTTGGTGGTGCTTGATGATATCTTAATGTTACTGCTTGATCTAATTTCTTCCTAACAATACCTGGTAATAGTAGAGATCTAATAAGAAACATAAAAAATCCAGAATTCAACCCCCTTGTCACCCAACCACTCCACAATAAATTGAGCTAATCATTAAGAGACTAATTTTAAAGAAGCTACAAATTAAAGAAAAGAGTTCATTATGTGTCAGTAAAAAATATTTAAGTATCTGTGACCCAGGAGAAGAAAAAGAGAAATTGAATTTGACATCTGAGTGAAAACTCTTGGAATAAAAACAATTAGAGCGTTAATGTAAAAGGATTCAGCATTTTTTAATGTAGTTGACCTTTGAAGCCATATGCAAAACAATTACTCTTTTTTTTTATTTTTATTTTTTTTTTTATTTTTTTTTTTTTTTTTAAGATTGCAAAGCATCTCTAAGAGCCCATTTGGGAACATGACAATTTAGAAAATGGAAAATGCATTCCTTAGCCTGACTTTAGTGCATTTGCAGCCTCCTAGCATTACCCATGAGATAACACTTCACTGCCCCTGTTTTTCTGTTTCTCAAACTCAGACAGTTGCATCCCCAGATACCATCTAGGAACCCTGGGTGTTTGTGCATCATTACACTGTCTGCTTCACTCCTTCCCACCCCCAAATTGGATTAGGTCCATCATCCTTAAAGGCAAGGGATAGAACATGAATCATCCATTGCACTAACTTTGAGAAAACTCAAAGTAAAGTGCTGTAGAGTTCCAGAAGTGGCTTTTAATAAATCCATCCGTTCTTACTCAGACACAGCCTGATGTAATGGTTTCCATGGACAGTAAGCCTGATAATGAAACCCTAGATAATGAATAACAAGATCCTAGTAGGATGTTACAATAATAGAAGGTTTAGGCAGGCATTGTCAATCCTAGTGACACCTATTTATAATGTTTTATTAGTGCAAATGTAGCAAAGCATAAAGTAGGATACAAGTCCTTGATGCCTTTTCTGATAGTTTCTTAGTGCACTTAAGCATTAGGATATGCCTTAGTGCATTTTATCATTAAAAGGACTGGGTTCAGTTTCTTCTGAGGGACGTAGCAGCACAAATAAAATGTTGTTAGTTCCAGTCATTATTCCAGGATGTGGGTGATATTTCTCCTCTAGAAAGTAGTCAGTCTATGGCTTGAAAGTGAACAGGACTTCATCGTAGTGGAAGGGGACTGCAAAGTCAGAAGGACAAATTAAAACTTAAGATACCGTGAGGCATTGCTATTGCCAGGGGATCCCAGCAGAAGTCAAAGACTCATTTCCTCTTCTTTTGTTCATGAGTATTCACTGATGGGGCACAGCAGCCTTCACTTTTTCCCCTTGAGCATTTCTATTCATACTTGTAATTATGCAGATTTCATTCAAGCTAATTACAAATAGAAATTTCTAATATCTTTATTAGCATTTTATTTCAGTCCACCACCCATGTTGCTTTTTTCTCACCTCTCTTTCACCTTGACCCTTTTGTTCAAGGATCCTCTTGACACAGAGCCAAATGTCCATTCCACCTTGTGATATTCCAGTCGTCTCTATTCTGCATTTTTTCTGAGTGCTGTGCAGGGCAGAGACATCTGAATCACCTTTGCATGAGCTCATTTGAATGTTTGAAACAGCACAGTATAAGGCACTGCATAAAGCCCATGAACCCCCATCCATCTTCCACAAACCTTACTTGTTGCATATGTTTTTTCATCTATTAAATCTACAATTTAATTTAGTTACGTTTGAACCACCTTCCCGTGTATTTGTTTCTGTGTGTAAGAAAACAACTTTCTCACATCATCTGGCCGTGTACAATGGGTCAGATTTTGTCTTTCGTTTATATAACAAGGCTGGAGCCTGTAGGGCTTAGTGAAAGCAACCTTAGCATCAAAGCCTGGTGGGAGAGGATGTAGGAGTAGTGACATTATAATACTGTGAAGAATTAAGGTTTACTGCATATCCACAGACCTATGAGTGACTTTGGATGGCCTGTGAGGACATTTAGGGGAATAGCCAAAGAAGCAATATCTGTTTTGGATGAAAAACCTCATGTCTGGGAGATTCTGTTCTACAGTTTAGTCCAAGGAAACTGTTAAAGCTGTTGATTGGGATTATGTAGTTTCTGCTCTCAGGACTGAAGGTCTTGAAGCTCTTTGCCCTGAAGAAGGGAAAAATGACCCCTCTTTAAACTTTTAATTGACCAAGATAATAAGGAATTGATATTTATATGAGAAAGCTATCTAATGGAAGAATGACTTTTTTGTATAGGCAGATAGTGATGGAAAAGACAGGACAGTTTTGAACTAAAGGAGGATAGATTTAAATTAGATGTTAGAATAAAATTTTTACGGTGAGGATGTGAGACACTGTCACAGGTTACCCAGAGAAGATGTGGATGCCCCATCCCTGGTAGTGTTCAAGGCCAGGTTGGATGGGGCTTGGAGCAACCAATCGAGTGGAAGATGTCCCTGCCCATGGCAGGGGGGTTGGAACAAGATGATCTTTGAGATCCCTTCCAACCCAAACCATTTTATGGTTCTATGTGCCACCTGGAAAAAGGACTGAGATGGTTACTCAACCATGGCTTATTTTAAATCTAGTGTAATGCTAAAGGCATGATGGCTGTGTGTCAATATTTAGGAAATGTTGCTCTGAATACATGCAGTACATTAGACTGAAGCAGGGTGTCCTGGGGGAATCACTGAAAACATTGCATCTTGAGACCACAACCTGCAAGCCCTATTACACATAATTCTCCATAATATATTCAAAAGACTGTTGTAGTAATGAGAGAGAAGAAAAAAAAAATGATTCAATAAAATTTTTATCTTGATTTCTGAGCAAAAAGACCAAATATGTTGTTCTAATATAAGAACTAGAAGAATAGGAATTTGATGAAAACTCTTTCCTTAAAAAAAACCCAGTAATTTTCTTCCAGGAAACTTTTTTTCTGTAAACTTAACATGAATAATTCATAATTAATCTTATTCACATAAGTGAGAGGATTCATGATGTGCAGTCCTATTCATATGAGCAACGGAGCCATTTTAGCCAATGTAATTAGCTAAGGGTGCTTTGGAAGCCTGTATCAGCACCAAAAAATAAACCTGAATCTCTTGAATCCTGATCTAGTTCCTTAAGTCTGGGAAATTGATCTCTTTGTTTGAAGCTGACCCCTTTGATATGATGCAGTGGTCAAAGGTAATGATTATTCTTCCAGAAAAGAAAGAAGAACATATTTAACAATTGTAGAATTTTCACATCTCTTCTCTGTATCTGATGAATATAAATGCTTTTTATAAAACTTAAATCCCTGATGACTGACTGTATTTCAAAATAAGATTTTTTTAGATTCTCTGGGAGAGCTTTTACTTACATAACAGAAAACAGAGTTTAGTAGGATAACATTGGAACTCAAAAACAATGCATAAATATTTTGGGATCTCAAAACCCTATGGAAAAGCTATTCTAAAAGAACTCATGTTATTTGTGAGTCTTACTGTTCTTCTCTTTCCACCTCTTTGGGATCATACATAATATATTCTCATGCAAAAAAATACTGAACCAAGAAAATCCCCTAGAAATCTGAAAATGAAAAAAGTAAGACCTCAAAGACTGTAAAAGTAAAAATATTGGTGATCTGCTGACTCACAAGATTCACAACAGGCTTATAGAGAAAGTAGCATAGAATTTTATGTTTGTGTTAAATTACACAACATTTTAATGCAGTTTTAATATGAATTATTGATGAATTATGCTTTTATACCTAATAATTTAAATAAACTCAGGAGATAAAACAAAAAAATGTAAAATATAAATGAAAAGGGCCATATTTTTAATATATGTGTGGTAATATTTTATTTTAGATATGGCTATAAACTTCTGCTTTCATGGAACTGATTTTACTTACTATAAAGAGAGTGTCTTAAAGACAAAAAAATTTCTCTGACTGGTCAGAGAATACATATGGTGTATAGGTAGGTGCAATGGCATTGCACACTTCTCATGGCCATTTGCTGCTGTGTGAATTGAGTATCTCCCTGATCCAGACAACTTACATAAGTCCTTTTAAACTGCAGCAATGAAATTATGCATAATGACAAAGAAGGGAGCTGACCCAGTTTACTTGAAATAAGATTCCCCTCCTTCCCTCCAGCAACAGCTGACACCAGCAAGTTTCACTTCAAACTGGGGTTAAGGAATTCTTTAAAACAGAAGAGCAAACTTACAGAAATAACTGTTGAAAATGGGAAACATGTATTTGTGAGCAAATGACGAGATTGGGTTTTTTAAAGCTGATGTTATGAAGCTGATTGCACTCCTCAGTTATTTATATCTAAATGCCTCCACTCTTTAAATTGTGTCCATTTATATTTCAAGTGGCCTACATATACAAGGCTGGTGTTACATGGCTGTTCCACATGCATTGTAATTGAATTACTGAACAAAATACAGGCAGGAGTCGTGGCTTCTGACACTGTCTAGTTATTGCAACCTAATAAGGTCAGCAGAGATTAATTGTGAAATCAGACTGCTATATTTGAGGAGGAAAGTCAAGAATAAAGCACTCTCCATATCACTTTTCAAAGTTGTGACTGTTTTGCCCTCCTGTACTCTTTATTTTGTGCAAATGAATCACAGAATTATAGAATCACTGAATGGGTTGGTTTGGGAGGAAATTCCAACACCCCCGCCATGGGCAGGGACATCTTCCATAGACCAATGTGCTCAAAGCCCCATCCAACTCAGACTTGGACACTTTCAGGGATGGGGCATCCACAGCTTCCCTGGACAACCTGAGCCAGTGTCTCACATCATCACAGTAAAAATTTAATCTTAATATCTAATCTGAATCTACCATCTTTTATCTTAAAGCCATTTAAAAACATTAAACTAAAGATGTGTTGTCTAGTGCCAACTGTGCCTGGTGCCAGGTCAGGAGCACAGGAGTTGGGAAGTGGCAATTTCCCAGTCTCTATTGCTGACTTGCATATTGCAAGAGTTTGATAGAAAAAGAAAAAAAAAAGAAAAAAAAAAA
>VWYO01002383.1:0-12291 GCA_013400275.1 Rhadina sibilatrix | reverse complement strand
GCTGGTGAGAGACTGAGGGAGCTGAGCTGCACCCACAGCAAGGACTGGCTCAGTTTGCCATCTCTCTTTGGAGTGGTGAGAGGTTTTATTGTTTCATATTATTCATTCTTTGTGCTTGTGGGCATTTTGTTTGCTAAATAAATAGTTTTTTTCCACTTTTTTCTGAGGAAGTTTTTTCCTGGACCAGCTGGGAGGTGCGGCCATTTGGGTTTGCTTTCAGAGGAACCCCTTTGGAGGTTTCCTCCCGAATTTGCCCTAAATCAGGACAACCTAGTGCAAACCTAGACTGCCCCGATGCCTGATAGGAGCTTAGATATTTAGCAAACATGTAGGCATTGAAGACAGAAATCTAAGTTCAACTGAGTCAATCTGGAGGAGGATAACACTCTCACTTTTTGTCTGTTTCTTAGGGACTTTTTCCTCAGAACCTGCATTTGATGAAATGGATCTGTACAGTGAAATTGTAGGGACACTTGAAATCTTAGACTCAAGTAAGAGAGTAAGAAGGCACACTGCAGATTTTTCTGGGGCATAAATTTGTTAGAATTCAGTAGTAATTTAGTAGTAAATGAAGAGGAGAATGACTGATGTTTCCAGTAACGACAATGAAATCTCTGTATTGAGGCAGACCCATGTCTTTATCTATTACATACAGACACACACACACATACACACACACACCATACATCTTCCTTTAAGTGCAAACCAAAGCCAAGGCCTATATTCCATTAATATTCAACAGATCTTGCTCCCAGCAAGTCCATGCTGCTGCTCAGCCACCTCAAAAGAAGCTGATGAGAGCTCTGCAGGGCTGTTAGTGAGTGAAAGATAAAGTCATTTGTATTCCCTTCCTTGGTCAATAAGGAGTTGTATCTTCTTTGTCCTCATAATTTTCTTACACTTCTTAGATGGTTTTTAGAATAATTTCTCCTTTCCTCCTGCTTTCTTCCTTTACTTTGTGAAAAAAAAGAAACCAAAACCCAAAAACCAAAAAAAACCAAACCATTTCCCCACACATGGAAATGCGAAAGGTGGACTGATTTTCATTTTTCATAAAAGATAGTGAAAAAAACTCAGCACGAGGGAGAGAAAGGGTAAGGAAAAAGGACAAACAATACGCTTTTTTGTAGTCTTTTGATTAAAAGCATTGACAGCAACTTCACCTGAGGAAAGCTGTATTTTGCAGAGCACCTGTCTAAACACCATATGTTTATAGGCTTTTTCCTTCTAAAATTCTGTAGTCTTCTTAAAAAGACGCTTTGATTGTTTCAAACTGTTCCTATATCTCATGACACTTATTCCAGCTGGCATCATGTGAATGTCATTAAAGGTGAGGAAGGACCAAAAGATGCAAGACAATAAAGCCGATCCTCTTTCTTTCAGAGAAATTGAGTGATTCATAACTCATCAATAATTCCTCTGTGAGATTTTTTGCTTGAGTAGAAGAGACCTCCTTTTTGGAACATATGGGTGAGTCAAACTGCAATAGGAAGAAAGCACGTCTCAGTAATTTAGTTTCAATTGCTCATTTACATCAATAAAAATAAAATAAAAAAAAATACTGTAAACAATGCAGGGCTGTTTTCTTTAGCAATGCACCAGAATAGCTGTAGATGTCTGCATGAATATACAATAGGATCTGTCTGACACATCTCATTTATGTTTTTATTATTTTGCAAGGAACAATGCAAGTCTTATTAGATTCCTCTGCATTCACTTAATGGGGAAAAACAAAATCCCAACATCTTTCTTCCCCAACAAAATCTGATGTGTAAGGATAAAGTCACTCTAACTGCAGACTGCAATGGGATGAGAATAAATTGTAGCTCATATTACTCTCCCAAGTTTCCTGCCATATTTAACAAGTTCCTTACTGACAAAAGCAAACATTAATATGGGCTGACAAGCTTATGGGAAAGAAATGATATAGCCACAAATGACATCATGGGTATCTCTGTTCACTGCAACTCTGATAAAATTTTTCATCTGAAGTCTTTTCCTATTATCTGTGTAACAAAATGGATTCTACTCACCAAACTAATTCAACAATAAAATCCTGGAAAATAAAATGAAATATTTCTCTTCTTGTAAAGGCAGTTTACTTGTCTGAGAAATGGAAGCAAAAAGTAAACTTGTGACATTTCTGGAAGATTTTTTAAAACCAAGAAGGAGTTACTTGTTTTATTCTCAGAATGATATAATTAACTGAAATTTCAAAGAATAGACTCGTTATTTATAACCTCTAAACATACATAAAAAGTGGCTGTACTGCTTCAGGAAACCACTCCTTTAGTCCTCCATTTTCTTTTCAACCCCAGCTAAAAATGGAAGCACAGAAGAAAATAAGATCAGAGCAATTGTAATTAATGATTACAATATACACTTAAATAGTGTGTATATTCTAATATACACTCTATTTAAGTGTATATTATAATCATTAATTGATACTTCCCCTATTTTTCCAATCTTCCTTTAAACCAGTGAAACTGTCCTGCATCCACTGAGATCCTTTCTCAAGGAGTTTTACAGATCTACAACCTGTTGTTCGAATAACTAAATCCTCTTTTTTTTTTTTTTTTTTTTCCTTCATTTTGTACTGGGTTCTTACTTTATTTGATTACCTTCAGATCTTACACTGAAGACAAAGTATAAGTGTCTCCCTGTCCATTTGCTTCATGCCCCTCATGGCTGTGCAGACCTGTCATATCTCCTTTAAATGAGCTCTCATAAGAAATTTTGCTGTTGCTTCTTGGTTGCAAGAGCTCTTCCATGCTTCTGATCATACTTGCTGCCTTCCTTGATTCTTTTCCCCTTCTAATACACTTTTTTACTGAGGGGAAGAGAAACTTCTCACTGTATCTGAGTTGTGGATTATGCATGGATTTGCCAAAGGAGCACTGTGTACTCATGAACGCATAGCATCAGGCCTTCTGAATGCCCTGTTAAAATCCTCAAATTTCCAACAATTCTCTGATGTGAGAATTTTGATTTAGTGATGAAAGTTTCCCCACTAACTTTAATGTTTTGGGGTTTTGTGTGTGACCTTAAATTTATTTGGTTTGGGAATTAATTTCACAGGGTAGGCTGTTGGGTTTTCCCTGTCTAAATAATCTTAATAATCACAGGAATAAGGGTGGTCCTTGTAACATATTTTGTAGGGTTTGGAGAATTTTTTACTGTTGTTGCAGATATGTCAAACAGACAACCCATCAATGGCATAACTCATCTAGTCTTCTACTCATGCAAAATTACTTACCATCAGTCAGTTTTCTTTTTCTGAGAGGTAGTTTCTGAAATATCAGAAAAACTGGTCTGAAAATTTCCTAATCATTCTTAAATCTGTAAGAGCTCACGATTCCCAAATGCACTCTGATTAAGGACATGTTGATAAGTACATTTGAATTCCTAGCAGCCATGTTTCTGTACTAAATAAGCATAGCATTTTTTCGGTTTGTTTTGTTTTTCCCTCATGATGGAAGAGACTATTAAGCTAAGAAATTTGATGTTATCACCCTTGTCCATTTTTATTATTATTATTATTTTTATTTTTTTGAATTCATGCACTGAGTTTTATACATTTTATGCTTTGATCCAGGTTGTAAATTTAAACTTATATTGTTGAAGCATTCCCTATGGTCTTTTGAACTAGGAAAACAACCCTGAAACTGCTCTGTGTCCTTTAAAATACCTTATCTCAAAATATAATCATTTTCTTAATAATATCATCTTCAATGAATAAAAAAAAAAATAAAGCAAGTTTGCTGTAACTGACTGTTACTTTTTTTTCCTTCTTCTTCAGGGTGTACTCCATAGCTCCTCTATGACTGCTTCTATATCTATCTGTATGAAAGACAATAATGGAAAAACAGAAGGCACAAACAATTTTTAGATCTAAGATTTCAGATTTGCTGTTACAAAAAGGTACATTTCATAGAGGCATAAAAATACAGAACACTAAAGAATCACAGTGATCTATGCTATGCCACCACTGGGTTGAATTTACAATGATGGGGTACCAATTTTTAGTTTAATTCTTCAGCAAAAGTAAGTAAAAGAGCACTTTTACCCATTTGTTAGAAAGAACATAATGCCATATAATTTACACGTGCTTCTAGTAAATAAAAGTACCTATCCTGGGAAATTATTTTCTGTGTTTCTTAGGTGCAAACATGAGTCCTGGCTTCTGATCTGCTTTCCCATGGCCATCACCATGGCACTGTGCTAAATGCCATTCATCATGAAATTGTTCTCCCTTTCTCTTCATCAAAGCCAATTTTGAGCTTTTCTAGGTAATGCAGGTGTTACATTGTGCACTGTGATCACCCTTAGGGAGAGCAGTACTTACAACTGCTGTTGCAAGAAAGTAGCTTCCAATATTTTTCTGTATTTGAAAGAGGAAATTGGGTATTTCCAGTAAAGTAAGGGTAATGCAGACTTTTTAGTGTGACTGCTAAATTGATAGCAGGATTCTAAATATGGGATTTTAAACAGTTCTGTTCAACAGCTTCATCAGAGACGTGGGCAGTGGGACTGAGTGATATGATCTTGCACGTGGCCAGAGTGTAATAAACTGTATGAGGATGTATCAAGTCTGAGGGTTGACCTGCAACTTCATAGAGAGGCTTAATAATAGCGAGACAACTTCTCTGGACATGCTTTGCAAAATAAAAGGTTTTAATAATGGCAAAAAATAACAAACATTATAGATAAAAGAAGATAAGCTAAACACAGTGCAGAGAACACTCTTATCCTGCTAAGGCAATCCAAAAAAGCAATTGAGCTCCATTGTGCACCTTTATAAATACTTAATGTTTTAGGAGGGACAACTTGGCCTGCTGCCAATAGAAGCATGTACAGATGTTGAGAAACATTACTAAAGCCCTTGTGCTGGCACTGAGCCAGTTATGATAAGGGAAGATCACAGCGATCTGGGGCTTCTTTGTTAAAGTCAGGGGTGAAACTGGAACCCCTTCTCCTTACTTGAAAGCGCCTGCTCAGGTGTGGGAGTACATTACTACAACTGAACTTACCCTCAGCAANCCTCAGCAAGTTTGCTGTTGACACCAAGCTGGGTCATGCTGGAAGGAAAGGACCTGCACAAGCTTGAGAAGTATGTCCATGTGAACCTCATGAGGTTCAACAAGGACAAGGGTAATGTCCTATGCCTGGGCTGGGGAAATATTTGGTGTCAAATACCAGCTGGGGAATAATGAAATTGAGAGCAGCCCTGCTGAGAAGGACCTGGGGGTATGAGGGTGTAGAAGGTTGGACATGAGTTGGCAATGTGCACTTGCAGCCCAAAAAGCAAATTGTGTCCTGGGCTACATCAAAGGAAGCTTGGCCAGCTGGCTGGAGAGGTGATTCTTTCTTCATCTACTCCACTCTCATGGGGCCCCAAATGGAGCCCTGCATCCAGCTCTGGGGTCCTCAAAACAGGAAAAACATGGACCTGTTGGAGTGAGTCCAGAGCAGGCTCAAAAAATGATCAGAGAGCTGGAGCACCTCTGCTGTGAAGACCCTGTGATCTGGGGTTGTTCAGCCTGGAGAAGAGAAGGTTCCAGGTAGAACTCATTGCAGCCTTTAGGTACTTGAAAAGGGGTTGTCTTGGTTTGGAAAGACAGATATGTGCTAGGGAAAGCTGGAGTTTCTCTTGGAATGGAGAATGTAAACCCTTCACTCCTTTTAAATTATAATTTTGCAATTAAGGGCTTTTAGGCAAAGATTTGGGAATAGGAATAACAGTTTTTTACTAGGAATATTAACAATACAAATGTAGTAGAAAACAAAACCACACAACCAAACCAGCAAACAAACAAACAACAGTCCTGGAAAACTCTGACAGTCAGAGCTACAACCTGACAGCCNTCCCCCAGATTTACAAGAGAAAAACCAACAACAACAACAACAACAACAAACTCCTCAGCTACTTTCAACAAATGAAATAGAATACACATTTTTGGTTTCATAACCCAAGACAGGGGTTGTAAGAAACATGAGGACTCCCTTATTATTGGGGCCTGTTGTGACAGGGGAGCAGGTAACAGTTCTAAACAAAAAGAGGATAGACTCAGACTAGATATGAGGAGGATATTTTTACAATGACCATGTTGAGGCACCAGCACAGATTGCCCAGAGATGGGTCTCATCCCTGGAAATATTCAAGGTTGAGCCAGAGAGGACTTTGAAAACCTGATCTAGTTGCAGATGTCCCTGCTCATTGCAGTGGGGCTTGACTAGATGACCTTTAATGTTCTGTTCCAACCCAAACTATACTGTGATTCTAGCCATATAATTAAACCCTCAGCTGACGTTAGTCAGCACAACTACATTCCCTCTGGAACAGACTCTGGGTAAGAATTTGATTTTTAAAAGATTTTTTAAAATTCTATTTAATTAGACTTTTCATCTTTCAACTTTTTTCTTCCCACTTACATATGCTTCCCCTATATGAAAAGAAAAATTCAACTCTCATATATTCTAGCCATATTTCCAGTCTTCAGCTGGTTTTAAAATTAAGCAAAACATGCTCAGCCAGTTGCCAGACACTACTCCCCTCCTCTCTGCCAAAGTAATGACTTTCTATTTCAGCAGTTCATTCCTGATTACAAAACCAGATGGATTGTTCTCCACTACATGTGCACGTATTCTTGATCAGAAAGTAGCAACCATTGAATATATCATGTACACTGACACCAGGGAGGGAATTGTTCTTCATTCTGCCCAGTGAAGCATGTTGAAACACCTGTTTCCTATCCTGACAATGTTTGTGGCTACTGCCAATGAAGTTAGTGCTGAAACAGCACCATAGAGCCAATTTATCCTGCTTGGACACCTGTTGAAAAAGAAAGCTGCCTAGGCAATTCCAAAGCTCAGGTGGTCCCAGGGATGCCACACTTGTCTCTGTTTATGGGGAAATTCTCTTATCAGTGAAAAAGTCTGCTGTTTGAAGAAAAGGAAGGCAGAAAGGGAAGTATTCTAGTTTATAAAATCTTCCAGTTATGGAAAAAAGGTATCCTTTGCTAGGCAAAGTTCACAGAAAATACAAGAAATTAATCTGAGAACTGGTGTATTTGAAAGAAATAATGCGAACTCCATTTCTTCCGGGTAGAAGGAACCTGAGCTGCAGTCACAAAAAAGGATCTTTCCTAATGCAGGCTTTTGCATCTTGTGTTTTATTACACATGTTAAGGAGCACATTCGTTATCTAGCTCAAATACACACTTGTATTTATCACATGAGTTCTACTCCCTACACTGACTGAATGAGAAATGCATTGTGTTTAGAGTGTATAAGAAAAACTCAGACTAAACACCTACTATAAGGTGATATGAGGTCATTATCACTGACACTTAATGTATTATCCTCGAGAATGGATGAAGAAGAAAGATTGGTGATACTTGGCCTTGCAGAGTTTTACTAGCTCCAGAATTGGCATTGAAACTAGGTAAAAAAACTAACTGAATTTGTGGTCTCTTGATTTAAGTGAAATACAAAAGAAAAAAAGTAGATGTATTTAAAACTGCAAGTCAACTTATTTTTTGTGAAAGTTGAACTCATTTGCAGTGGATTGAAATCTGTGTCATAAAAAAAGAGTCAATTTATTTGTCCTTTGCTTTTATCAAAATTTAATCTATTTGTAGTCAAATATTTTTCATTAGTTCAATGATAATATATGTCCTGGTTTAGGGCAAATTTGGGAGAAAACTCCCAAATGGGGTCCCTCTGGGAAGCAAACCAAAACAGCTCCTCCCCCAAGGGGTCCTGGAAAGAACTTTCTCGGAGAAAAGTGGAAAAAGCTATTTATTTAACAAACAAAGTGCCCACAAGCATAAAGAATTAGTAATATGAAACAAGAAAACCTCTTGCCACTCTGAAGAGAGATGGCAAGATTGAGAAAAAGTCCTTGCCATGGGTGCAGCTCGGCTCTCTCAGTCTCTTATCAGTCCCAGTCCCTGCTGGAGAATGCTGAGGTCCAGGNTTCATGGTGTTTTTATTTTTTGTTTGTTTGTTTTTTGTTTTTGTTTGTTTGTTTGTTTTGTTTTTCTTTCCATTAAATCATCTACAAGTGCAAATCAGTTAAGTACTTTCTCTTGCTAGACAACACACTCTGCCTTAAAAAGTGATCTCTGGGCTTTCACACATAAAGTAGTTTATTTTTATACCTAAATTGTTACTACTCTGAGACTGAACAATGATAATTTGGGGTTCCAGGATTCAAATACCACAGGCAAGTGCAAATGTTGCTGGGGTCCACTAAATATGCTGACCAATATACAAAGACATAAATCAGTTGTTTAGAAATATGATTTGCACAACTGAGTATACTTAGAATTTTCTGATGAAAAATAGTGTTTATTGTATTGTAAGACAATAGCTGTCACAAGCAACTTCAAGAAACTCAAAGCAAAGATAAAGTATTAGGAAACATTTTCCTCATGTCTGAATTCAATTAACTAGTAAGTCTTCTGCTAGAAGCAATATACAGGTCTTGCCAAAGACAATACTGTGTCAGAATTAATCATAGCATGATTGTGATTATTTTAATCTTTTGATAATTTCTCACCATGTGTTTTTTTTATTGACTGTTTCTCAAATCTTCCCTGGAGATATCATAGCATAAACAATCCAAGATAGAAATATCTTACACTCATTTTACAAATTGCACTGTGATGTGAAACTGAATCTCATATGTGTTACTCAGTATAAGGCAATAAATAAGGTTTAAAGAATGCT
Source organism: Rhadina sibilatrix (assembly GCA_013400275.1). Classification (NCBI taxonomy): domain Eukaryota; kingdom Metazoa; phylum Chordata; class Aves; order Passeriformes; family Phylloscopidae; genus Rhadina; species Rhadina sibilatrix. The sequence continues at coordinate 3,558 of VWYO01002383.1, read as the reverse complement.
GAACTCGTGCCTTAGTCGCAGGTTCAAATGACACAAAGAAATTTGCCAAATGAAATTTCAATGACATGTAACTTTGAATTAGCTACACTAATTGCAGTGATGGAGTAAAGCAAACAAAAGCAACAGAGGGAAAAAACCCAAAACAACTTAAAACCTTTCCCCCCCTTAATAAGAAAACTCACAGGTAGTAAATAATAAATGAAGTAGTAATAGAAAGATTTTCACCACACTTCATGAGGAACTCTATTAGAAGTATCTTATCAGTTCATATGAAGAGTTCATGAAAAAAGTTTATATGAAGCTATCAAAAAGACCTGTGGATATGGCACTTGGAGTTATGATTTAGTGGTGAACATGCTGATGCTGAGTAAACAGCTGGACTCAATTATCTTAGAGGTGTTTTCCAACCTATATGATTCTATGATTCTAAATATGCTTAGTCTGTATATTAGAGCTTAGTTCCCAGCCATGAAATCCATTGTGGAATAGTCTTAGAAGAAATATGGTAAAGAATCTATTGTTTAAAATATTTTTTAGATGAGACTGGACAGATCTGGAGGAAAACATATTGTGAAAAGTAAAGTTCCTTTTAGAAGGAGATATACTTGCTGATCATCGAGGTCTCTCTCCCATCTCTGGCTTCTGTGGTTATAATTATAGCTTTCCTTCCTTGAGCTGTGAAGACCCAGGCTCAGCATGTCTACTGAGCAGATCCTTGTCATCAGCTGTTGGCAGGCAATGGTCATTGATGCTGGAGTTCTCAGAAATGCTGAATCTGGTATTGACTGGCCATTTCTACTGATGAGTTGGCACCTTAACCTTTAGTGTCAGCCAGGTCAATAGCCAAATTGAGTTTAGTTCCACCAAGCCTTTCAGTAAAATAGAATCACCAGGTTATTTCTCTTTTTTTTCAAACTGTGAAATGCTGTCAGGGGATAGGAAACTGAAGACCTAGTTATAACAGTTAGAGAATCACAGAAGACAAGGATTTAATGTGCGTGGCTCAAACATCAATCCTTAATTGGCTGGATCGTTGGTAATTCCACAAGAATCATTGATAATTGCCAAAGATTGTTGGTAATAATACACTGTGGGAAAGAACAAGATATGACTGGAGAAGGGCAACAAGATAGGGCAGCAAGTTTCCAGGACAAACATGGTTGTTGAAGTTGCTGGAGAACAGCATGCTGTTGAGTTGCAAGCACAGGCAGTGGGCATGGAATGTAGTGGGGAACAAGACCACCCAAGATCCCAATGCCTCCCACCATTTCCAGAAAGTCTGAAAGAACAGATTGTGCATAACAATTTTTATAGAAAGTGGTAAACCTATCTTCAGTGTAGGGGAAAAATCTATCTCTAAAAAGATAACTCCATCAATCCCAGCTGTGTGACTCAGGATCCTGAACATTCCATCAGCATGATTGATGCTGGAGCCATGACTTGTGAGCTTTTCCTCTTCCTCTCCTTTTTTAAATTTATTTTTAGTTTTAGGGTTCCTTCCTTCCTTCCTTCCTTCCTTCCTTCCTTCCTTCCTTCCTTCCTTCCTTCCTTCCTTTCTTCTTTCCTTTTCATTCTTTCATTATTTTTTCATTCTTTCATTATTTTTTCATTATTTTCCACCTCTATCCATAATCCACTTCTGTGTGCTTATATAATTTTGCTAATTTCTATGCCAAGAGTATAATTTACTAATGAAATTTTGTGAGTTCCTGTAAACCCTCTGACTTTTGTTGCTCCTTTTGAGTACAAGGAATCTATGATGAGTGTCCCCTTCCCCTTAAAGGTGGGTTGTTACAATGATGAAGTAGAAATGAGTTCAAGTCACTGACGATTTTTACGGATAGTGAGTCCTCTGCCCTTGACATTTCAGGAAAGGATTGGAGAGAAGATGCTCATGGGAAAAAAAAAAATGAGGCTGAAAATCTGAAACTCTCAAGAGGAAAAAGGAAGAAAGTTAATGCTGGACTTTGGAATACTGAATAATAAAAGTAAAAAAAAAAAAAAGAACAACTCTGGGATTGACTGTAGGCAGCTAAGTCAGAAAATACTGACAGTGGAGTCAATTTACATCATCTTTAATTAGTTACTGAGAATTTGTGGTGTAAGGTGAGTTTCATTGTCCTGAAAAGATTTGAAATGCAAATATTACTTGGAATTAATGATTGTTATTTGCTATCTCTAATTAAAGAGATCTTAAAACATTCTCCTTAATTGTTTGCTTTATTTTTTTTTATAATAAAGACTGAAACTTCTAATAAGAAATACTTTGTGGTTTCACAGTGCATATTTGGACTGTAGTGCACATCTTAAAGCATTGCAAGGCATCAGGGTCTGATAATACAGTGCCAGAACTGCTACAGACAAGTAGGAATTTTGTTTTAATGTAGCTGTTGGCCCTCACCAAAGACATGGAACAGTAACACAGACCATCCTTCTCAATGACTAGGGAAGGCTAGGGATGCTTTATCATCTCAAAATGGTCATCATGCAGATCACTCTTTCAGAAATACTGTTTTGACCTAAACAGTTTATTTTTACAAGACTATAATTACTAATGTGCATTTATCAAGACTACAAGGGAGCTAAAATGAGAGCTAAGGCTGTGTGTGTAATACAGCCAGGTTCCTGTTACCATTTTCCTGAATAAGGGCCACTCATTGAAGCTCCTCATACCATTGGAGGCCCATAACAATTTAGAAAGAGCATTGAAAGTAGGTGAAAACTATCATTATTTTTCCAAACACACATGCATATACATTCCTGCAGTTGGCAGAAGTGCCACTGCCAGATGATGGATGAAACTGGGAGATGACCCCTGATGGCTGTTAGAGTGTAATTAGAGTGCTTGTAATTATAATAGTAAAATTAACGTTTTTGTAAAGCAGTAACATTTTGATTATGAGCATGCTAAGTATTTTATTTATGTATCATTATCCCTGACCTGTAACTATCATGCTGTAGGAGGATTGCAGATACTTTTCATTTCAAAAATTGGATACTCATTGCCACACAACTGAGTCATATCTCTTTGAATTCTGGCTATTTTGTTGCAGAGGAATGTTTTGTATTGCTTCTATACAAAGAGTGTGTATTTGTAACTCTTGAGTATTGGTGAAGTATTTTCTGACATTGGATAAGGTTTTCAGCCAGTAAAATTTCATATTTAGGTGTTTCACCTGCATCAATTGAATAACTACAGTATGGAGGGGAAGATCACAGAATTACAATCATATATTCAGTTAGAAGAGATCCACAAAAGTTATTGGGTACAACTCCCTGCTCCTTACAAGGCTAACTAAAAAATCCCCATATGACTAAAAGTGTTGTCCAGGCACTCCTTGAACTGTTACAGGCTTAGTGCCATGACCAGTTCCTTGGGGACTCAGTGACTGACCATTGTCTGAGTGAAGGACTTTTTCCAATGTCCATCTGAACTTCCCCCGCTGCAGGTTCATCCCATTTCCTCATATGTTATCTCCTCTGCCAGAGAGAGGAGATCAGCATGCCCTGTTCCCCTGCCTCCCTTCAGGAAGATGCTGTCTCTTGTGAGGCCTCTCC
>VWYO01002381.1:0-49231 GCA_013400275.1 Rhadina sibilatrix | reverse complement strand
GGGGGGCGCCGCGCCCGCACTTATAGGCGGTGGGGGCGGCCCGGCGCGCATGCGCCCGCCCCGCCCCGCCCGACGGGGCGGTACCAGCGCGCGGGCGGGGGTCGCGGGTCCCTGGCGCTGCCCCTCAGGGCACCGCCACCCAAACCAGCCCGGCGGCCTGTATTTGCCTCACGACTTCTTAAAAGTCGGTGGCAAGCGGCGGCCGGGCACAAGGATGCACCTTCAGCTGCTGGAGCGTCAAGAAAGTCTGTGGTTTCTCATTCCCCGTGAGACAGCTGTCCTGACACCAGCCACAACTCTGGCTTACAGTGTATTGCATCAAGTGAAAAAAGATTTCTTTTAATAAAAAGGCACAAACAGGGGAGCTCTGATAAGTGGCGCTGGTTTTAAATTCCACAGTAAAGGGATTTCACCGGGAGGAAGGTGACTGCCAAGTGTTGTGTATTTCTCTCATACCTTCAAAATTTTCTTCTTCAATTTAGCTATTGTCCTCCTCCCTCCATCTTCACCCCCTCTTTTATTCTCATTTCAGCCAATCTTTGACAGCTGTAGGCTTTCACTGAATTGCTGGTCTGGAGCAGCAGATTCTGGTCAAATTCGGGACCGGGTAAATGCATTCCACCCCCTCAGCTTCGCTGCTGCTCCCAGGGAGTTCTTTCCCAGCCGTGGCCCTTCTGCAGCTCAGCCCACGGCCAGAGCTGCGCTGCGGCAAGGGCAGGGTGCGCAGGCGGTTCCTACACACCTTATGCCTTACCTACCTCAGAGAGGATTAGTAACCCGGAGCAGCTAACCTTTGGGAAAGTTTGCACTTATCAAGATGGAAATGGGGCTGCAGCGCGACAGGTTTTATACCAGCCAATCAGTCCAGCTGGGTAAACGAGAAGAAACTAGCAGCGATTCAACTGATGAGGTCTAAGATGCTCCATCTCAAAACTTGAGTAGCAGCTCCCTGGAGCTGCCAGCTCCAGCATGGGGAGCCCACCACAGACAGCCCTGGCCAGTGACAGATTTCGTACGCTCAGACCGTGTTCCTCACAGCACTCACAGCTCAAGACACTCTCATCAGCAATGGGGCATGGGGAGGGAAGGGGATTGCCTGGAGATGGAATCAGAACCATCAGGAGCTTACTGAGCTCCTGCCAGTGACCTGTCTTTGGATGTCTGGCAGCCACAAGTGACAGCACAGCAGCTGTTAAATGCCTACATTCACAGAAGTCTTCCTACAAGATCATTTTCCTTAAATCTGGGTTAGACACACATTTTCATAATACGAAAAGCAGCTTCTTAGTTCTTTCATACGTGGCAAGCAAAATACTTTCCCAGCCCCATCCTTTGAGTTGATGGTTCACTGATACTCAGTAAGGTGGTTCTCTTTCAATAGCAAAACCAGACTATGAGAAGAGAGGTTAAAAGCAGACTATCTAATCTGATCTGTACTCCAAGTTAGGAGTCGTGATCATAATAAAATACCAGCACCAGATCCCCTGCAGAGATAATCTGTAACAGGGACTTTTTATATTCAAGCTCAGGATTTGTCTCAACTTGCCTGGATAACAGCAGAGATAATAGTGTACCTCATTATGCTTTTGTGAAACTTGAAACATTTGGCACTTTGCAAAATGCTTTAGATCCTATTTAGCAATAGACTAATTAGTGGAGTTTGGGGTGGGTTTTTTTCACTGTCTTTACAAGCTGATCAGGTAATATCCCTATGATTTAAATTTAAAAGGACACAAAATCCAGAAACCCAAATATGTTGGAACACATAAATATAGCAACAGTCTTTTCTTCTCTGTGACTTTTTCACTAGTTTTCCCATGTCAAGCAATCTCATTATATTAGTTCAATCTATTTTAATGTAAAATAAACCCATCCCAGATTTTGTAGGACACCAGACACATCACATCCCATGAATATCAGCATAGTGCAGCTTTTAGATATAATGGAAATAACATATAGATGCTCGTGCATTCAGCAATGATCACATAGTCTACAAATCTCTATCATGTACTTAAACTTTATTTTTTTTTTCTTTTCTACAAGTCTCTCAATTTGTACTAATACTACCAGGTATAGTTTTCTGAGGACTTAGGGTCAGTAGAAATGTTCGTTGCCATTTTCCAGCCAAATGCATGATCTCAGGAAAGCAAATACAATGTTTTATTTTGGGAATTTGAAGAACTCACCTGCTGTTCTGCTACTCCTGAAAAATTGTCTCTCTTAGAGCAGGGAAAATAAGAATTTGTCTGAAACAGGTGAAGTGCATTTTCCACATGATTTTTAACACTCTGAGCTGCAAACTACCTGTGCAGCAGTCTAGGGGCTGACTCAATCTACAGCACATTACAGCATCTATAGGACCCAACATCCAGCTACGGCACTGGCTGTATGAGAGCAGTACCTGCATCCCTGTAGCCTGGGTGCAGAGCTGTGGCACAGCTGCCTGTGCCACTGCCCAACCTGGATGCTGACCCTTGAAGGCAGAGCTGCTGTGGGATAATGGCCACCATATGTTTAAGTGGCTTCTAAGACTGGTGTCTTCTTACCTTGTAAATTCATTCAGTCACTGTATTGATAGGCATTATCCTTGTTGTAACAAGGGCTTTTTTTTTTTTTTTTTTTTTTTTGAAAAGTTTTTTTTTTTTTTTTTTTTTTTTTTTTTTTTTTTTTTTTTTTTCTGTTTTTCTATTAGTCTCTCTCCAGATAGAAATTTTTCAAAAGTATTTCTGTGCTTTCAGAGCACAGTGCTTTGCTTTCCTAGGGCTGGCATGCCTCGTCCTAAAGCTCTTCGCAAATACAACAGCTCCTACTTAAAAAAAACAAACAAACAAACAAAAAAAGACAACAGGAGTAAGAAAGGCATGAAAAGAGAGAAAATGCAAAAGCACATCTCTCATTCTGAACAGCTCCCAGTTCAAGAAAGGGAAAAATGAGGACACCCCACCTTGAGTCTGAACTGCTGAGCCATTCACAGCGAGGTACCACAAACATTTGTTGGGGCTGGCTGTGCCAGCACACATTGGACAGGAAGGAAAGAAGAGAAAGGACAAATTAGTGGAAACCGTAACAATAAGCAAGAAATAACAGTCACTATCCTCCCCTTTGGGTGTCTATCCTACACATGAACACAGACCTCTCACCTTATTCTGTATCTGCCTGTTTTGGTTGGAGTCTCTCCTAGGGCCAGGAAAAGGAAAACCCTGTGACACGACTCTCCAAGCTGCCGTGAGCTTCTGTGGCTGTGTAAGCGGCTCTCGCTGTTAGGGATGCTTTGCTTTCTTTATTGTATTTTCAAACCACGCTGCTGTAGCTTGTCACATTGTTGATGGTAAGAGGGAACACAAAACTGGCAGCAACTCCTAATCTCTTTTCTTTTTGACCCATTGGTGATAAAGCTTAGATGGCATGGGTACTGTCTTCTTTTCCCCTTTGGAATTTCCAGTTTCATTCCTGATAGCCTTGTTACTCAGGCACAAGCGAGATTATCTGCTTTCAATTGCCCAGCCCTAGATGCCAAACAGGCAGATGTATGTACTTCCCCATTTTATTTAGCTCACATACCTACTCTTACATCATTACTGTCAAACAATTTTGCAACCTTATCAGGAATCTTAAAAATCTGGATTCTAGAATTACTTTGGCTCTACTGTTGTGTCGACATTGCAAATCAGAATTGTAAATTAAACGTAGCCTGAAATCTTCAGCTAGAACTCATCATCATGGTACTATTGTTTGGATGACTTGGCATGTAAAAATCAGGCCATGCTTACCACAAGAGATGGATTTTACTGCTTTTTGTACACTTCAACAGCAGAGATTCCTCTTCCTGGTAACATAAAATAGAGGAATTCATTCTGATCATGCAGTGGGTTAGTTTAAAACTAGTTTTATTGCAAGTTTTTTAACTTAGAAACAAATCACCTTGGAGTTGAAATCCCTGCCTCTTGTCCATTTATTCCAGCAAATTCACTTCTCAGGCAAAACTGTATTTCCCACTGCTAAAGCAATGCCTTGCTGCCCCCATGTGAAGTTAGTGAGAAGAGTAGCACTGCTGAAACTCCACTGTGGAGTTTGCACGGAGAACCGTTAAATTTGAGATTGCAATCCATACTGACAGGTTATACCAACACAATTTCCCAGGTGAGGATCATTACCAGAATATATGAGCTTACCTTAGTAGCCTTTCCTTTTCTTCCCACCCTGGTTATTAGGTACCTTTTACACTAGTGTACCCGTGACAAGTATAACTTAAACACCATCAGCACATTTAAGGGTGGAAACGGCCACTCCAATTGTGGTATTGGTTGCATAAGCTGGACTGGTTTTTATTTCTGCTTAGGGAACATATTTAATATCTACATTTTAAAATACACGTGTACTCATAGCAAAAGGCTTTCTTTTATTGGCTCTCATTTCCTGGAGAATAATTAGATCAAGATGACCCAAGGGGAAAAAAAAAAAACCCAAACAACAAACCAGTCACAGAATGAGGCAAAGGACTGTAAAGATGGCTTTGAAAGAAGGGATATGAAGTTAGCACATTCCTCAGGGGCTGGGCTGTGAATCTGCAGTGGCTGCACCGGCACCGAGCACATGAGGAGGCACAGCTCAGCTCCTGCTGTGAGCGCTCGCTCCCAGCACACGCCGCAGTGACAGCAGGAATCAGTGCTGGCACCACCTTATCACAGCCGGCACAGGCACCTCCCGTATCGCCCGTCTGGCTCCAAAATGCACCGCTGTCCTGATAACGGGGCTGGGGGATGCAGCTGAAGGGAGGTGAGCGGGTAACAGTATCTCCAAGTGCTGGGAGACATTTCCCTATAAATTCACAAGTGCAGGAGGAGGTTGTCACTCAGAAAACGTCCTCCAGTTTCAACACAACCCAGTCGGAGCAGAGCTTTAGGGAGCTTGTTAGCATTGTCCAACTACTCAGACAGCCGTGATTAATAGAAATGTCAGGCTCTTCTCCCTCAAGTCTTAGTGCATTGATTTTTGGAGCTTCCACTTGCTGCAGACACAACAGATTGCTGTACAATATATTTAAAAAGCCTGGATACAAAGTTGATGTGCACAGTTTTAAATTGAAAGGGATGCTGTTTCCTAATTGATTTATTACTTCTGCTCCAACCAACCACTCCAGCCACTAGCAAGAAAAGAAAAGAATTTTAGTATTTTTTTTCCACTCCACACACAAAAACCAGAGGAAGAATTGCTTGTGGACTAAATCCATCATCCCACCATCTGTGTTCACAGTGAGGCTGGCCAATTTGACAAGACATCATTATTAAAAAGTCATTTAAACTAAAAAAAGAAAACTCCAAAAAAGTACAGGAATTTTCCACATTCACCCTTCAGTTTATGCCATGCAGAGCACAAAACTTGAGCATTTTATCAAATGCAGGAAGAGAAAACTGAGGATATTTAAAACCAGAAGTTTACTGTTGTTCACCTCCTAATGCCATAGTGCAAGACAAGGATTTGGGCATCATATAGCTGAAGTAGCATCACTCTGCAGCTGTTGCCTTTTATTGCATTTTTTGCCTGTGCAGTGAAATCAGTAAGGTTCCAGCAAGAAAAAAAACCCACTCCTTCTTATAGTACAGCTCAACAGGACTTAATGCAGCTAAATTTGCAGTTTGGGGGGTTATATAGGGATTATTACTGCAGACAGGCAAGAAGCAGCAACTTGTTGTGGAAAATGAACAATATTTATGAGAATATATTCTAGATTAGGACATTTTATATACTGCTTAGAAAAGAAATAAAGAAGACCGTATTTGCTTGAATCTTTTCTCTTTTACTTGACAATTATCTAGCTTGGCAAGCTATTTTACTTGACAATTATCTTCTTGTCTTTGGAATTTTGCCCCTCCCCCCACTTCCCAGGGCTAACTTTAAAGGATACATCCAGCACTCTGCAGCAGTGTTAGGTTTTTTATGTTACAATTTCTGTCACTGGTGGACTGGTATCACCATCCATCTACCTGAGACCAGGATCTTTCCCCCATATCCCTTCTGCCCCTGTATTTTCCAGCAGCTCCAAAGTCTGGCAAGCCCTGATGCCATTCCCAATGTGGATATCACCATGACAGAGCAAGAAGCACCAGCTGCTGCAACACTAGAAATAAGTCATGGGAAGAGGTGATGCTGAAGGTGACAATTCTCAAGTGTAAAATGACAAATTACTCAGAAGAGCATTTCTAGCTAAATATTTTTACTAATAAAGCATAAATTGAAGCTAATACACCTTTGTATTAGACCTGCATCTCCATCACAGAAATTAAATTTCAACAAGGTGCCACAATCTTTCTGCAGTTCCAGCCTCTTTTTCACATCCCCAATACAAGTGGGAGGTTGATATTGGCACTGACAGCATCATCACACCCGAAACCAACATAAGCAATGTTAAAAGCCTTCCCCCTTCTGTCTCAGAGCAGTGCTCAGCATCAACTTCTCTTTGCTACCATGGGATCAGGTAAGAGCTTTGTTCTGTGGTTCATACCACATAAGCTTAGTTAGCAGCCAAAGGTCTCCCTGTCCCTGGGAATAGGGCTTGTGTCTGATTTGGATGCTGGAGGTATGTGAACTGCCTGCTCCTTAGTCAGCAACTAAATAAAATAAGGTAAAATACAATTTCTATTTGAGACTGATGTTATGTCCATTACTAAGACTCGTTTCCATGGCATTAAAGCTGGCACCTTCCTTCACTACCACTTCTGTTCATTCAGTTGGTCTGACCTGGTGCTAAATTAGAGCCCCTGTAGTTGTTAAAGGAGGCAACACTCTGGAGAGCTGTGCCACACACAGCTGCACCAAACAAAGGCAGCACAGTGTAAGAGACACCATCACTCCTCCACACATTGTCACAAAATAGGAGATCTCCAGCAGAGATGGAGAGATGTCCCCACACTACTAAGGATTAACTGCTCACTGCCATTGCTTCCATCTACCATTTGGGCCCACTCATTCCAAACTTTGTTTTGAAAGATGGACTTTTTTTTCCAGTAAGGACATCTTTATCATATCTATCTTACCTTATCCCCAGACAGAACCACAGCAAATATGCTCAAAGGTTAGATTCCCTTTATGTGTATGTTAATAAAGAAATGAGGATAGCCCAAACAGCCAAGGAATGCAAATACTGTTAACAGGATGAGAAGGCTTGGGTGTTTTTTTTCACTTTAGGGTAGCTTCTACTTAGGTACTTAACCATGGAGTTAATAGACTACCCAATTCTACACAGCTTGTGCATACTTTTTCCCCCAAGGTTTCACTCAATTCAAAGTCTACTCAAGCTGCCTGTCACCATTTTTTTCCCCATGAAAATTTATCCCCTTCTCCTCTTAATAAGAGTACATGGTATTTTTCAAGTTTCATATAATAAAGTTTGATTTTGACTTCGAATATTCATAGAGTGTTTCTTTCCCGTTTTAGTACAGCACAGGGACTGATCAAAACCTCATCCTCTTAGCTTTCTTTTGTGGCCAGGATCATCATCACCCCAGAAGCATATCCTGTTATCACAAAATGCCACATTAAATGAACAGAGCCAGCAAGAGATCTTTTGCCCAGGAGCTATATGCCAGCTTCTAATCAGAACTTGATTTTGGAAGCAATTACATGACTTTCTAATAAACTGCTGTCCTGCTGGTACCCAAGCACACGCCGTACAGTGATCCCTGCATTAAAGAGAAAAGAAAAAAAGAGAAATCCATCAGTCTGGGAAACATTAATTGAACAAAAAAATATCTTTTGCCTCTTCAGCTATTAACCTCTTTAGGACAGGAGTATGTATTCCAAGTTTTCCATACAGCTGCTCAACAGAAATGACCTGATATCCTGGTGAGGGCTGAACTGCACTCAAACAAAAGTAAAATCAAACCAGAAGCTCTTCTGGTTTGTAGAAACTTCTAAACTTAATCATACCCTGTTCATAATAAGGTAGAATTGCGTTACTTCTAAAGGGTGAGGAAACAAAAAACAAAGCTAATGAAACACACAGCTTACTCACCTCCTCACTCTGGCATTTAACAGCAGCCATGGGTTATAAAGATTAAATTCCTGAGGCGGAGTGAAAAAAGCATTAAGTAATAAACCTCCTAGCAACAGGAGGCAAATGGGTCAGAAGGATTGTTCAAATATTGAAGTTCAACAAAATTCTACCACCTTAAAAAAAATGTGTCAGAAAATGTTAACAACAAGGAAGCAAAAGGTGACATATCTTGTCATAGAATTGTTTAGATTGAAAACATCAAGTCTGACCATTAACCTAGCATGGCCATGTTCACCACTAACCCATGTCCCTAAACATCAAGCCCACATTGTTTCTGAACACTTCTAAGGATAGTGATTCCATCACGTTTCTGGGCAGCCTGTTCCTGTGCTTTTCAACAAGCCTTTCAGTGAAGAATTTTTCCCTAATATCCAAACTAAACCTGCCCTAGGACAACATGAGGCCATCTCCTCTTGTCCTGTCACTTGTTGCCCGGGAGAAGAGACTGACCTCCATCTGGCTACAGCCTCCTTTCAGGCACTTACGGAGAGTGATGAGCCCCTGAGCCTCCTTTTCTCCAGGCTGAGCACCCCCAGCTCCCTCAGCTGCCCCTCACAGCCCTTGTGCTCCAGACCCTTCCCCAGCTCCCTTGCCCTTCTCTGGACACGCTCCAGCCCCTCAATGTCTTTCTTGCAGTGAGGGGCCCAGAGCTGAGCACAGGATTTGAGGTGTGGCCTCAGCAGTGCCCAGTGCAGGGGGACGGTCACTGCCCTGGTCTTGCTGGCAACACTACTACTGATACAAAAGCACCAGTCCAAGCCATGAGTAGCCAGTTTCTCCAGGAGGACACTGTGGGAGAACATGTCAAAGGCTTTACAATAGTCCAAGCAGAAAACACACATAACCTTTCCCTCATCCATGAGCTTGTCATCACCTTGTTACAGAAGGAGATGAGGTTGGTCAAGCAGGACCCACCCTTTCACAACCCCCTGCTGGCTGGGCCTGATCCCTGGTTGTCTGCACATGCCACATAATGGCANCAGGCTGAGCACCCCCAGCTCCCTCAGCTGCCCCTCACAGCCCTTGTGCTCCAGACCCTTCCCCAGCTCCCTTGCCCTTCTCTGGACACGCTCCAGCCCCTCAATGTCTTTCTTGCAGTGAGGGGCCCAGAGCTGAGCACAGGATTTGAGGTGTGGCCTCAGCAGTGCCCAGTGCAGGGGGACGGTCACTGCCCTGGTCTTGCTGGCAACACTACTACTGATACAAATGCACCTGTCCAAGCCATGAGTAGGTTTCTCCAGGAGGACACTGTGGGAGAACATGTCAAAGGCTTTACAATAGTCCAAGCAGAAAACACACATAACCTTTCCCTCATCCATGAGCTTGTCATCACCTTGTTACAGAAGGAGATGAGGTTGGTCAAGCAGGACCCACCCTTCACAACCCCCTGCTGGCTGGGCCTGATCCCCGGTTGTCCTGCACATGCCACATAATGGCACTGAAGATGATTTGTTCCAAATTTGCTTCCCCAACACTGAGCTCATGCTGACAGGCCTGTAGTTTCTTGGATCATCCTTCTGACCCTTCTTGCAGACAGGTATCCCATTTGCTGACCTCCAGTCAACCACGACCTCTCTGGTTTACCATTTAGCTCTGGTAAATGATTGAAAGTAGCTCAGCCAGTTCTTCCATTAGTTCCTGCAGTATCCTTGGGTGGATTCCATGCAGCCTCACAGAGTTGCACCTCTCTAAGTGGCATGGCAGGTCACTGACCATTTCACTGCACGTGCTGCATGACAGTTACTCCCACAAGGGTCCCATGGTGGTAACTGGCAGCTTCCTACCACCTGATGAACATTCAACATTGAGCTCAGAAGAAATGATCCTGAACTGAATTATAAAGTTAACCCATTCACAGCAGTAAACCTTGTGCCTTACATCCCCTCACCTCATCCCCATCACACCTCCATCCTCCTTTTAAGGAACCTACCAGCCTGGTTGAGTGGAGATGGGATGTCACAGCTGTGCTGAAGCTCCATGGATACTGTCACAGTGGGTAACCGCACTCTTCCAGAGCTGCTGCAGGCATCAACTCCATGTCACACCCCTCCCCAAACCCAGGTGTCCATTTCCATGACAATCCATACCAGTCAATGACCGTGATACTTTAACCATCCATCAGTGCCTGGAGACAGCAGCCACAGTGCTGGAAAGGTACTTAATGAGAGGGAAGAGAGAAACAGCCTGACAGCACAATCCCAGCAGTTACCTCCAAAACGACATAACTTATTGCTGGAAATTTTTGTACATAGATAGTTCTTTGTTCTTACAAACTAGAAAAAGTTTTAGGGAAACAAACTTTTATAGAGCATAAGGCATTTAGGCTCTATCATACTGATAGATACTCTTAATTTCTCGTTAAGAATCTACAAGGTGCTTCTTCTGCTGAGACATTCCATGTATAACCAGTAACATAACTGAGCTGACATAAATGACTGGATTATTTCTACTGTTCTCATGAGTAGTGGAATGGAAATAACTAAAGAATTACCACTGACATCAAAGTGGGGGGAGAAGGCCACTAAAGGTATATTTCTGAACCTTTTTTCAATTCTTTAAAAAATTGCTATAAATGCAATCATGATCCAAAATACAGTTATGTTCAGAACACGTAGATGGAGGGAGTGTAGTTGAATTTGGATTTTTTGTTGTAAGGAAGATGCATAAACTCTGACCCACACTTATTTCAATCTCCTCCCTCACAATCCTCAAGAAAGAAGTAGGTAAGCGTAATATCTATCTAACTGATTTGACAGAAACAGAGACATATGCAAATGCAAAGAAAGTTCTGGATCAGAAAGAGGTTCCTGAACCAAGCAATCTAAGGCATAGCTCTTTCCCTTCTCCTGCTATCTTCATGGTAGGGAGAACGCTGAAGGAAAAACAAGTTACTTCTAGTAAAAGAAAGGGGTCACATACATAAGTTTACACCACAGCTGTACAACATGGTACAAACTAAGAGAAAACCATGTGCACGTGGACTTGAACCTTCTTCCAGACCAGACTTTCCTTTCTTGACAGAACAGATAATCTAGACTTGATTTAATTTCATGGTGTTTAAATATAGGTCAGCTTCTTAACCTGCTTTGTAGAAAACCAAGCCACAACTTGAACACACTTCACATGCAGGAATGTATTTTACACTCTAATCATATTAACACATCTTTAAATTGGGAAAAAAAAAATTTGAAACAGTGTCTACAGTGCTGATCCTCAAAAATCATGGCTAAATTCAACCACCCCAGTAATAGTCTGGGAATGTAATTATTTCAAATCCCATTTTGACTTTAGTTTCTACTACTGTATGTGATTATTCTATTATATAATCACTTTTTCAGTTAGGCTAAATTAAGGACATAACTGCTGTTTAATAGGAAAAGAAACAGCACAGGTACCCAGGAGGCTCAGACTGTTTCCCAATTTACAAAGCAATTCCTAGCACTGTGTTACGTTACACCATGATCCAGGTTTATATCGTTCACTGTGGAGAAATTCTAGACAACCCCACAATACAATACCTCCCCTTTACTCCCCCTCTCTCCACACTTTCAATCCAGGATCAAGGCCCTAACTTCAGCAAGAACAATTCTGCACGATGTGAATTCTAGGAAGAACAGTTCTACATATTAGCCAATGAGATTTTTGTTTCTCCTATAATGTAGGAGAACGACAGGAAATGATCTCTCTGATAGGCAAATATGTATTACAAGGATCACAGCATTACTGTTTTATTGTTTGCACAATGGTAAGTTGCACATATGGACAAACAGTACACATTTAGAATTAGTTTCACAAATTAATACATTATAAGAGTCCAGTGGTTTAACATATTAACTATTAAAAAAAAGCAGTAACAAAGGAATACAAACGTTACAGTTTTGACTGCAGCCCAATAAAAGTTTAAAAACAGGTTGAAATCAAAATAAACCGTAAGCTTTATTTTTCTGTGACATAAAAAAAACATGTATCCCTTCCTAAGAGACTGCTCACAAAGATGCAATAACATACAAGTACAAAAGTGACGAATTCTGTGCTCAGTTTCCCTTAATTTCATCAGATTAAGTGACAAACCAAACATTTGTCAAAGAGCAATCACTGCTGAATGCAGACCTTTCCAAAACATACAAAATGGTAGTAACATTTTAACAATAGAAAGCAAATGACAAAACCTCTACATAAAATCAACTTGGCTCCAAAGTTTCATGCTCACACATCAACCTGGCATCATTATTTGCAAAGAATCAATTGATCTATTATTTCCTTTTTAAGATATTTTCCTGGATATTCCTAGTGCACACCAAATTGGAGATGCAGAACAAACAAGCTATGATGTTGCAGTATATAAGATTCATAAACTACTGCTGCAACAGTTTTAACCTTCAAATGACATCATTTTCCTCTGTTCTTGAGCAGCAAGTTACTGTACTACACCTTGTTTGAAAGCAGATGCCCAACTGCTTTTAAGGCAGTGCTGACAAGAAGCTCACGAATCAACTTGGGTTTGTAACACTTAATTCGGGTTTTCATTAGAACAGTGCATCCTGTCTCACGCAAATGCAGGGAAAAGTTCATGCAGCCTGGCAACTCCTGCTTGCACACAGACCTTTCAGTAGCATCCTGAGCTTTCAGCTGAAATCCTGCAGTGCCCTACTCTTCAGCTCAGGAGAAAAAGTCAAACAGTTTGGGAACATTACCTATGAAATGTCTGTGTCGAAATCTCAGACTCTTCTTCAGAGCTGGCTGCTAAATGGGCCAAGAAAATGGTTAAAAAAACCAAAACAAAACCTAAACAGCTACTAACCACTATCTAGAAAACTTTATGAAATAGTAAACATTGTATTTCAGCTGGTTTTAAACAACAAAACACAGAAGCAATGATGACACAGCCTGGGACCCACTTTTTGAAATTTCTAGGAACATCAAGATACGGGTCCACAGGGCAACATGGAGGAACAGAACACACAAAGAAAAGGAGATCTGTCTATGGGGGAAGGTATGCACATCTGTGTTTTATACATATACATATATATATATACACATACATACACACAGATGTGTGCACTGTACTGTATATATTTACATCCATATACACAAAAACACCCTGAAGTAGATTTAAAGGCCATATCCAGGAACAGAAGATATGAACTCTAGTATTTGTACTAGAATATATTTTATCTGTACAAAAAAAAAAACAAATATGCATATATTCATATGGTATAAAGCTTATTAACAAAAAATATTCTGCTACTAACATTAGGTTAAATAGATGATTTTACAAGATTCTTTAATAATAATGCAGTATAGAACATTTCTAAAACTAGGGCCCAAAATAAAAATACATAAATGGGTTTCTATTCACAAGAAAATAGCTGTTCAATATGATTTCACTAGGGAAAAGTAGCAAAATTTTTATAAATCTCCTGTGATGCAATTTAATTAACGTATCAATCTAGAAAAATAGACTTTTCAGATGAAGAAAGTTGATGCACTTCCCCTTCCCTAAAAGGGGTGCCTATCTTTTCCCTCGCTTGTTTCCAGCTGGAGGTTTCTTCAGCTGAAGAAGTTGCCCTCCTGTCCCAAAGCCTGCAGATGCAGGATTAGACACCCCGAACGTCAGGCCAGCTGATGCTGTGATGCCAGGATTGCTGAAGTTAAACCCAGATGTAGTCGAGCTCCCAAAGCCTTATGGGGGAGGGAAAAATATTTTAAAACATCAGTTATATCAGGACTGTAAATTTATTTTCCTTGAAGTTTTTAACACCAGCCATTTTATTACTAGCAGTTGTAACACTTTTTACCAACCTGGATCAACAACAGTGAATCACATTGCTAAAGCACTTGAACTTGCCATGGCAACTTGGATATTGCAGCAGTAACAGTAATTACCCTCAGTGAGTGCAAACAATTACATACTAAATCACAAATCTGTTATACCATTATCCATACAAGAGCAGCAAACAGAAGTCTCACTGAAATTGTACAACGGAAGAACCACAATTCCTCAAGTTCTCAGCATAAACATGCAATGCACTCCTAAGGTGGGAGAGAAGGCAGCAAGTACAGGTGAACCATGGACCACTCACAGCAGAGAAATGGCAAAGCTGGAGTTGGAGTCTTCTTCTTCCTGACTTGGCTACCTTTGCCTGCCTTTGCCGGCACAGACCACACCTTAAATGTGAGGCATAAAAGGCTCAAAAAATCCTTGCCAAACTGTATTTAAAAACATCCTTTACCACAAAGCAAAAAACAGTGCTGGAAACAAAGCTTTGGAAAAACTGAATGACTGGCAGAGCAAACTGTGCTATTTTAACTCCTCCATCCTCATCTATCACGGTAAACAAACTGAACATTTGGTGCAGCTATGAAACAAGATCAGTTGAAAAAAGTCCCCCTGCAGTTTCCAGCAACAGTAACACTAATTCATTTCACTTTCTTTTATAAATTTGTATCAGTTATATGTAATCAACCTAGATAGTAATTGCAACTATTAGAGAATGCTAGAAATTTCTCAAAGATTACTTAATAAGAAGCAGAACTTCATAAATTCACTTTTTGTTGTCTCAAGAGAGACCACAAAATAATAAGATATGAGCAAGTTCAGATTTTAACAAAGAGCTTGATCTAAATTGTATATGAAAACCTGCAAACGATTAAGATAATAAGAAAAATGAGACTGGCTGACAATCAAGAAAGAGTGTATTGTCAATATATGTTATTTTATATTGCTTCATTAGTTCTCCAGCAGACAGTTGAAGCAATCTTTTGGTCACATCAGTATCTTCAACTCAATGCCTAAAATATTTTTGGAGTACAGAAACAAAAGCCCAACTGGCTGTCTCATCAGAATCCTAAAGCAGGATTCTCACAAGCCTGATGTCTTCTGTTCTCTCACTTGTTACTGACACCCTACATTAAGAACTACTTCAAAACATAACATGGAACTCTTCCTCCTGCAGTGTCTGGATTTGGGTTACACACATCACCTTGTCAAGAAAATTCATTATCAACATTCCAGTAACTCACAGTCCTACAGCATGCAGTTGCCTATACAGAATTTATTGAAAGTGTAATGGTTGTGCAGATCTAGAGTGTGATTAATAGTGACTGATAGTGTTCATTATCTGGGTCATGTTTAAATTTTGTGGGCTAATTTGTCTCTCATCCTAGGATGAAGGGGTGAAACACATGCAAGTGTTACTCCATTTCCCTGATAACTCTGAATCCCAGCTAAGATGTATCAGGGAGTCTCAAGAATGAAGAAAGTTACCTTTTTACTTCATGTATGTGAGATCACAGGCAAGCATTGCTTCCCACAGAAAACACCATGAATGCCATTCATAATAAAGCTGCATGTCACCTATAAGTGTCAGGAGTTCAGTAGGCAAAAGTGCTTGTAAGTTACCTCCACCTTGCTGCTTACAGATGCAGGGATTATTTTGAAGCATGCAGGGAAGGCAGGCTACGCTTTATTTGAGTAATATTACAGTAAGAGGTGCATAAACTATGGGATAGAGGACTGAGAAATGCTTGTTAATTTAGATACAACTTGGAAAGTAACAGCTGTCATGTTAGAAGTGACACTAAGGACAGCAATAAAAGTATAGAAAGGCAGAAATATGGATTTCTCCTGTCATGCCAGCAAAACAAGGCCAAAGTACCAAGTTTTGTTAGAAGTGGTCTCCAAAACCAAACCGTAAAGCTGAACACTCAAATGAAAAATAAAGACAAAAAACTTAAACAAGGTATACATTGAGTCTTATTCCTGTTGCAAGAAAAGACAATCAGTCACTGAGACAATAGCTCAGTTTAGCGGGAAGACTCACAAAGTCTCGAACCGAAGGTACGTGTGAGCACCAATGTCCTTGCTGAAATTACTTTTATGTACATGTGAACAATGATTTTCAGGAATTAAACGACAACCTGTCATGTAAATGACAACCTGCCCTTCGAGGACACAGCCTTCACATCTCCCTGAAGTGCATTAAGATCACACTTTATCCACAGGCTTGTGCATCTCTGCTTCCATCAGCCCTTCAGCTTGTTAAGCCGAAGATGAATACATACCTCCCCATAACATTGGTTTTTTTGTAAATTTAATACTACAGGGAGAAGCAGCAGTTCCTCAACGGCAATCTATTTCTGCTTTCATCCTCCAGACCACAGTGGGTGCTCTAGACCAAAAATGTATTTCAAGAACAGCTTTAACTGATTTATTATAGCCTCTCTGTCTAAAAGCTGCTCATGGATTCTATTAAGGTCTGTTTTTCAGCAATAAGAGTCCATCCAGCCATGATCTCGCTTGACTGTCTCTTATCTCATTAACTGAGGCTGCAATTCTTCAATAAAAATAAGTCTTCAACAATAATTTTCAACTCAGATCTTCAAAGTATATTTTGGCATCTGTTTTCACAAAAATTGTGTTTGTACACTCCCCTTCCTCTTAACATTTTATTAAATTATAAAGCAAATTCAATGGTGACTTTTTTCATTTTTCCCATTACTTTGGGAGTTTTAATGTCCTTTATAATAGCCCACTAACATCAGCCTCTTTGGTTGCCATTAAATGAGTAAGAGTAGGAATTAAATGGGACTTGTTTTGGAGTCAGCTTTCCACAGTGTCTCTGTGTTTCAGAGGACACCTGAGACACCGTTCCACTTCACAACTGTGTCCACTAAAAAACTGCAAGGAGACTGAAGCTGCTCTGCTTTTCATCTACTGATAAACACAACTATTCCTGGACCAAGCCAAATTTACTATTTAAAGATGCTCAAAAACTATCAGAAGACTCAGAATTTTCTCCTCAAACACACAAACTGAAACTGATGAGCAGTAATACCACTACAAACATTTTTGCATCTTTTAAAGCAATTAAACCTAACTCATAAAAATCAAACACTTGACAGAATCAATTTGGGAATTTATAATTTTAGTTTTAAGATAAGATCAAACTGATGGAAAATCTGTGGAGGAGAGTTAGGGCAGCCTAAGCAGCTGGGAACAGTGTGTGCTAGACCACACTCTTACCTAGTGTTCCCAAACACATTACTCTGGAAAAATACTTAACTGCTCCTATCAAAATCCAAGCAGCAACAACAGAGAATTCCATAACCCACATTCACCCTACTTTCCTAGCTTTTCCAAAGAAATAGATTCAGAAACAAGATGCAACCATTATACCATAACATAAGCCACAATATGCTTTCAGGATCCTGTAAACGATACATAAGAAACAGAACACAATAAATTTTAAAAAAGTATATAGAACCTAGCTAGCCTCAAGTATCATTCAAACCCATTTATACACCCTCAATATAATTAAAGATCATATGCAATCCAGATGATATGACATATGATTTTGGATATAAAAGGTAAAAGTTAATGTGTTTCTCAGCTACCAGATTTTTAATAGCAGTTCCTATTCTATAATCCCAGTCTAGATAAGGATTTCATGACCATTTGATTTTCCAAGCACAAAATGATGGAAATTACATTTCATCTGTTTTTATTCAGCTACTTTCTGTAGCTGAGACTCTTGAGATAATGAAATATCTTCATTTTATTGGGTGCAACTCCCTCACTTGCAAAAGACACTGATGGCACTGACTCCATGACAAAGCCTGATTTGAGGGAAACTGTATTTAAATTGCCTCTGCACACCACCAACATAGCCAAGACAGACTTGTTATTTACTTAGGCTGGATACTTCCTTGTGACAGACAACTGATCCATACAGGTGTTAAGTTTTTTTTAACATATTAAAAATTCTATTTTTAATATGTTAAAAAAAAAGTATTAACTTTGTAATCCAGCAGCTTTAAATTTTACAATATTTTTTAATATATAAACTTAGGAACAATAAGCTACAAGATAAAAACATAAGCAGTGTAAGTCTTCTAATTGTTTCTCATATTAAGAACTAAGTAAAAGAAGGTTGATACTTGGACACCAGCTACTGTAAAGAGTTCCATCAAGACCTTAATAGGTTGCTAACATCCATGAACGTTACACAACCAACTTAGTGAGCCATTTGCACCTTATACTGCAAAGCTTAAAGTACTTTACAGGCCTAATCACTCATCACTAACCAAGGAGAATCCAGAATAAATATCATAGCACTTCCTAGTAAATACCAGCAAAAAGCTGTTTTCTTCTAATAGCAGTTGTTCAAACGTTTTTCTTGAGACTTGCTCCTCCTCCAATGTGCCATTGAAAAAAGATTGCAAGACTGAATATATTTGCTTAGTAATATCTTAGTAAGCTATTATTCCTATTTAAAAGGCAAATAAAGATGCCAGCTATATTTCAGACTTCTGAGTTAAGGCGCAATAATTTCCATATTTTAATTTTATCACTCTCAAAAAAAAAAAAAAGAAACCAAAATAGCAAAATGAGTACTGTGTAGTTCAATTGTCACAGAAATGTTATCAAAGTAGTTAATATAATGAATTATGAATATATACAGAGATACAATATATATAACTTACTATTCAAATAGAGTAAGCATTTATACATTTTTAAGGAAACCTCTGGGCTTCCCGAAAACAATTTTAGCTTTATTTGTAAATACAGTAAGTCGAATTACTAGTATATTTGTCACTAATTTATACAATAATTTCAATCAGTAACTGATACCAATGCATTCAAGTGACAGTTGCTCTTCTGTGTATGAGGCTGCATCTGATCTCCTGCTTCCACTCCTAGCTAGATAGACACCGTGAAATGGGAAATATTAATGCTCACTCAATACTATCTACATAGGAGACCTTTAATAGAACCCAAACACTTATCTGAAAATGTGTCTCTAGCAAGTAAATAATTACGTTAATAGTGATAAACACATGCAACTTTAAGCAGTCAATTTCTTGGAGTGAGTGCAGCAGTTTAATTGTAAGACTTACTTTAAGATAAACTTGATTTTTGAATTCAAAAGAAACAAACCAACCTGCACTTAGACTTCCTGATGGTTTACTTGTAGTTCCAAACCCAAATGATGACGCTCCTGTGGCGCTACTTCCAAAGGCAGAGCTACTTCCAAATCCTAGTAGAATAACAGTAAAGACATACAACAACAACAAAAAAATTACAGACACGGCAATTAAAGACACATAGGTTTTAGGTGAGTAAACCCAAATATAATGCTAGGCATTATTTGGTAAACAAATATTCCTAAGATTATTGCCTGAAGAGTACTTATCCTTGACACAGCATTGTGTTAAGAAAACAGTGCAAACTGGAAAGCATTGAGAAAAATACTACCTTCAAAATCCAAAACTGAGTAAAGGAAAAGTTATAAGAACAGGTGGTGTGAACTATCAGAGTTTAAGAAATTTCTACTGAATTGCTGTTAAATTGGCAGGAAGTAGTAACCAAATGAGCTAAAACTAAGAAATTTCAGATACAAGTTAAATGACTTATATTACAGGAAGTCACAATCTTCATCTACAAATCCAGAGAAAAGAATTATGCTTAAAACAGAGTAAGCATTTTCTCCAGTTTACAACTTGGCTTATTTTAGAGTCGTTCCCCTCCCAGATTATTAGGGATCAGTTCAATCTAGGAAACTACAAAATAGATTAAATAGAGAACAGAAACAAATTTCACCATATTTAATGTGAAAAATCATCATAAAAGGGCAGCAATAAACGTACAGCTGTGACAAAATTGAATTCTGTTGATTTTGTAATTGACATTCATCATTTCATAATATAAATTTTTTAAGGTTTCAAATTGTGTTATTAGTATGAGGTCACTTTGAAGGAAAAGTAAATTGATACTTGCAGTTTGAAATAGAGGCCAGATGATAGGAACTGTAAAAAAACTATATACTCTGATTTTGGCTGTCTCAGGTTTTCAAAAAGAAAACAATATTTCTATTGATGTTTGAAGAAATCATGCTCTCATCTTAAGTTTCAAGTGTCAGGAGAAATCCTTTTATTTACTGCAACCTGAGTCTTTACGACTCCTTGACAGAAATATTTTTGAGATTTTAAAACCAGTAAGAACTGAACAGACTACAGTGTTCTCTAGTTTTCTGAGATTTTTAAATCAAAGGGTAGGTAATGGCAAGTGTCATTTCCATGTAAGACAGCTCATTAAAATGACACACTCTCTTGTCCTATCTAGGTTGAAATTCATAACCAATGACTAGGCAAGGTGTCTGCAAGTATTTAACGAAGCATAGGATCTATGCTAATAATTTATATCCTAAATGCAAAAGCCTCTGTTTATCGCTGACGAAGCACACAGAACATTATTCAAGGGAAGAGAGCAAATTTCCCCAATTAAAATGGCACTTCCAGAGCATACACCAGAAATTGTCCTGTTCGAAAACTCAAATCCCTAAAATTAGAAATCCAAACAAACTTAAGTAATCATTCAGCCAATTTATTTCCAAGAACACACCTACAGGCTATTTTGCAGGTATGTATTTATTCTTCTACATCTGCTTCTCTCAAATAGTCTTATGGATTTGTTAAAAGACATTTTGCAAATTAATAATGCGAGTAAATACCTTCCTAGGCAGAGAGCTAGGAAAGAAAAAAAAAAAGAGAATACAAGTCAGGTTTTTTGGACAAAACTAAAAGCAGTTGGAATGTTCATTTATTTACATTGGTAAGACTGGTGAACAATCTTTAGTCTACAACCCTTTTAGAAGAAATGGAAGAATTTTATGTTTTGGGTTTTTTTTAAGGCATTTAAAACATTGCAGGAAAAACTGGTAATTCCAAAGTAATTTCCTTTTCGCCCATTATTTTCACTTTTTTTCTTGTTTAGGTATACAAATTTTCTTTTATCTGAAAACACTTAAAATCTGATGAGAAGGGACACTGGTAGATTTAAAGGTATTTTCAAGGTGATTATTTAAGGTAAAACTCATGTAATGTTCAGGTTACATCATCTTCCCAATATTGAGTGATGCTTAATTATTTTTAATACATTACAACACTGACTCATATGTAGGAATGGGGACTGAGGCTGCAGAGAAATGAGGATGTAACAAGAAAAAACATGTTATGTTTGTGCTCAGCAGAGGTAACGATTTTCTTTGCAGGTCTTGTAAAAGCTTCAGAAGACATTAGTATCTCTAGGAACCTCGACTTCCAGCCTATATAGGCAGGAAATTTATTTGCCAATTAGATTCTACTAATGACTTAATTCTATATATAGCTCTAGTGCTGAGAACACATTACATTTCAAATAAAAGGTCTGCATTAATTTTTTTTTTTTATATCACCTACTTTTTCACAGTCATGTATCCTCCTGGAATATAGTCCCCACCAGCACTATTAACATTTTTAGAAGTATTTTTCCCTCACTTTCACATATTGCTTTTTCAGCTGGGGGGAGATTTTTTTCCCCACCTCAGCACTGAGGCATAGAGTGACTGCTAAAGCAAACATTTCAGGATCACAGAACTGCAGTAACTTTTTAACATTTATTCTTATCTTAATACAAGCAGAAAAGGGGACCTACAGTTAATAGGTGAAAAACTTCCGCGGATTACTTACAGTGTGATCTAATGTCTCAGGTGCCTAATTTTCATACAGGTACAATTCAGTCAAGTTGTCATTCCAATACACTTCCCTGGCTTTTAGAGCACAACTTCTCTGTGATTACCTAATCCTGTTCATCTTGGAGTTTCACTACAATGGCTTAGCCCTAGCAACTCCTCCAGCAAGGCAAGAAGAAGCCGGGAAAGCACAGACCTGCCAAATTGTAAGGTCTTTCTGTGAAACAGATCATCCTTAGTGGAGTTAAAGGTTTGCAAGAGATTCAGCTGTGTGGTATAATAATTCAATGAAAGGTTAGAAAAGTTAAAGTGTACCTCCAAGGCTTGAAGAACCTAAGCCACTTGATTGCAAGCCAGTGCCAATACCTGAGCCGAATGGCGTTCCAAAACTAACTCCCAGAGATGGCTGTGGCCCTGGTACAAAAAAAATGAGAACAAACTTGCCTTACTCTTTGATAGTAAAGAGATCCTTTATTTACTTACTTATTCAAGTATTTGATAATGTGAACATCATTGTTTTCAACAAATCCCATTAAATCCCAGATTTTACCTCATCAAAATTTCCTCACTTAACTGTCCACCTCTACACTGACTTGGCAAAAATCTAAGAAAATACTGATTGTAATCAGGTGAAACTAACCAAAACTAGTAATCTAAGAACATTATTTAGTATTTTTAAAAGTTAACCAGTCTCACCTTAAACTTCAAAATGTTAATCAAAACCTTGAGAGAACTCATAGGTAACAACATTTTGCCACCTGTATTAATGGAATCAGAATAAGGGAGAACTTTCAAATTAAAAGCATAAGAAGTGACACTAATGTAACTAAAACTCTACCATCTAAAATTAATTTAATAAATAGGATTCTTCAAAACTACTCAAGTATTCCATCCAAATTTAAACAGAACACTAAGATAAAAAACAAGACAATGACTTTATTTTATTAAATTTATTGTTCATTTTAAGCAAGTCAATTACACAGTAACATGACAATTCATTTTTTCCACACAAGTGATAACTGAGTTCTGTTAAGCTCTGCTACATAACACCATTCAATAAGGTAAACTAGTCAAACCACCTGTTTAAATAACCATTTACAAAAGGCACAGTTCTGTGTACCTTAATGAATTCAATACATTCAAAATTTCAGAGTTTGTTCCATAATTTTAAAAAGTTGACAGTACTTTCCCTGCATATTCACATTAAGATGCAGGACTGTCAAAAAACAATTTCAGTCTGCCAAGATGAAATTTACAGTCTCAGTTCCTTTTTTTACCTTAACCTTGGGGAATAAAGAATCAACTAGCTAGCCCATCACTAATACATTTTAAAATAATTAATTTTGATAAATAATTAAAATATTTTGACAGTTTTCACAGTACAATCTTCTTTTCCTGTCTTTTTCAAACAGTTTTCAGTGCACTATTTTAAAAGTTTAACCATTAAAGATAAAATACAGTGCCAAACTCTTAATCCACAGACACCCACACCTCTGCTCAAGATGGCCTTCTCCATCTTTGAACATACTTGACATCCTGTATCTGTGAAAGTGATGATTTATTCAAATATTACGATAAAGCTCAGATGATTTTGACCTTTTTCCTAAACCATTATCACATCTGGGCTATTTTTGTTCACAATTTCCTGTTACTAATATTTATATAGAGTTTTAAAATGTGAATATTTCAAGCGCTTAAAATAATTTCAGTATTTGAAGATTTAAATGGAAAATCATTTTGAATCAAGTGAAAGGCACTGTATGTTGAAAAGTAACATCTTTTGCTAGGAACACAAAATTCTTACGTGATCCAAGCTGAATAACATCTGTATACTCCAAGTAGTGTTAAAACTAAATTCTAAGGGCAACTAAAGCTGTTAGCCTTCAGTCTCTGCTTAGCAGGGAACAGTTGGAAAACCAAGCTATTTCTTCTACTTAAAAAAAAGTATATCAGATGTTGCAATTACAAATTCCCACAAATTTCAAACTAAAGTTGTTTACATCCAGTTTAAATACTGATACATCTACCTAGCAGCTCTTAAAAAGAAAAAAAAACAAAACAACAAAACAACAATAAAAAACCAAAACTCCCTACACAAGTCAGTGAGCTAATTAACTAAAAGAACCCAAAACACATATCCAGTTCCTTCTCAAGTACACAGGTTTCTATCTCAGTAGGAGGCACTGTTAGTGGAAGACTTTAAAAACAAAACACTACAGTCCTCCAGGCCAAGCTTTTTACCAAATGCAACATGCTTTTTTTTCAAGCCAGTATAAAACATTATACTAAAACACCTCAGATCATATAAAACAGCATCTTATGCCTTAGGCTAACAAACTTTTTACTGAGCAACAGCATATGGTATTTGTTGATTTTGTACCATAATGTTCTGAAGGTATCATCACTGCTTATAGTTCTTGTAAGTAAACATAATCTTCCATAGCAAAAGACTAGTAAGACTGTCCGATGCCAAGAGTATTAGCAGGAAAAAAAATGGCACTTCCGGCTATTACAGGTATGAGACAAATTCTTTATAACAAGTATTTTAACATTTTAAAACTTGATGTATTTGCCCTGTAGAGCAGTGCAGTTTAATGAACAGGACCCGTTACAGAGAGCCAGACAGGTCAGACAGATTTTCTACTGATGTTCTGCAATTTTTTGCATTACAGCAAAATTACAGCTGGTCCAAACAGTGAGTAAATTTAGCATCACAATTTAGATCTGATTCTGACAAAGTAATACACTGTTAATTTTAACAAAGGTCAGTATCAAATCACATAATAAAAATTTTTAAGTGCTATAAAGATTTCAGTATCCTTCCCCATTAGAACTTCAGTCTATATACTGAATTAAGTCAAAACATGAAGTGTGCTAACAGTTTCATAATGCTTTGTACCTCACCAGTTTAGGAGAGAGTGAGTTTCTTAGGGGGTTATTTCTATATGAGAAAAAGTGAGGTTAAAGAAAAGCATTTCTTTAAGACAATTTAGTCTCACCCAAAAAACATCAGTTGCAGCCTCATGCATTTACAGGTCTCGGTGCACGAGGCTTTAATTTCCTTTGAAATCTTATATTGTGATCCCATCAGTAATAACAGGTAGATTAGCCACCACCATTTGAACTTCCAAGCTGTTCAAGATTGCTCAGGGAGGGTGTAGTGTTTAGAACTCTGTCTGTTACTGCAGACCAGCCTCACTGCTACCAAAAAAGCTGTGCTCAGAACAAAGTGCCCAACTAGGGAGAAAGGTTGCGTACAGCCAAAACTTAAGCATTATTTCAATAATTCTAGCTTAAAAAACTGCACAAAAATTGTGCTTTAAATGTGCACACCACAGTCCTGCTGTCTTGATTATCCATCCCAGGTGAGCAGTGGAGTGCATTTTTGCTCCCTTTCTTCCATATGGCCAGGACTCACAGGCTTTATTTCAATAGAAGCCAGAAAGGTCTTGGCATACAGACAGAACACAGGGTGCATATCTACACCCAGGAACTGGGGAAACATTCCCTGATCCCACAGCTTAGATGTAGCTATTAAACTTTTGACTTCTGAAAATAAATGTAGAATAAATTATTATTTATCTTTTTCAGAGAAAGAACAGTAACTAATTCTAGTTCATCTTACTAAATACTTAACCTTGTAAACATCAAATAATTTTAAAAAGAGACTAAGCATCCTGATCCCTCAATACTACAGGTACTATATATCACATTTTTTATCAAAAACTTTAGAAAGGCCAGATTAATTTTCTTGTTTAATTCTCATTTTCAAAAACAGCAACAGCAGATCAGGTATTAATTACACATACATCCCTTACCCCTCCCTTTACATAAACTCCTTTTCATAGCCTTTTTTCTCAGAACCTTTTACCATCCCTCACCTATCCCACCCTTCAGGATCCAGATCTTGCAAAGAAATATGTGTGAATTTAACTTCCAGCAGGTAGTATATCCAATTCATAACAACATTATACAAAATCAAAACATGCAGAATTTGCATTACTACAGCAAATGGCCATCTGCAAACTCAAATAACGAAAAGGAAATGAAGAGGAGGCAGTCAAAGATTCCTGCAAAACTGAAGGAACAGAATCTTCTCCTCCAAAACAAAAAGCGGCAGCCTTAATCTGAAACTAGGAAAAAGTCAAGCACTGAAGTCAGTAATTTAGGAAAGCTATGAAATGTTCCCATCTAACAAGCTTTTAGGATTTCAAGATATCTTTGAAATAGTTTAGGCCTGACTAACTCTACTTTTCATCTAAAGAAAACTCCAAGTACCTTTTTTGTTCATCTAACCCTAAAGACTTTCAAGTATTCTTAAAGTGCCATTCAGATCAATCTATTTCTGTTTCTGCAGGACCTCCAGTGAGTTGCACAGAGGGTAAAAGTATTTCAACTGAATAAGTAGTAAAAAAATTGTCTACTTCTGTTGGCATCTTTGATGTAAGTTAATGGCTTTGTTCTATTTGCATCATGCTCGTAGTTGGCACATTTTGGGTTTTGAAATACTCTGTCAAAACAACCATCAAAAAAGAGTGGTTACAAACCCCAAACCAACCTTCACGCACTCCCATTTGCTCCTTTCACTACAAAATGTTACAAAAGGTATAGAGTCACGTTACCTCATTGTGTCGGTACAGGCCAATTCTGCCATTTGTTTTTTTTTCCCCTCTCCTCTCTTCATTCCTATTACTAAGAGAATATTGACAAAGTCATGCCGTAACTGGCATTTGTTTACTGAAGTTATTAGCCATTCTCTTGAATCTGGACTAGGAAGTTCAGGAATTTCAAAACCCTCACCTCAATTCATAAAAATGCAGAAATAATTTTAAATGTGACATCCCAAGTGTATGACTTTCATAAACCATTAATCCTGTAATGACCATGGAGAGTCTTTAAAAAAACATTTGTAAGATGAGGAAAAAGATGAAGAGTAAATTACTTTGGCAACATTAGGCTGCACAAGTAGTGTGCAACAATACTACTATCTGTATTAAAACCTCTGAAGTGTAACAGTACATTAACTCCTGTTTTCTGTTTAAAACCAAACTCTTCTGAAGATGCCACTTCAACAAAATTTCCATGGATTAACATAGCAACAACAGAAAGATTGTGGACTATGACTGAAATTCTGAAAAGTAGTATTTCACAAAGATTTTGGGTTCTGTTTGAAGTAGTTTGGCATACTTATAATTTAAAACCATCTCCCTGCTGTTTAGAAGGGTGAGGGCTGGAAGCATATTGTATTTCTCTCACGAAAAGGCAAGGACAGTCTAATAATGTGTCAAACTTAACACGGTTGCTGCATATGTCTCTAATTAGCATCATTCGAAAACATTATCACTTTCACTACACCTATGTGAACAACATTTTAGAAAATTAAAGGTAGAATGAAGCTACCAATACTTTTTATTATTTGCTGACATAGATATAAATCCCTGTTCAAGTAAAATTAAATGAAATTAACCTTATTTCTGTTCCCTGATGACATATAAATTCAGTTGTCTGTATTCTGAAATCCCTCTCAGAGAGGGCTGGTTAGTATAACAATGTCAGTTAAGGTGCCTTAAATTATTTCCTTTGCCATATGTATCCATTCTTTATTTGCAGTGGGTCATGCATTTCCTCTATTTTGGTCTTCTTCTGACTAACATGCACAGGCAGAATCATCGACCCACTCTACTTTCTCTACTAATTATTCACAATAGCAGAATGACCAGCAAAATGCTCCAATGTCATACTGATAAAGGAGTTGGCTACAAAATAAGCCAAGCATTTGACTTCCTATTCAACAGAGATTTGCTTTACTATCCTTTCCATTCTACATAATTTTTCATTTTACTGTTCCAAAGTGCTATATAAAAATGCATTATTAATTCTACATAAGGAAAAGATAGTATGCATTTAGATATTCTCTCCTCCTCAATTTAAAATAATTTACCGTAATGATACAACATTTGGAAAGAGGCTATACTATGTGTATTCAGAGATGTTACTTAAGAGTGAAGACTCACATTCCAAGGGGTAAGTTAGAACAATACACTAAGTATCACTAACACAAGTAAATTCACAAGATTAAGTATCTGTCGTATAATTATTGCTAAGTCTACCCTGCATTTTTCTATTGGCTATGTATCAGCAACTTCGCTCATCACAACATTTAGATTTTTAGTCCAACACAAAGGAAGACCTCATAGAAAATGTTACACGAATTTACTATTGTCGTAACGCCAATAATCTATAACTTGAATGCACTCAGACCTGTAGCAGGCTGTTGCTGCTGAGTAAGTGTTGCAGCCATTGCAACGGCTGCTGCATTTGGTATGTTGCTGAAAGGGGTTGGTCCAGTGGTAACGCGTGGTGCGCTTTGCCACTTCTTAGCTTCTGTTCGTCTTGCCTCAAACACATCCATGGCATCTCCCAGAAAGCTTTTCCTGTAGCCAAGGTATTGGTCTTTGAGCATCTGAAGGGGACAGGAGGAAGCCACTTTAGCTCCATGTATCAGACATAAACCCTTAACTTAACAAGCAAAGAGACACTGAGTTATAAGTAACATTTCCTATAATAACAAAGAAAACCCACAAAAAAGCAAACCAACAAACGCCACCATCCAAAAAACCTTGTCAGGCTATGAGACAGAAAGAACTGGTTTGCAACAGCTGCAGCCAGATCAGCTTCCATACTTAAATTCTGCAAAACTGTTGAACATTAACTGATACCATTCAGTATGTCAGCCTCAGTCTATCAATGTTGGAGCAAATCATGACAACTCAATTTGTACCACTACTTAGCTGATCCAAGAGGAAAAACAAAGCCACATTACTAGCTTATAAAATAAAATACTTTTCTTTAGTGCTACTTTTTCTCCATGGAGTCTGCTTCTGCTCCTTTACCACCCTTCACTTGTGTATCTTTCCTTCCTTTCACTCTTGCATTTTTTCTTACCACAAAGCTAAAGCTACCAAAATTTTAGAATTCACTCTTGTTTCTGATGCATTTCATTAGCAATGTAACACAGTCCAAATGCAACAGATGATTCTGCCTTGGGGTAACAAGTAGCTCAAATCTGTTGTGTCATGATGCCACACTTTCCCTTGCCTCTGCTCCTTTACCCCCTCAAAACTCCACCTTCTGTGGCAATAGCCCACCTTGGCTTGTTCATTGTGAGCAATTTGTCTGTCACAGATGAGGAAACTAAGGATATCTTGCATAACAAAAAAAGAACAAAAAGCTTTAACTAGACAACTGATAATTATTTCCATCTTATAACAGAAAATCTTTAAATGAAATAGATCTATTACAGTACAACAGTTTCCAGTTTATGGAAAGCGTAATGTGGTCCTGTGTTTCTGGCTAAGCATATGCTTGTTTCCTCAAAGAGGAGCCTGCAGTCCAAAAATTCTGGCTCAGGATTTGAACAGTTGTAATACCAGATCTACCAGCAACAGCAGGAACCACACAAAAAATGTCCTCACATCAGAAGTGCTGTCTTTGGAAAGAAGACATTTGTAGAATTTTGATGGGATTTAATATAATGCCGTAATGACTGACTTCGGAGTTGACAAAAGCCATCAGAAATCATAAAGCAGTTCTTAAGGCTATGCTATGCTGAATGATTTAATAACACTACCTACTCAAATTGTGCCCAAGCACACTTCTACTTTTCATCAGGCAAAGAAATGAACTGTGATCACAGCTCTGCCTTCCACAAACCATACCACAACCATCAGATTAGGCAGAGACCAGTTTCAAAACTGCTCTCCTAGCATCTTGTAGCTGATAAACTAAAACAGATGGTTATAATGACAGATTCACTTGAGCAATACACTCATCTTTCTGTTTTTTGAAGCTTTATTTATAAAATGCCTTCCAAATTATCAAAATCCACATGCACCCACTAGATTAAAACTCAAAAAAAAAAAATTCCAAGAAGAAAAATCCTCAAACCACCCCCTTAATTTTGGGCAATGGAATCCTGCTCTAAACTGAAGAAAGGTCTCTCCCATTCAGTCACACTGACAAGGTACTGAAGATACTATGGCTTATACCTGCACACTAATCCAGCTATTCATACTTAAGAACAACAAAAATGTATCATCACAAAGACCATTGCACAAATTCAGGCTACACTCAGATCTCAGAAGTCATGAAGCCTGAAAACACTTGGGAAAGCTTCTGGGTAATTCTGCTGAAAATACAGAGCAGCTGATTCTCCTCCTGGAGGAGGATCTCTACATTCTCTACCTGGCAGCAAAACTGAATTAACTAACAGCGGCACAAATATCTGATGGCAGATATTTGTAAACCAGTATCTATGCTGACAGAAACAATGCAAAGCAAAGAATCAAGATCATACAACATCCTCAGTATTCCTGAAATTTACTCAGAAAAAGTAAAAAGCTTCAGATGTTTAGAGAGCTAGAAATACTGTGCAGAAGAGGCTTAGAGAAGGAAACCAGCAGAAGATTTAACAGAACTATTTCCCATTAAGGAAGTCACTTAGCAGAAACAATTTCAAACACCTGTACTCTTCTTCAAATTGGTTTTAGTTTTGTTTTTTTAGCCAAGAAGGATTCTGATGTTTTCAAGAAAAAACATGGACTGGAGAACAGTGACATTTTGTCAACATATCCAGAAGTGTAAATGGGAAAATGGAAATAGAACGATCCATAGTCTGTTATGGAAAAAACAGGCCTAATTAGGAGCCTTGATACGTAGTCTTTTCTTTTTCCTTTTACAAATACTACTTACCATGAAAGCCAGTTTTAAAAACAATAAACCAACAGAACACAACTTCAACCAACATTCTTTGATGTGCTGAATAATCTTACTCACTGTTGTTTTCTCCCATTCCTATTTGAGCAAGAGTAGATTTAGATCATCTTTGCTTGAGATCAAGAGGACATTGGGCAAAAGTCAAAATATACAAGCATGAGCTTGGAAACAGACATTTTAAAAACTGATCAACAATTAGAAGGAAAGGAGTTAGATGGAACACATTTTGTAACTCAAGTGATTGTGGTCAGTTGCTGTCATCCCTATTAGTAAATACTTTAAATGCAACTTCAGTTGAACAAAAGTGACTTTTTAAATCAAAGCACTTCTCCAAGACAGTTTGAAAAAGTTTTTAAAAGCAGTCAATTTAACAGAAGGGCAAAAGAAAAAAACAAGAAGAAAACCTGAAGATGACTCTTTACAGTAATACAGGAAATACACAGGAATACATCAAAACATACCTTTACATTTTCATGTATTGACTGAAGTTGTGCAGCTAAAGCTACAAATGTTTGATAGATTTTCTGCATAGCCATAGACAAATCTGTAAGATGCATATAAAATATTGGTAAGTAACAACCTCATTATCAGAAGAAAAGATTTAAAGTGTTTATACCAAAGTAAGAAGCTCACCCATACAGCACAAAAACATAAAAACAATTGCATGAAATACAAGATTTGACCCAGCAACTGGGTGCCACATATAATCCAAGGACTGCTTTTTGACAGGGCTTCAAACTTTATTTTGAAAGGCGCTGTTTTCTCAGATTTACTTTTATGTACATGGTAAAGAGCTTCCTATGATTCTATTATTTAGCAAAGCCAAAAAGTAATATTTAAACTATTTTTACCTAATTACATAAGAACATTTTTACCTCACTGGCTTTTACCTAAGTAGAGTTAAATCAGAATTGCTTGTGTTTGGATATATTTTTCACTTTTTCTGACTTAAAACATAGTTAAGTGTTCAGTTTGTCAGAGATAGCAGTAGAACGGAAGCTTTGTTCACATTTTAAAGACATAATTAATAAGCATCACAGGATCTCTTAATCTGGCTCCATCCACAAGGAAATTATAATCAGAGAAACACAACAGAGAGCTTCTTGCCTTATATTTAGAATATCCTATTTCCCACACAGATATAAAAATATTTTTGGGGCATTGATCCAACACTAAAGCAAAACCTTAGTACCAAAGGGAAAATCTCAAAGGTTTTGGCAGAATAAGGCATCTGCTCACAAAAAAAATGCTGTTCTCATAGAAACCCTGAAACAATGAACCAAATTGGAGGACAGAAAAGTGCTGAAGTGGTTCTTTCATTGTGAAAAGATCAGCTTCTGTATTTCCTCTGAATGATGCACATAGCCTGAATGCAAATTTATATAGATATATATACACTGAAATGCATAGTAGCTATCAAGTTCTTTAAGATGCATAGGTCTAGCAATGATTCTCAAACTGAAAATGTTTACCTCTCCATAGGGAAATTTCTTCCCTGAAAAACAGAAAAGCTGTAGAATCAATCTCCTGCCAGCCCACAGGATTGTGGAGGCACTAGTATCTAGGAAGACTGGTCGCCAGCTTCCAGTTAGTCTGGAGGCAATTTATGGATACCGACTACTAGATATTTCAAAATTTTCAGGACATTCAGAGTCATGGAAACCTGCATGGCAAAGGAAGTTTCTTCCATATGGTAAAGGCTACATATGCAATAGAGTGTTGACTAGATCACCAGATATTGCTGACAGTATGGTCATACTGGCACAACAGATTGAACCTTGCCTACACAAGAAAGGGACCCTTTGATTTTAGCAGAATATGCTGAAAACATTAGGAAAATCTGTGAAGGCATCCTTCTCATATTCTTCTCCTTCTCATATTGTGACAGACAAGAAGGTCACACAAAGATAGAGGACCCTCAAGACTCAGTAGATCTTTCATGATGGAAGCTAGGTCTAGACACTCCTCTTGCTTTTTGACATATAAGGTCCATAAGTCTGTGCACCATCCTGTGACGGCAAGATGTTCAAATACCGTTTAGCACAAAAAGACAAGCACTTGAAATCACTGCTTATTGCAGGACTCATACCTAAAATGGCCCAAAAGATAAAACTGCCTATGACCACAGGAATGGTAACCAACCAGAAGACCACTGTCCAGAGGTCAGCATTCTTTGAGACCTTCCTCAAGATTGAATGATGCGGCAGCAAACACGACAAAATTTTCTCAGTTGGTCAGAGCTGAAGGCAATACCAACAGATTCCAAACTAAGGAGTTCTCATTTTCGTCTGGTGCTGACAGAGCAGGCACCCATGTTTGTCTGGCCAGAAGGCCCAGTGCAAGACAGAAGGTGCTAGACATCAGCTAGATGTTGAAGGGAGGGAGATGCAGATGTAAAAACAAACTAGGCTTAAAAATCACAACTCAGGAAACAGATCCATGTTAAATAGCTCAAGAATCCTTATCAAAGAACCTTTAATTCCAAATATTTACATTGAACAACTACAGAGTTTATCTGAATGCTAATTGGTTCAGTACATTAAATGAGAAAACACAACAATAACAAAAGAGGAGAAAACTTAGTAATTAATCTTTCATTATATGTTTGCTAAATTCTTCATGTATAAAAGATCAGAACTGAACATTTACCTTGTGGAGTTATATGTGAATTATTTGCTTGAGTAGCAAGATGATTTTCCAGTTCTTCAATTTGTTGCCTGTACTGCTGCAGCTGTACTTCAAACTGTTCGACCAAGATTCTGAAGTAGCTAGATGAGTAATACAGTGACATTGTATGATTAAACTTTACTAATTTGTCTGAATTTTTTTACCTGATCTCTATTAGCTGCCAATTTTAACTCAATCAATTGAAGTTAGGTTGTATGACATTCTTGATGTCTAAAACTGGAACAAGAGTGAAGACAATTTTTCATGTTGAAGACACAAAGATACTTTAAGTGAAGAAATAAAACACCGATTCTATGCAGCATTGCATGTAAATATTACAAGAAGCAGGGGGAAAATTGTATTATGAAATTCATAATACACTAGATGACCCTGAAAGGTCCCTTCCAAATCCCCTGCCATAAGCACAGACATCCTGACCTTGAATGTTTACCGGGATGGGGCATCCAACAGGCCACTGGGCAACTTTTTCCACTTTTACCACTCTCGTGGAAAAAGTTCCTTCCTTGTATCTAGTTTGAATCTGCCCTCTTCAGTTTAAAATCATTGCCTATGTCATAATAGGTCCTACTAAAAACTCCATCCCAGGCTTTTGTATAAGCCCCTGTTAAGTACTGAAAGGCTGTAATAACGTCTCCTCAATTTTCCTCTTCTCTACATTGTATTATTCACTACTTTTTATGAGTAACAGTAACTTACTCTGCTGGGGCTGTATTTTCATGCTGAAGACCAGGAGGAGTCTTCTGTGTTCGCAATGCTATTTCTGCATTCTTCAGCTCCTAAGTAAACAGAGAAAATCAATAAAATATAAAGTTCTACACTAAGTGTTCAAAAATAAAAATACTAGGACTCTACTCTTCACTCACATAAAATATTTTCTTTATGTATTTAACACTGTGATAGAATTTGATCAGAATTTCTCCAAAGAACGATCAGAAAGTTGGAGAACTGCAAATACCAATAGAAGTTTGGGGACGGAACAAAAGATAAGACATACTGAATGCACATTAAATGCTCAGCAGTTGAGAAAATACTGCACTGAACTGACAGAGGCAATTTTTCTATTGTATTTCATAAATACTATAATTATTGAGGGGCAGAGGAGAAAAAAGCTACAGTCAAGTACAAGGAAGTAAACAGAAGAGAAAAAATAGGAAAAAAAATTATTTTGACTTTTTTAAAAAAATACAAACTACTTTAGAAAAATGCCTCTCTATGGAAATCATCATGTTATATATGATAATTACAGCATACATTTCTCCTTAATACTTCCTAATAACTTTACCATTAAGAATTTCTCAGTGCCTGGTTCTGTGATTACACTCAACTGCATCATGTATAGAAATATGAGAATATTATTAACAAGCTTTTGTTTTCACTGAAAAATGTTGACAAAGGGCAACTATAGGGTAAAATAAAGTAAAAAACATCAAATTTGTGACTTGAGAATAAATTATTTATATAGCAAGCACTCTTGACATGCTAGATGAAATAAAAGGTGATACAGACCTTGAAAGGCATCTGCATCAAAATTTGAGCTCAAACTGTCTGCACTGTTCAGACCCAGACTAGTGGACAGAGATGAGACTCAAGTTCCCCAAATGAATACTAGTGCTAATCAAGAAATTTTAGTCCTTGAAACATTATGGGGTAATGCAGTATTTCTTTCCTCCAAAGCCATCAGAAGAACACGTCTTTCTATTCTTGCTCCAGAGTCCATCATGTTGTTACAAATGTGTTTCCACTAGCAGCTGAGTATATTACTGAAACTGAATTAAAATGGATATGCATTCCCTTCTATTGCCCTCGCTACCTAGGAATGCTTTCCTGAACAGAAGTCATTTGACTGCTGCTGTACTTACCTGAAAATACTGACATCACAGATTTCAGTTTCCCCCAGTAACTTCAAAGAGATCAGAAAAGATTCAATTTTTCATTCTATTTACAACTGTTTTGTTGGGACAAGTGTTACCTTGACTGATAAAGAAGGCTAGCTATCCTGTATGAAATAATCAGCATACAAACTCTATGTAACAAATGTTATGTTCCATTTTACCTGTGCAGTTTCAACTTTCAGCTTGTCAATATTAAGAATGTTTCTCTGTAATCCACTAGCAACTACAGTGAGAAGCTGTTTCAAAGCTTTAATGTCTTCTTGTACTTTAAGCATTGCTTTAGAGGACATTCTACTAATTTCTTCCTGAACTTGTTTTTGTTCTTTCACAAATTTCCTGGGGAAGGTAAAAAAAATGGGGGTGGGGAGGAAAGAAACATAATATAATGAACATGAAGTACCCAAGTGTTTACCTCTTGGTCACATTTTTAAAATAGCTATTAAATTTATTTTTCCAAAACCAAGTACTGAACAGTAAAATTCCTATATGGCATAATACTATCTTAACTCCTAGCATGCTAATACTGTAAATAACCAAACCAAACCAAAAAACAATCCCCCTCCTCCAAACTCCTCAACTTTAATTAGCTAGTGTTTAAAAACATTATGCTGACCTCTGACAAACTAAGATATATAGAACATTTTATATATACAGTAATATATAAGCACCTATGTAAAAGCAATTACCACTTTGAACTCACAAATACAATGCATGCAGCCCAGTCTACAAACCATTTCTTTCCTGCCTGAGGGAAGACTTTTATAATTCTCTATTCCATAGAAGATCCATGATGCACATGCAATACAGACATAAGGTTCAATATTCAGTATGCATGTGCAACAGGCTTAATACTCTGAGAGAGATGGGTAAGATCATGTTGTTGGGCAGATCCATTTGCATAAATGCATGAAAAAACGAGACAGGAAAAAAACATACTAAAACTTCAGCTACCAGAACTATTCATCCATTTTGCTCCCAAAGCTGACCTGCTGAGAGGCCCTGGACTAACAACTTATCCTTTGTGCATCCTGCAGGAAATGTTCTTCTTACAGAGCATCAACAGTATACAATACTTTAGCCGAACAACTATCATAAATAAAAACCACTACTCACTGTAGATTTTCTACATCTTGACATATTACTGGAGGTAGATTTTCATCCTTCAGTGCTTTGCTATCTCTACGAGAGACAATGAATGTTAAGGTGGTCCTTCAATACTGCCAAACATTTTTGTGTAACTAGTAAATATCACTAAAACAGTCAGGTGAGTGATTATACAGTTTTGCACCCATTGCATGAATGTTGCAACTGGGAGTGATTTGGATTAATGCACACGGATGCCAGAGTTCAAGTCTGTGGTGTAAGCACTGTACAAGTTTGCAGAAACCACTTTTCAGACCAGATGATCAGTCTGTAGCAGATGCCAGATAAGCTGTAGGTATTGCATTTGAAGGAAGAATTACAGTGCTTAAAATCATGACCAAATAGTACTAAATCACCTATATTGCAAATGTTGGCTATGCAGATCTTTTTTTCAATATCAAATCAGCAGAAAAGCTAAAATATTTGTTTAGCATTTTTCTATTAAAAAATGGAATGCAAAGAAAATCTGATACTTACTCTGGTCTTGTTCCTGTTTTATCACCTAGAAAATAAAAACTGTAGGTCATAAACAAAGCTTTGAAGAACAAATAAAACAAACCTAATGAGATTTTAAGAAGAACTAATGACTACAATCTGCTTGATTTCTCATGATAAGTAAAACAGACTAGGCTAGGCATAAGAGAAACCGGGTTTTAATTTACAACCCCTTCAGAAATAACTGTCTTTTCAGGAACAATGGTTCAACAGTTGAGGTGCTAACTTCTTGGCACTTGAAGCAACAACCTTTTGTGTCACTATATAAGTCACTACGAATGCATGAACTGCAGTTGCATAAGAAATCTGTTTCTGCTTGTGCAAAGTCAACTCAACTCACTTTGACCTGCAACCACAAAACATTCAAGTGTTTAAATTCAGCAACGGCAGTCTCCTCTCAGATACAAAGGCAATTAACTTTTGCCCACGGAGTTTCCTCAAAGAGCTCTGCTATTGCATTAGGTCCAGAAATGAGTGTGATTTTACAGAACTGAAAACGTTACCTGCCACCTACACAATCTAAACTACACATTTGTGGATTAAGATGCCAAATGCCTCTGAGTGCCAGAACAGAGCTGAAAACAGCATCACACATAACACAGGGCACAACTATTTCTAGTTATGGCTGAGTAATTGCAATCCATCCCACAGCAGTCTGCTAGAAAGAGCACTCACTCAAGCCCAAGAAAAAGGCTTCATCTTCTTCAGCTGAATCCAACTGACATCCTGCCAGCGCCACAAAGGCAGAAAGCAGTTATACAGGTAATGCTAGTACCACAGATGTTTGAAGCTGCACAAGTCAGTGCTCCTGCCAGCAGAAGCTACTTTTAGAAGCAACATCTATTTAAACTGCTGGCAGACTCTGTCACCCAGTACTTGGGACAGACTGCACTCAGGACCATTCCCTATGCCTTCTGCTATGGGGGAAAAAAAAAAATCTACAAAGTTGGCGGTGGGGGGGAAGCATGAGGGACAAACACCAGAATTTAGGGCTTTGTCTGCTGAAAATCTAAAAAATAGGCAGAATGCTACTCACACTTTGCTTTTGCACTCCAGCCACTTTTTTGTTGTTGTTGTTGTTGAAGTTGTTGCTGTACATCACAACAATACTTACAAGATACAAATTTGACATCAGATTTTGCTACTTTTTAGGCAAGTGAGTGCTTCAGATTTTACATCTTTTAACATTCTCTTAGCAATACAAGAAGAAAATATGCATTAGAACAGGTCTTTATTCCCTGAAGCCATATTTTAAAGAAATGTTAGATGGTCAGAAGCAAAAACTTTTATAACCAGTTCCAGAAGAGAGAACACAGGCTAGTCCCTATCTGTCTTGGGATTCCGAGGGCACTTTTCTTTCATAGCCATATCACCTCCTTCCTTTTCCTCATGAGGAATAGGGAAATAAAACCCTCAAAACCATGGAGCCACCACTCTCAAACCTTAATGCAGTTCCTCATATAGTAGTACAAACAACTGAACAAACAGAACTAAGTAGCAGCACACAGGTAGGGATATTTATCAGGGCTGCTTAAGCCAGCACTAGCCATCAAGGGAAACACTCCTGAATTAAAACCTCAAGAAACAGTCTCCTTTTACATTTCCCACTGCTTAGCTAAGGGATCTCTGCTCATCCTGACAGCAATAGTCCAATTCACCCAGTTCCACTTTACAACATATGGGGGAGTTTAGGTTACTCATTTAAGTTTCCACCCTAAGAGCCGAACAAGACAACACTACCACCAAAGTCGATTTTGTCTCTGGTTCTCTGGTCCTTATCTTATGATACGTGCATGTTATGGAAGTGTTGTGATACCCTAATACTATAGTAATGGAAATCCCCTAAGTGTCAGTGCCTTTTCATTACCCCAGGTTTCAGTAACAAATTCCAAAAAACAAAAACAATCAACATCATGCAGAGCACTCCAGATTTGACAGCAATATGTCCTCTCTTTTACAAGTAAGAGTCTCCACAAATTATGCTGCTCTCTAAAAGGTGGTTTCATTATGTATTTTCTTCTTTTAGCTATTGGCATACCTAATTCAAAATTTCAGTCCTGAATGAAATGAAATCAAGAGATTAAATTAACAGATTCCCCAGTAAAAGTACAGCAAATTAACAAGCATCCATATGTCAATGCTCAATATTCCCTTACTCGAGTACTTCAAAGCTACCACAGAAATAAAGTTGTTATAACTGGTTTTAACAACCTGACAGAACATATCATATAGAACTACACACCACCAGAAACAGTTTTGAAGAGTAGCATCTAAAAATAGGACACCTTATGCAGGCTTTCAAAAGAAAAAAAACCCCAAGTTTAAGATATGTTACAGCTGGACAACAGTAGCTTCAAACCAGTGCTCCTCGTACTTGCAACACACTCCTTAAACATAGCTCTGCTCCCCCCTCTAGTGACAATCTGACATAGAGCAGAGACTTGCCATGGCATCTCTGCAAGCAGCCCTGAGTCTTCACTCCCAAAAAGCTCAAGGATTTAGATCCCAGTTCTCAAGCTTATGCTTATTTTTTAAATTATTTTATTAGCATTACATTACATTTGCAAACACAATCTTGTTCCTCTGTACAAGCACAATATCTAAGAATTAAATCAACTGAAGTGCCTTTGAAAGATGGAAGAAGTTAAAGTTGTCAACTTCAATTCCACACTCCCAACCCAAAATAGTCTTTGCTGCAGTGTTCTGATTCTCTGTGGAGGATGGGTTCCTCCAGAAATGGGGACATGTGAGCAATCTAAGGTACTGTTACTTTGCAATAAATGGCTCACTTTGATCATATTGATCATGGAGTGATGTCCCATTCTTAATTCTTCCGCATCTCTCAATTAAAAAAAAAAAGAAAGTTTTAAAACAAACTTACTCTTTTTGTCTGAAGAACTACTAAAATCAATGCCACCAAGACCTTCATTGGCAGTACTTGAAGGAGCCGCAGTTGTCCCCAGAGACAAACCTAAAGCATTCTGCCCAAGTCCTACAAGAAATCCAAACAGCATTTTTGCATTCTGCAGTATTATCAAGACTACAACACAGCAAAAAATTTCTCCTCTACATCTGAAAAAGGAAGCTGTGAAATGACAACACTGACAGCGAAACATTTTATTCACACCAAAACTCACCAAAAACAAGGAGCTTTCCACTTCTCCACAGATAGTCATGTATCACTGCCCTCTCCCCATATATGATCAACTTCCTTGAGCCAATTACAGGAATGACAAAGATTTCTTTGTATTTTCATTTTTAAAAAAGTGTTAAGTAGAATTGAATGTAAGAATAAGAAAGGAGACAATTATTTCAGTTTTGTTTTTATTGTCCATGGATAGCAACACTGTTCTTA
This sequence comes from Rhadina sibilatrix, assembly GCA_013400275.1. Lineage (NCBI taxonomy): Eukaryota > Metazoa > Chordata > Aves > Passeriformes > Phylloscopidae > Rhadina > Rhadina sibilatrix. The sequence goes on along the minus strand of VWYO01002381.1, from coordinate 9,319 downwards.
ACTGTAACACTTTTTAACAAAGTACACTTTCTCAGTGTTAACACTTTGTATACACTGAATCTTACATTATACAATCACACATTAAATGTCATTGTTTTGAGACAGGTGCAAAAAACTAAAATAACTTTCACCTGTTGCTGCTGTGCTTGTGTTCTGGAAGAGTGAACCTCCTAAGCCTGCTAAGGCTCCTCCTAAGGAAAGGCCTGTGGAAGCAGTTGTAGTTGGAGCAGTTGTGCCACCCAAATTTAACGTAAAGCCAGTAGTTCCTGCAGAGAAAGGAAAACAGGTTCAGGTAAACACTGCCTTCAAATACACCCATACAGTCTGAAATAACTGAAAGGTCTGAACAGCATCTTTATCCTAATTGGACAATAATGGTTTTTACTTCCTGCAGAGTTTTCACACACAGCCACAGCCTTCTGAATTACATGTTATTTTGCTCTACAACCTCGTAAGCCTAATTAGTCCATATTAACCTGCAACTACACAAAAAATTTGGTAGTCCTGCAGAACACTACAGATTCTAAAACCTAGCACAGAATTTGTTTTACATCATAATTGAATGAGTGATAGTGATTTTTCTATTAAAATGCTGAAATTTCAATGTTTTATGTTTAACATTAAAATATTTACACAAGACACATAATACAATAACATTTCCATGGCGGTTTGAGCTGCCTTCTGGAATTAAGCATCCCAAATTTCAGTAATAAAAGGAAGAACTGAGTAGAGAAAGACCACAGACATAGTGAGACAGCGAAGAGAGGGCACAGACAGCTGAGCTCAAATGCAGACTTAGAAAGTTAAGAAAAATAAAGGTCTCAATTACCATCATGCATGGTGCAGTTCAGCTGAGTTAAATATGATGGCAGGTGTATGACAATATGAGAAGCAACTTAAAATGTTTAAAAATGTTATTTCCACTGCTAGTTAACCTATCTGCAACAGGTAGACATTTTCCAAACTTTGCAGCTGCACAAGTAGAAAGCTTTCAGTCTTCAGCGAGGTTAAGAGTAAGAAAAATAATTTTACATGATGAATTAGCTCTTGCTACACCTCTAATGTCTTGGATTATGTGCTGTCCATATCACTAGGTGCTCTAACCATAATTCTATCTGTATTAGGGTACACAAATTTAGAAGTCCATGAACTCCGTTATTCATGTACCACAAGATTATGTAAATAATAGAAAAACAGATGTAGAACTGTTATACAATAAAGTTTTATCATCAACAAGCAAAGAAAAAAGAGCCCCAAACCCCTAAACATTTTCCTACCTGCTGCAGGAGTTGATGTAAGAGCAGATGATAATGACAGGCCACCCGCTGAGGTAGAAGTAACAGGTAAAGCAAATGGCGTGGCCGAACCTGCAGGTTTGTTGAAACCTAAACTAAAGCCTGTGGTAGCTGCTGATGTGGTGGCAGGTGTGCCTAGAAGAAATCCAAAACCAGTTATCACTCTTGGAACATTCTGTTTGAGAATGAAAGCTAAATTCACCACCTCTTCTGTATCTTACTTAAGCATCATGAGTGACACAGCACAGAAGCATACTTGCATCAAGTAAAATATTCCCAGGTTTACATCAATTGCACAGGTATTGTTGTTCAGAATTCCTAGGGATCCAATGGGCTTTAACTCTGTATTGGCAATTATATCTACTAGCAGTCTTCAAACTGTATTAAAAAACCCCAACTTCCACCAAAAGCATCTAGGAGATGACACAAACATTGGTAAATGGAGCTATAAACAACACTGCTCAAAATACAGACTGCAAATTCTCAATTAGATGTGCACACCAAAATGAATGCATGTATCCTCTGAATTTTTAAACAAGAAAAATATGTTGAGATGTCACTCCCTCAAAGTTTGCTTTTAAACATTTTTGAAGTAAAACAAGTAATTTCTACTTCCTGCTGCTTTCATGGTAAGAAGGTATTTCACATGGAATCCCTATTCCAAAGTAAAGGAGTGTGCACGTACATACACAAACCACAACACCAAACACATACTTCATATTCTCAGTAGCAGCTGTTTTGGATTACATCATTTCATCCAGCTAGTGAAAAGAATTAATGTTCATCTGCATAGTACTGACTTCCACATATGATTATGTATCATACAGTTTCTTCTGGGTTAGCTGCTGCTCTTCCCTTCTGCCCTTTTGACTTGCTTCTTTATTCAACACTATTTTTCCTATTTAATCACAGTATGGCTTCCTAAATTCTTTGACTGCAGTGTGTCTTGTAGCACCTCCACCCCCCCCAACATTTGTGATAACCAAACTCAGTTATTCCTCAGACCTCAGCTGCTGTTTAAAAAGAAATAAAAAAATCAAAACCAAGCCAACCAAAAACAACCCACATACTCCTGTATTTCTAATGACAACTGCAAAATAGTCACTACAGATGGATGAGAGAAACAAAAAATATTCTTGAAGTCTGTTTCCTGTTCAACCCTCTTTATCCTTCCATAAGAGAGAATTACCAAACAGACACATTCACACAGGGTTCACTAGACCAAGAAATACTGTATGAATCATTCCTTGATAACATATCTCTCCCTTCCCTCTGCTGAAGGATGAAACGCATTGGTGGAAGATAAATACAAAGTCCAACTTTTGACTGTCATCATTGTACAAGAATTGAATAATCCTTTAACAAGTAACAATGCCCAGAACTTCAGGGATCTATTCTAATTCACAGCCTTAACATTTGAGCTGCAAAGCAAACAACAATTAGTAAGGAGAAAAAACTCACATGGGATCACTAGCTTTATACATTACAAGAAAGATCTACCTCTTGGGGTTTTCTGTCTGTGTAACATTAAAATCTAAATTAGGTCCTTACCTAATGTCAGTCCTGTAGCAATAGTTGTTGCTGTTCCTGCTTTAAGAACGAGAAAAAATAAACAGGGTAAAAACAGTAATAGAAGGCCACAGAGAAGCTGTGACAGCAAAAAACATGAAACAAAATCCTGAAATAATGCCAACGTTATGAGACAACTATTATACAAGTCTTTTTTTCTGTAGTGTATTGAAAAATAAAACATTCATACAGAAAACAGTATTGGTAAACACCAGCAGAAGAAATTAAAGCACAATTGATTTCAAAAAACATTACTTGTCTTTTAAGTAGTTGCTAACAGTAAAACTGATGTTAACACAGCAGTATATTATCTGAAATTTCAAACAAAGTATTGTAAAAAGATGAAAACTAGTAATTCTGTGATGTATTTTTTTCAGCCACATGGTAGTGCATAACATCAGCATTCAAACCAGCAGATTTACAGTATAATGAAGAGGATTATAGAGTCTAAAGTCCTTGTAAAATCCTGTGTCTTGGTTTAGGGTTTCTGCACCACTGGTAATTTAAAGAGACTATTCTGGACACAGTGTTAGGTCATTTCATATTTTAAAAAAATCTGATTGGATTATCAAAAGAATCACCAAAATAAAATTACCCGATGTAGCCAATCACAGCAATACAAGCTTTCAATCTATTGCTGATTTTATTTTTAGTAGATTGATCCTTAGAACTTTTTCCATCTACTCATATAAGCACACAAGAAGAAAAAGACCATTTTATCTAGCAATATTGCAGCAAGGTAAAAATTACTTTTATGTCTGCCTGATGGCTGAAAAAACCCCACCCTGTCAGAAAAGTTTTATTCTTTTGTACTCCATTACTCCTATAAGAAACTATGTGTGCATAGGCTGAACTAGAGACCTCAGAAAATATTCAATTCCTTCAGGCGTCTTCCATTAAATATCCCCAAAAACCAAACTCAGAACCATTCACTACTGTAGAATTACAAGTATTGTATTACAAATCTCACAAAGTTTTAAAATACTTTAAAAATCTAAATATACCTCGATCTTAAATCAATTTTGAGCATCCTGGATGAGGAAATAAGATTTCTAAAATACACCAGGATTCAAACTACAGAACAGTTTACACAGAGCCCAGGAAGTTTTTTGGTAATTGCAGTTGTGCCTCTGCTGCACTGGTACCACGTAATTCTCAATGAATGATCTTTCAAACTACTCAATGAAGCAGTTTATAAAACTGTGTAAGTAATTCTCTGAGCTACAGAGTCACTGTAAAAGAGTAAACATTTTAGTGTGACCCAGTTTTTTGAGTACATATAATTTTTCTCTTCACTGTTGAGTCCAAAACGTGCAGTACAATTATTTTCTTCTACCTGTACTGGTGCTTCCTAGTGTAAAGCCAGTGGTTGATTTTGATCCAAAAAGTCCACTCCCAAAGCCCAGTGATGGAGCCGATGTAGTTGCTGTAGCAGTGGAAGAGCCCAGAGTTCCAAAATTAAGTCCTCCTGTTGAGCTATTACAAAATAAGACTATTAGCAGTAATTCTATTTCAAAAGGAAAACACCTCCCCTCTCTTATTTCAATTTCTTGCTAATGCTATCATTCACTTTCCCACAAACATCATTCATCACAAACAACCCAGCCGGGCAAGAGTCCAAGCTCACTGCTACTGAACAGAAAGAGGGAGCCCATTTCCCCCTTTCTTTCCGCAGCTCTGTAACTCCCACTGCTTCCCTGACACCAACTCCAGCATTTGTTCAGCTGCTGCTGAGCTGATAGATCTTACTAGACAATTTGGAAATTTAAACTTTTCTCTGTTAGATCATCTCATTCGCTCTGCCTAATTGTTCTCCCTGTGCTACTGAAATGAGAGAACAAATGCTAGAGGAAGCACAAAGATGGTAACAAATCCGTATGATCTTTTCAAAGCAGGTTACAAGTCCAGCCAGTTATCTCTGACCAGAAACTTGAACCAGTGTTGCTTTCTTTCATTCCTAAGTGATAAGCAGAGACACAGAACCATTCATATCAACAGCACAGCTTCACCCTATCTTACTATCAAAACACACTGGAGCATGAATTAATTTTCTAACCAAAATGCTATCCTTCTGCACAGATTCCAACCACATGCACACTGTATTTTTTTGGACTGTCTACCTGTCAGAAAGTTACAAAAAACAGCTTCTAGATCTACTTTTACAAATGAAGGGGAAGAGAAAGAACAGAGAGAATCAGATTGGTCATCACTAGGAAAATGAAGGTTTTCATATTACTCTTGGGTAACTACACATTTTAGAGATTCCATGCCAAATAGAGAACAAGCTTTACAATTAGCACAGAACACAGGAGAATACAATCATCTTGTCTATCTCCAGCCAATGAAATTACAGGTACTAGGCACCTAGATGACCCTATGGTGTTAAAATTTTTGTTCTTAAATGATGAAAGATCAGATGAATAATTTGTAGTAACTTCCTGGTCCCATTTGTGAGCCTTTTTAGAAAAAAGGTTCAGTTTTCACAAACACATTTTGCTTAAGTACAACAGCAACACTGAAACAAAATGCAATTTAGACTTCACCAAGGAGTTTTATCTTTCAGCTATTCAGTATTCTCTCATTGTTCCCTTATCTCCTCTCTTTTTGTATGAAGGTAGCTCCTAAAATAATACAAAAGTAAATCCTTACAAAAAAGGCACAATTAGCTCTTGATTTAAAAGTTTTCAAACTATCAGTAAAACTGATCATGGCAAGTGCAGTTGGTTGCAAGTTTAGGACTAGGTGTGAGTTATTTTTTAGGCAGCAATTTGGGAAGCAGAGTGGCCAAGAAGTTTAGAAGGACAAAGACTCATTAACTGTCCCACAGCATCCAGAGCCTTTCAGCTGTCTTTACTCCCAAAAATTCCACATACCAAACTGCAGCACCATGACCTAACTACCTGTAAACTTAAACATACAACACGGTGCTTCTCTCACTAGTCAAGAGCTTATGTTCTCATCTTCTTTCCAACAGATGATTCTTCTGTGAAAGCTTTTTGTGTTACAGCATTCCCATAGAAGAAAGCTAAAGTACAAACTGTGATGCTCAGCACTACAGGAGGACAAAAAAAATCAAAACAAACAACCCAACCCAAATAAAATGGCCTTTTTTTCAGGGTAGAAAGAATCCAAACTGTAGGAACAAAGTAACAGCAATGTTCTCACCAGCCAGAAGGGCACAGATAGAAGAAAGAGGAGTTCAAGTCACTGAAGTCAGGTCTGAACTCTAGTTCTGGAACTACAATGAAGCACTGCAGCTGGCTAAAGCATATGATAAGAGAACACCAACTAAAAAAGAGTGCAAGTACCTGAAAGGCTGCTGCTGCAAAGCACAAAGCATGAATTAGATAGGCTGGCATGTCACAGAGGCTTTCAGCCACCAGAACATAATCTTTGGTCACCTAACATTTATGCTTGGATTAGACAATCAATTCTTTTTCTCTCAAAAATTATCTTAGACAAATATTGGCAAATATTATCTTAGACCCAGCTCAGCAGAACAGCTTCTTCTTACAGTCTTACACATGTTCTCAAGCAAATTATCTCAAGAAGCAGCGAGAAGGTCCCTTCCTCTATGATATTCCTTGATCAACAGCCCTAAGACTGGTCCTGCTTGTAAGAATAAATAAATGAACAAAAATACAGAGCACCATACTATTATTACTTAGCCCCCAATAAACTTTCTTAAGAGATAAAAAGCCAGATAGAACATAAAAAAAGCCCTACCAAACAAGAAATATTTAAGTTCAATAGGCTGTTTTAAAAAGTGCAGCTCAACAAGACAAAAGAGTTTTCCTTATTTCAGTACATTTAGAAGAATGGTTTGGAATTAACAAATATTATTTTAACTTGCTCATTTGAATCACAGGAAACCTATGTTAAGCAAAAGAGCAGAAACTTTTTATCAAGTCTACATAAGCTTTACAATAGAAGTTAAAAAACAAACAAACTCCCCAAAAGACAAAAANCCCCAAAAAAACCCCAAAAAAAAAAAAAAAAAAAAAAAAAAAAAAAAAAAAAAAAAAAAAAAAAAAACAAAACAAAAACCCCAAAAAACCCACCCCAAAAAACACCACCACAAAAAACCTCAAAATCTCCAAACAATCCCCCTCTCAAGCAGAAATAACAAAAGAAAGTCATCAATCTGTCATACCACAACATTTACATTATTACAAGGAACTCAGAAATCTTATTCCCTCTCCTATGGGCTCCCAAAGAAGCAATACCATCATTTAATCCAAGAATTAAATGGATGTCCTTTAGATCCAGATGTTCTGCTCTCTCCATCTCACGATGCTATTTCCTGACATTTCTAACAGGTATTTCCGAATGTATCACCTTATGCGAAGCCGCCTTGAGTAACTGCCCCTGTTCATTTAACTCACACTACAGCGATCAATTCTGATCCCGTTTGGGAAAGTCTCTGACACAAAGTCCCACAACAGCCTCGATCTTCAAAAGTGGTACAACAGCAAGAATAAACAGAGTCTGCTAGCTCAGTTGCGTGCAAAGAAACAGAAAATGGAAAAAAACAAAAAACACCAACAAGACAGACTTTCCTGTTATTCTGAGAAACCTAAACCATAATGCTTGGAGTACTGAGCCTGCTACATATCACATGTACAAAGTTCTCCTTTTACTCCAAGATACTACGCACCAAACATAAGGCTACTTTTGTTAGAAAGGGTTAGATCGAACCCAACTTCTAAAACATATACAGAACATCACTGTTGGACACTGAACATGTGGGCTCTGGCATCATGATGCTCCACGCCGCGGACACAAGTGCGACTGACTTTTGAGAGAAACTTGGATATACATCGGATGCAGAGTGAACCGTAGAGGGAGGCATCCAAAGCCAAACCAAAGCTCAATAAGCAGAGCAGCTCCCCTAGTTACTAGCTGCCGAATAGACAGCTATCTACATCTCTGCTAAAGGCGCAGACCGGGAAGAAGACAAGCCAAGGGAGGCCGGGGCAGACATAGCGCGGACGTTTCGCCCGCACCAAGGGCCCTGCGGCCGGGACTGCCGGAGCCCTGGGCCCCTTCGGGAGCGGGCGAGGCGCCGGGACCCGACTCCGGGGCAGTGGCTCGCTCGCTCACACACGCACGGGCCGCCCCGGCCCTCCGCACCACGGAGCCCTGATTCAGGCTGGGCCCGGGCCCGCGCGGCAGCCTCAGGCCGCAGGGTCTGCCAGCATGGCCGAACCCAGAGGAGTGGGGGCGCCGCGTTACCTCGGCGTGGCGGCTCCGAAGGAAAAACCCCCGACTGCTCCTCCTCCTCCTGCTGCCCCGGCGGCCGCCGTGGAGCCCAGGGTGCCCGCGCCGAAGGAGAAGCCCGCAGACATGGCGGCGGCGGGAGCGGCGGGAACAGCCGGAGAGCGGGCCCGGGAGCCGGCGGCGAGGGCCGGGTCGGTGGGCGAGCGGGTCGGTGTTGGGGTCGCGGCCCCTCAGCCCCGCATGGCGCCCGCCGCCACCTGCGCAGCCAGCGGCGGCACCGAGCGCGCGGACGGACGCCGGCCACGCTCCCTTCCGCGCGCCCGCCGCGATGCACCACGGGACGGCCCGGCCGCCCTTAAAGCGACAGCGACGCGCGGGAGCTGGAGGAGATCTCTGGGAGCGTCGCATCCAACCTATGGCCCTGCACCACCGCGACGAGTAGATCATGGCACAGGCTGAAATGTGAGGTTCCCTCTCAACATCAGGAAACATTGCTAGAGCGACCGAGCACTTCCCAGCTTGCCCAAATAAGTAGTGGTGGGGGTCTCCATCTTTAAAGGTTTTTAAAAGCTGCCTGGACACGGTATTGGGCAACTGGCTCCAAGTGGCTCTGCACGTGGAGGCTACTAGGCACCTCAGGAGACAACAAAAAGAGCCATCTTCTAGGAATGTCCCCATGTGCAAGACTCAGACTGAAGCAGAGGCCTGGGTAACCAGGGAATGGCTCATTTCCCAGACACCTAGTGTTACAATGGTGCAAAATAACGACAAGGCCGTAAATCCAAAGATGGTAAAAAGAAAAAGGCCAATCATTTATTGATACAAAATGATACAGGAAGGAGAGGCTAAGCTAGTCTCGCTCTCTCACGGCAAGCCAGGGCAATCAAAATGCATATACCGGCCACCTCTCGGAACAGTCTGTTCATGACAGCAAAGCACCCAGTGAGGGCAGTCAGTCCCTTCTTATAGCTTCAGTCCCTTCAGTGATTGGTTCATTTTGGATCCTCCGTATGATTGGTGCATTTTCTCAGCTCTCATTGGTCTTTATCGGGGTGCTTTCTACACCAATCATTCCTTCCCGCCATGACTTAATTGGTTGGTTGTATCCTGTGTCCACCAATAAAGGCTCTGGGTTGCGGTCTCTGGGTTATCTGGAGAAGAGTAGAAGATTCCCCCACCCCCCGGTATTATCCCTTTAACAACCCCGTAACTGTAGTAACCACATTGGGAATGCA
>VWYO01002380.1:15026-29295 GCA_013400275.1 Rhadina sibilatrix | reverse complement strand
AGAGAATTCTATCAATTATGTATCTTTTTCTTAATCAAACTTACAGATTTTTCTGTTGTCTGTATGTAGCCTGGTGTAGGTTTGTAGCTAAAAAAGTTTTTGGCTCTGCATTTGTTCTTCACTCTCACTCCCAAATGGCAGTGGCTGGTACAATTTACATCTAGCCTGACCATAGCAGTGCCATGGCCAAAGAGCAGTAGTCAAAGTTAAAGTCTGGTACTGGCAAGCTGAACACAGGTCTCATTTCCATCATGTATCCAATATAGAGTGGCTGTAGGGCACTGATCCTTCTTTAAATTTGGACCTGCTCATGCACATACCGTAACAGAATATCTGTATCAGCTTTTAAGTCTGCATTTATGCAATCTAAGATGTAAACATTGACCTTACTTAAGGTCAACATTGCTTAAGGATACATTGATTAAAAGCCATAAGAAAAGCAGAACAGCAAAGATAAAATGTGGAAATTGCTGAGAGACAGACATTTTTTTAGGCTATGGGAAATGCTCCTAGTGAATATGTTACACTTAAAAGGATTGGGTGGACTACTATGCAGTGACACACTAGTGAGGAGAGGAGAGCAAAGCATTAAAAATAGCCATCAGCATTAATAAGAATCATTTAACAATTGGTAGAAAAATTCACTAAAAAATAATTAAATTCTGGGGGTTTTCTCTCCTTGCTTCTTGAGGAGAAAGTATGTAACTGGTAGAAGCAGAGAGCAGGGTAACTGAGAAATATTAATTCTGCAGTCTGTCAGTTGAACAGCACTTAGTTGTGTGGCTGGGAGGGGAACAGGCAGTAGTTGTCTCATCAAGGACACAAGAAAATGAGCATTGGCATCAATGGCTGTATATGATTCTAAATGTGTCTTTTCTGTTTGTTTTAGCATGATACAAAAAGTGAATAGAAGTGTTTCTAAAAACGGACAAATCAGCACAGGGATTGGGAGTGGTAAGTGGAGCAGACCCCCGACTGCTGTTTGCAGAGGAAAAGTTTTTGGGAGATAGCAAAGAGAAGTAAGTCAGTGTCTTATGCAATTTGTTGCAATGTTTCTGTTAAAGAACTTGGAATACAGGTCAAAGGATAGGAGACAGGGAATTCAATCATCTTAACATTTACTGGTTTCCACAGAAACTTTTAATAATAAAGGTCGTCAAAGAAGGACCTCTTCCTAGGGTATTAATGTGTCTCTGGCTGTATCCAGAGCCTGTGTTACTTAAGATGAAAAATGTTTGGAAATCAGCTGCACCACTACAGTATGCAGTAATAAATATGAACAGAAACAAGCAGTAAGGCTTGGGTGCATGATGTCTGAGTGTCACAGAAAATAAACCTGTATTCTATAACCACCCATATCTCTGAAACTATATAAAGATTTTGCTATTCACAACAATAAATAAATGTATTGTTGTACCTGCTTTTCCTTGTAAAACACACTTCTGTGTTATGAAGGGAAGAAGAAATACCATTCCTACTTGAAGCAGAAAGGCAATTTAAGTAGAATTTGTGAAAATACTTATCATATAATTTGATAAAACTTTCAAAAATATCTGACTAAGCCAAACTGGTTCAACTCAATTTTAATTAAAGTTTCCTGCTATTATTTTTATCCTATAACAACAGTCTGTCCCTTGGATAACTGGATTCCAAAATACAAACAACTGCAAAGCAAGATAGTGACTTGTTCATAACACTGCAAGAAGTATTTTTGACTCCTTTTTTGAAGAATAATGAAAAAATTATGCTTTTTTTTTTTTTTCTCAACAAACAAAAAGACAAGTGACTTTTAAATCAGAGTAAACAACAAATAAATATTTAAAGTAAAACTGGTGGTGGACAGATGATCAACACTATGAGGGTCTCACAGACTGAGGGAACATGTGCTAATAAAACAGCATTTTCCAGCAAATGCAAGCTGTGAAATGATGCTGGCAAAATATATATTTTACTATTGTACCTTAACACATCTAACACAAAGACACTACGTTAATTCTCCTTTACGCACAAAACCTCTGACAGAAATTATGTATGGCATGAAACCTACTTATAATATGCTACATTTTTTAAAGTATGTTTTTATACTGGTCTCAGCCAGTGCATATTTAATGGAAGGATACATAAGTTGTATGTACATATGAAGAAGTGCACAATAAAAAACTTAAAGGTCTTTTGGAAATTTTCCAGTAAATCTAAGTCCCTGTACCTGAACTATATCTCTATAGTTATCTACGTGAGACATAATTTTCAAAGATCTATATTTTCAGTAATCCCCAAATGATTAAAAGCTGCTGCAAAATCAGCAATTATGAAAAATTGCCCAAGTATAATGCTGAGATATGAAGAAAGAATTCTAAATGGAAGCATGTCTGAAAGCTGAAGATGGTTTTGCCAGATGTGGAAAAATTGAGGTGTGTAACATCCAATGTTCCTTTCTGTAAATATTTATTCTGTAATTATTTTTTACCCTTATTCTATTCCAAATTGATCTACTAGCTTAAGGATTGTTGACTACAGCATTTGCACATCCACTCTAAATTCCACATAAAGAAGAATTATACTGACTGCACAGGAAAACCAAAACTCTAAATTAAGAAACAGATGATGTAAAGGCTACAAGTCTTGTTATCACTCCCAACAGGACACTTTGCACTAGCATTTTGCTCAAAGAGAGCATGTGTTCAAGGCAACAGTATATCTTTCATTTCAGAATATTAAATTGTAAAAACTGAGTAAGGCTAAAGAAATGGGATTAATTTTATGTTGTCATGCTTATACAGAACACGTGCTCCCTTGCCACCCATAGGAGTAGAAAAGTTAGTCTGGATGGTAACAAGGCAGACCTTACACTACTGTGAACTCACTCCCCAAACTGCATTGAAAACTCAATTTCAGAAAAATGTTAGGTTAGGTTGCAGCGTTTTATCTGGAAGTAAGAAATCCAGGAGGAAAGGCACAACAGGAAGAAATTGCAAGGTCTCTTTCTTTTTATCCTGCCACAGACCTCCTGTATGTGAAGTTAAAAGAAGTGTTTTTTGGATTCTCTGGACTTCGAAAGCATATCCATAAGCAATGTGTAACCTCTTTCCAGTAGTAATAGTGTGTTAAAAAAATCATAACATTGCACACAAATATTGTGACATGATACCTATCTAATTTGAAAGTAATTGGGCACAAATGTGTCCTGAATTTCACCCTATATACAGATAAATTGAAATACCATATCTGAAATGGAAAAAAAAGAGCAGATAGATGGCAGCATTCCAGATTCTCAACATGAAAGAAAATTTATGTTCCAGAAATTGTTATCCACATGTTCAGGGGAAGTAAATATAGTTTTAAAGCAACTTTGGATCTCTCCTAGGCCTCTGTATCTGTCCGTAAGGGAAAGATCCTTAACATTAATAGAGAGATTTACAATTTATACTGAAGATGAACAGAGATTTATTTGGAAATAGAAATAGGAATTAGAAAAAGATAAAGGGGACAGCACCCACTGGACAAAACTGGACAAAATTCTTTACAAATTTCATCTTCTATCTATGAGCTTGAGTCATGTCCTTGTCTAGGAGGCTCTTCTTCAGAGCTCTTGACATGCATGTTTAACTGGATAGGTTTGATTGTCATGATCTGGAAAAGTATGAAATGGATAGGAAGTGACAAAGGTGATAGCTTGCAGCATATGGGGAACTGGATATGCCAAAACAATTAAGTAACAATGATTCAAAATCCTGTCAGAGAGAACTAGTGAAAAAATAATTGGGATTAAATTACACAATAAGCAATAATCAGAAAACTGCCAAGGTGAAATACTTTTTTACAAAGGTAGAAGAGAAGATTCTGCACAGACTATTTTGGACAATTTTTTTCAGTATAGTGGCTACAAGAAGGCACCAGTTCAGAGTATTTAAGGAATTTCTACGTGACAGTATATTGTGCGGTATATGCAGGTGTATATCTCCTTTGGTCACATATAATTCACAAAACCTAGTGATTTTCAAGTGTCAGTGCCTTTTAAAGAATAGCTTCAGTAAGATCAACATGCTTACAGTGAGGTTTCTAGTGTGCAAGTGGGTTGGCAGCTGAATTTTTACAGCTCAGTAAAAATTGCCTATATAGTGGCAACTCAAAGTAGGGAAATGTGGCCACAGTTGCATTTCAACAAGTATCATTTCAGGACCTAAGTACACCCTTCATTCTACATTTCCTCTTTCATTCTCTTCTTGCATGACCTGGTTGTCTCAACAGGCCTGTGTTATCAAAAGTGAGTGGAAACAGCAGGACTCACTGTAATCTTGTTGTGGTTTAAGCCCAGTAGGAGATGAGATGAAACACCATATAGCCCCTTGCTCAACCCCCAATCTCTTCCCCTCCACCCTGCTGGACTGGGAAAAAGAATCAAAGTAAAACTTGTGTGTTGAGACAAGAACAGTTTAATAATTGAAAATTAAATAAAATACAACAACAACAATAACAATAACAGTAACAATAATATGATTAATAATGTTTTGAAAAAAACAAGTGATGCAAAATGCAATTGCTCACTGTCCAGTGACAGATGCCAGATGTGCCCCCTTGAACCCATGTCAGCCATGCCTCAGGGTGACTCCCCCCAGTTCATGTACTGGGCATGATGTTATGTGGTGTGGAATATTCCTTTGGCCAGTTTGGGTCACCTGTCCTGGATAAAGTCTCTCCCTATTTGTTTTCTTTGTGTGCTTCCTCACTGGCAGAGCATAAAATTACTTAAAAAAAAAAGTCCTTGATTAAATAAGACTTATCAAAAACCCAAAACATCAGTTAGTTATCAACACCATTCTCATTCCAAATCCAAAACACAGCACTGCAACAGCTATAGAGAAGAAATTAAGCCTACCGTAGCTGAAACCAAGACACCTGTAGATGTATGATATAAAGTGCTTCTGGAAGCAAAAAGAGAAGTTAGAGGAATTGTCAAAGCTAAATGCACTGAAATGCAGTTCCAGATGGACCAGGATTGCTGGAACTGCATGTGATGCAGATAGATTTCTGAAATCAAATTTTGGTGTTAGCAAGTGAAATTAGTCTTGAAATTACTAGTCTACATGCAACAAGTCTAGCTTACTTGCTTTAACTAAATCTCAAAAGGCAAGAAAGTATCTGTCTTAGACAATCACATTCTGAAAACTGACAAGTTACTTATGAAAAAACAGGTTGCTAAAATATTCAGGATATTGAAAATTATATGGTTAGAAAGACCACAGGAAGAGTAAGTAGACCATATGACTAATCATATTGCACCATGGACTTGGACTAAACTGTGGAGTCTGTAAGCAACCACTATTTAAACCAACTAAATGAATTTTTTTTTTTTTTACAAAGAGGAAATTAAATTATTAAATCTATATCTGTATTATTAAAGCAGTGTTGCGTGTCTCTTTTCTTCTGAATAGCTGTTACATCATCCACTCCCACTGACTGTGTTTAAACTTCTAACAAGTTTTTACCTTGCTATGCTGTATGCTGAGGTATTTTGTGAAGTCAGAACAATGTCTATGTATTGATAATATTTGAGGAAGATTTAATAGCGTGTTGGTGCTCTGCATCTTGTCAAGTCCACTCTCACTCAGTAGTAAGTGAGACACAACTCAAGGTAATAAGTGGCTGTAAGACAATGGAGAAAAATACCAAGATTTCTTACTTAGCTCAGAATTCCTATATTTTTACAGAATAGAGAAATCCCCAAACCACAATTCTGGAAACCACATCATGGAAAAGAAGTACAGAACACAGGAAAATCATGCATTGTGTCTTGTGTCAGCAAAGCCAACAAGGGTGTGTATGTTGGGTATAAGGGCAATGGGGTTGTGTGCATGAGAGACATAAGTGACCAAATACCAATAAAACACAAAAAAGTTTATTAATTGCAAAAATAATTTCCAATTTCCTGTGTATATCCATACAGATATCTTTATCTATCATAAATCTGTATTTATGAAGTGGTCTGGTAATGTTATTCTCATAAACAAGGTTTGTTGTCACAGAAAGGCAGTGTTAGGGATGTACATAGTATGTAGGTAGCGTGGTTTTATTCTGTAGCTGCGTGATCTCTTCATTTTCTCTGTATCTCATGCTATATCCCTGGTTACTCACTCTAATTAAAGGTGTTATCAAAATTGTGGTTTCATAGAGAAAGAAACTCTAGTAAATATAGAGAGAGCCTTGTTAAACTTGGTGAGAACTCAAAAGGATTTTATTGCATTTGATCTTCATAGTACAACTAAATTAATATAGCTAAGATTAATTAGACAATTATTTTTGGCAGGATAGCAGGCACATTCTCATGTTTCTTTTATATATAAGTAACAAATGACGACTATTTCTACCACAGATTGGTTTTTAATACTGTAATCTGGTCCCAGTGAATTAATATTCAAGACTTTCAAGTAAATTCTAGGGTCAAAAGATACGTTGTACAAGTGGTCCTAATGGGAAGGGTGCCCAGTTTGCATCATTTTGTAGAAATGCCTCTCAGAAAGGAATTTTAAGAAAAAAAAAACCCCAAGCACTGAAGGATTACATGACGCTGCAAGCAGAGGTGTTGCAAAGTAGGCATGCAGCATCATGGCTGGGGAGCTGATAGAGCAGAGCCTTCTTTTGGTTTCCACTCAGCACAAGGGACTGGTGCACTTTACCCTCATCCTCCTGGTCCTCTGAGTCACATCTCCTGAAAGAGGGCAGGCAAGGAAGGAGTTTAACCAGCAATTTCATGTGTGTTGCAGGTATGGGCAATATGGGACTGCTGTTGCCTGCTTTTCCCTTGTTAAGGTGACCTTACCCTAAACATTGTCCTGCATAATGCTGCTGTAAAAACCCACTAATGCTGGCTTTCTGCAAGGCAATGTAACCTTCAGTGAGTTATAACACTGGAGCTGAAAAGTAGAAAGCATCCTGCATGGAGCTGAAAATAACTGTGATGTCAGTCAAAGGCATTAACGGATCCACCTTTGCAAATTTACATTTACTGAAGACCTAAAACTTCTTTTAGGAGGAGAAACATCTGTTTCAACTGGATAGGATGCTCATAGTCTTGACATTAAAAACTGCATCAGACTAGGCTGGGAAATAAGACACCCATCAGGATGGTTTTCAAAGCTTCAGTTATTAGAGTTAGTTAAACATGTTGACATTCCTGCTAGGAAAATACTATCAAATAATTTAATAGGGGAAAACAACGGTTAATGAAAGTGCAATTAGTCTGGGCATGGTTTCATGAAATGCCAGGCAGTTTAATAAGAGGATAGCAAATGTCACAAAGTGATGATGAATTCATGATGGCATTTCCTCAGGCTAGAATTATTTGTGTTTCCTTTCCTCAATTCTGCATAACACATACAGTATCCAATGAATAATTGGAAGAGAAAAAAAATGGGTAAAATTTGTTGAGACCCACGGATAGCACCCTGTATTTGATATGCTCCACGGACAAGAAAATGAAAGTCACGTAATGTGCTACATAAGAAGCTCATAAATTATTTACCACCAGTCTTTAAATCTCTAACTAGAAGTTGCTTGTCAGTTGTGGACAATTCCAGTGCATCTTTGTATGAATTTTATTACTATTGTTTTATTTCTTTTTTTAAACTTAAATTGGAGTGAAACATCCAAGCAAATCTGTCAGCAAATTTCTCAGTGGCTAAACAACTACAAGAAAAATTCTTTATACTTGAATTTTTCTGCCAGTTTTCTGCCTCTTACAGTTAGGGAGAAAAAAGTAGGAAATTTTTCTATGCAAAACATACCCAGAGATTCTATCATTTTGAGGCATTGTCAAGCAAGCTAAAAATCATGAAATGTAGTAGGTTTCTCAAATATTGGCATTGTGTTTGATAAATATTTGGGAAAAAACCCAAATACAAGGTAGAAAAAATGTTTTTTTATTAGATCATTTTCAACACAATAAAAAGTATGAAACTGACAGCTCTTTGTCTTTAAAAAGGCGCAGATTTCAACTATCATATCAGGCAAGGCTAAAGAGATATAATTCCAAATAAAAGCTTTTCTGTATTGTGAGAAATCCTTTTGCTCAAAACTATTTCTTAACTTTGTGTACAGAAGTAGAACAATTTGTCAAATTATCTGCAGAAATCTTTTTAGTTGCCACGAAAGGTGTATTTGCTACAGACTTGACTTATTATATATATGAGCAAAAATTTACTTTATCAAATTTTGTTCTTCAAAAAGGTCTTTTAGTTGAGTTAAATGTCTGTTTTATTCAAAAGAATGACCACACATCAGCTTGGAGTGATTGCACGGTAGTTACTTAGCCTGGCAAATGGCAGCAAAATGTCAGCTGAAATGAAAGACACACAGCCCTGGGCTTATCACAGAAAGTGCAGATGATTCATGTAGCATCGTAAATAAATAACACAGGTTTTGTGTTAAGGTAGGTTTAACAGTAGAGGTTCTCTTTTCACCACCAGCTCATTTCAAAACACCCATAATAGAAGCTTTACTTGGTGACAGTGACATGCAGCAAGATAAGGTATCCTGCCTTTAATGCTCATATTTCAAGGTCACTGAGTGTTACATTCCAAGTGAACATGCAGAAAGTCAATCAGATAGGACCTGCATTAATGGATCATCAAAATATTGATAGAAGATTCTCTTCCCGGCCTGCAGGGAATGTTTAGCCTGGCTAGTAATTATGCAGGGTAGGAGGGGTGGTGTGGGTTTGGAGAGACATGTCAATCATGATTTGTCTACATTTGTCACAGAAATTAGGAGCAATTATTTGGCAATGCAGCTTGAATCCAGGAGTTTTAGATAGGCAAAGCTCTTACTAACTGGTCTCAGTGATCAAGTAAGTCTATGAATTTATTTCATTGGATAGGCAGTGAAAACAATTTGGTGTTCCCACAAAGGATGTGAGATAAACATCCATTTCTGTTGCTAAAAATCTCTGTGATTTTTGCCTAACAGATACAAACTCCAGATCCACTTGTTTTATTTTTTTCTAAATTTGTTACTAAGCCTGAGGTTTTAATCCTAAGCATATGTTGATTGCTCAGGAGGACAAACTGGTCCGAAGAGAAAGCAGTGATGGAATACTGAGAGAAAGAAAAGCATATGTTGATTAAAACCCTATGAGAAACACTAGAAGAGAAAATTTGTCTTATCAGCTTATGGCTACTATTGGTCAAGTCCAACATTTTTCTAAAAGCAGGTTAGGCCATGAAAATTGGCTTAACTGAACTAGTTCTTAGTGATGATCAGACTGACTGCTACAGGGCAGCTGCCAGTACTTATTATTTAGGGTGTAATATGCCCATGTGAGACAATGCAAGAGATACAGCCTGAATTTTCTTTTGCATTTCAGGCACTTGTGCAATTTATCCTTACAAAAAGCAATGTTTTACATGAGAGTATTTAAATAAAATTTATTGTCCATTCAGATTTTGTACTCTCTGAAAATTGTTACAATAAGTCAGTGCTTGGTAACACAGGCACTTCTGTTCAGCAATTACTCACGAGTGTTTTTACTTTATCGATGGTCACATTATGTGGGGAAAAGATGTTAAGAATGTGGGTTTAGTAAAAAAAATCTGTTATCCTTAAACTCAATTATTTTCTGTTAATCTCAGCACTTATCAAAATATGGATATCTCTGCAGGTTCATTAGAAACACTTGGTCACCAATTTTTCCTCACTTCCTACAGTTTGGTGAGTACTTTTGTGTAACCTTGTCATCCTTCAGATAAGTAGTTTGGAATGCTGGATTCTGTCCACTTTCAAGGCTTCTAAACAGAAAGACAACAGGCTGTCTCCAGGCAGTAACTTCCTCTCAGGCTCCAGAAATATCTCTGATATAGAAGACTAAGAGACTTCAGAAATTTTCTGCTGTGACACAGAAGGTTGTGGTAAGCCTTTTGTTCACTGACATAAAAGGCTTGAATGCCTTTTAAATTTAAACCAGTAAAACAGGTTTAACTATGTAAAATTTCTAAAATGCCAGATGAAGTACTCAGATGATTTTCTGCAAGACCATCTGTCTTAAAGGAAGTTTTCCTTCCTTTGTTCATAAAATCGTAACTTCCATCAGCAATAAAACATCTTCCAAAAACCAATTACTTTTCCACTTAGGATAATATCATAAGCTAACTTTTCTTTCGGTAACATTAGTGCAACATCTCTTTTTATTCTAATGTCCCAGTGTATAAGGCACTGGGATATTAAATTCCAAAATTTATCATTTTATTCTATATCCTAGTAGTAAGACCTTATGAAGACTTAATTATATATGATTCTGTCTCAAATTTACAAGTTGTCAACTGCCTTGCATCAGAAATAAAAATTTTCCTGAGACCTTTTTATCCCTAAAAATTGATACTGAACTACTATCCTGAAACTCTGTCTATTTTAAAATCTTCAATTATAGACTTATTGATGATTGTTTTGTAGATATCTTAAAAATTCAGTCTGATGTTAAGTTAAAAACCTGCAGATGACCAGCAGGGCCTTGTCATCTGACACCTGGCCTGCTTGCCTGATGTGGGAAACAAATTCCAGCAAATGGAAGGCTCTCAAGAAAATTGTGGACATCTAGGAATACAATTACAGCTGAAATGAGAAAGTTCTGTTTTGTTTTTTAATCTCAGAATTAAACAAAGAATGAAACAGTCATGACTTCTGGGACAAAGTTATCTAAAGAAAAATCTTGAGGTCTGTAACAATATCCTTTCCTGGGGGAAAAAACTAAATGAGTGAAAACAGGAGTAATTTGATAGCAGAGACATCTGGAAAAAGGGAATTTAAGAACAGAAACGTGTAGTCACAGCTGGACTGCAAGGGAAATCAGTCCTGAAAGAAAGTCCTTGTAATAAATGTAGGAAGATAAGGGACGCATATAGGTAAGGATGGAAAGGCCATCTTAAAATAGGCACTCTCTACTCTTAAAAGTGGAAAACAGAAGTGACTTGCCATTGAAAGCTTGTGATTGGAGACTATACCAGCAAGATCTTAGAACCTTTCACTGGCTTCACTCAAAGAGAATGACACCACAGAACTGAAATCAAATCAGGAACCATAATCAGTTCAATATTGTTTTAAACAGGAGTTACTTGAATCATTTGGCTGCAGTGTCAGGTTAGACTATATTTGGTGAAAGGCTCTGAAAATGTAAAGGTTTAAAAAGCCTTTGAAATTTCCCTTTGTCTCTGTTTTCTGCGCCATATAAATCATAGCAATAAGATATAAACAGAACTGTAATTTCCTTCATTATCTGTCCATCAAAAAGGTATCTCTCCTCTCCTATTCCAAAACTAACCCCACTGCATAGACTAACTATCTAAAAGACTTTTCTAGTGTCTTAAAAATCATAATATTTTCCATAAGCAAGAACTTTGTAAAGTGTGGATCAAGTCATTAGTTGACATCCACTGTTGCAGGTTTTCCAACATCATAAAGGATAGTTTATGCGTGAGGAATATTAGGTTCCATGTAAGTACTCTGCTATAAACAAAACAATGTGGAAACTGAAGAATAATTAGAAAAACCTTAGTCAAGTGGGCCATTGGTCATATAACACCATACAAGTAAGGGTTAGGACTTCATCAGTTCGTTCAGCCTACCCTTGAAGGTAAGGGTAACCCAGGTTCTTGTTACTAGATTCTTTGAGGTAATAAATAAACCTGAAACAACACTGAATGATTGGAGTTTATAAATACATATATGTAGGGTTTATTTTAGAAAAAATATTGGTTGCAATGGAAAGCAAGTTTGTAACCATTTTCGTTATTAGTATAGTAATATAAGAACATAAAAGAATAAAAATTTCACTTTGGAAAATGTAGGAGGAAAAAGAAAGGAAGAATAAGAGTAGAAAGATATCACCACACAATGAGACTTGATTTTTGAGAAATGATGGTCAGAGTGGCCATGCACTTTACTAGGTGATGATTGAAATCTTGATCCATTGGAGGTGAAGGAGGCCCCCAAAACAGAAAGAGCAGTGGGATAATATAGGATCAGGTTTAAGTGGGCATGCCCAGGCACATCCCCTGAGAGAGAGAGCTTTCAGTCTTCAGTGGAAGACCCCAGAAATGAGTCTGAGGGTGCTTCAGGGTCTTTTGTGATTTATGGCTCTTCCTAGGGCATGACAGCTGCCTCTCACATCATAGTGAAGTCATGACTGGCTCTCACAGCATAGTGGAGCCAGTTCTGCTTCATCAGAAAAGATGAAAACTCTCAGGACAATGTGTGAATTTCCCAAGTGAAAGTGGCCTTCCACAAGACAGGAAGTGTAAGGGATGACATGATAAAAACCTTCCTGTATCTTCTGGTAGTGGGTGTTCACTGCCGCTTATCTATGGGTATTGCCACCACACACTCAAAAAGTCACCTTCTCCTCCTCCTTGGCAGGGCAGGGGAAGGGTTAAACCTGACCTCAGCAAAGCAACCTGCCCTCCACTTAAGGACAATTGCTTCTAGTCATTAACCATTAACATTTCAGTCTCTCACAAAAGTGTTATGATAGTTAAATTTATGAATTATTAAAAGCTTCATCTTGGGAACTTACATGGAAAAAGTACTGCAATGAAATTACAGATGATATCATGAATGCTCAAGATATTAGAGATTACAGGTGAGGAATTTCAATTTCCCTATGTTCCCTTCAAAACATGCACCCTAATCATACAGACACAATACTTCAGTTTTTGCCACAGATCAAAGAGCTAAGGGAGATGCAATCCAATGTGCTTATTTTGGTAAGCAATTTACATATATCTTTCTGCTTTCCTTATTCTTAAAAGATGGATGTCATTGTTCCTGACATTCACAATTGCAACAGTATTATATGGCATACAACTAGTATTAAATTGTTTAAAAATATTTGAGATTCTAAGGCTAAAATCTTCAAAGCTAACAAAAAGTCTGTCCAAATTCTGTAATCCACTGCAGTTCATGGTTCACACTTTTAAGTGTAATATATGTAAAAGTTAAATCCTAACCCCACCTCCAGACTTTTTTCAGATACCACTGCTTTACGTTTATGCTCCAATGCTTTGAACTTTTACCTCAATCTTTTCATAAGAGGTAATCAGCAAACATCATCCCTGCAGCAAGAGATTAAAATACATAACTAAATGAAGGAAAAACTGTTATGCACACTTTTATATAAGCCATGATAAAGTATTTCAGTCCTACTTCTATTCCTAATGCAGGAAATAGGCATTTAGTGGTAGTCGTGTTTATGTGTATCAGATGGAAAACAATAAAACTTAAAAAACTTTGAAGTGAAAAAACTTGTAAATGGCCTGAAGCTAGAATTTAATCTGAAAGGCCATTTTGCCAACAAGCTTAATGAATAAAATATTCTCAAGCACAATATCAAGTAAATTAGCAGAGAGAAAAAATGCGTAGCAAAGTTCATGCTACCCAAACTCATTCTAAATTGCAAACTTAGCAATTACAACCAACAGTTCTGAAAGCCTGGTACAAATTTTTCTTCTTTTTGCTGGAGAAATAAAAAATAATTGTAAGGGTTTGCAAAAATTAAAGGATTTCAAAAATACTGATCTGAGGGATTATACAGAAATAGGAAAGGAATGCTCCAAGGTAAAATGTGATAGTTTTTTCCTAAGAATTCTTCTGGTTCACATTTCTGTTATAATGGCGCTACATTATGTTTTCTGTTACTGAAATATTACGTATACAGAAGGAAGGAAGAGACCTTGGGACTTGGACAATTTGCCTACATTTAGTTCTAACAGTATAATTAGACAGGAGAATAGTGACACTGCAGCTAAAAGCTAGAGATGAACTAACCATCTCTTTATCTTCTGTTGCCATGGACTACATGATGAACTGCAGTGACCTAAATTTATTACAGAATAGTGCTCGTTGCTGCTGTACTAAGCACTCCATTGCAATTACAGCACATTAGCCAGAAGAGTGAATCTCTAGGGAAAATGTCTAGTCTTTTAATCAAGCAGTAGAAAAGTCAGAGTGAACAAAAATTACACTGCTGTATATATCTGCAGTCAATCTGTAAATGTACATCTAACAGCCGTCTTAATTTTGCCCAGAAAACATTTCTATTATATACAGGGGTCATGAGTGTACAGTTCACTCACTTAATCTTTACTGTACTTCAGTGCATTTTTTCCCATATTATATTCTCAACCTTCCTGAACTTCGTTGGGAACACCAGAAAATTAAAATAAGCAGTCTTAGTATTTCACCTTTAGACTGACCTATTTCAAATTAGAATAATCCTTTTTTTTTTTTT
>VWYO01002380.1:0-14996 GCA_013400275.1 Rhadina sibilatrix | reverse complement strand
TTTTTTTTTTTTATTTCACTGACGTATGTCACAAATCTAAAGACGTGGGAAAAGCACACTGTGAGCTGAGCACTTGAAGACAGGCATAATTTTCTTGAAAACAGCTTTTAACATTTAATAGGATCTGTAAATCTTCCTTTACAAATATTCTGAAATCGGATAAGTCATTCATTTTTTCTAATGGATCAGATGAAAGCTTTTGTAAACAGAGTGCTTCAAAACATTACTAATGAGTTTTCAAAAATGAAACTGTCATTTCAGTAGCAATACCTGAATGTGCTGAAGTTTAAAAAAAAAAAAGACTAATTTGAATTGCAGAAAAAAAATAAGTAATGAAATTTAAGGTATATCTTAAACTGTCTCTGTGGGCTGGGTAGAGGAGGAAGATCTCATGGTCTTTTTACTTCTATTCAAATGAACAAAATGTTTCCTAATACTTACAAGGAAGGCAGGAGCAGCCACAGAGGTGATTCACATGACCCAACCTTAAATACCCATCTGAGACACCAAAGCCAGGAATTTCACTCACTGTGGGCTACCTGTAATACAACTGCAGACGGCTGGTCACCTCCAAACTTCTCGTCAGCACTGTGCAGCTCTGCATCACCATCTGAAAGCACCTACAAAATCTATTTTTCCTAAAAAAGATACTATTTAAGGGCAATTAAGATCTTAACTTGGGTACATAATGCTAAATGCCTGAAGGTGACTGATGCAAATTTTCTCTGTGCTCAGTGAAAAGGGAAATCAAAATAATGAATACCTCTCATGGAAACATAAGAATATAGCTTTGAAAACCTGGCTGTAAGTCAGGTTTCTTGGTCACTTATCTGGGTAAGGATTTGCAGAGCTGCAAAATCAAAGGGCTCATTCTGTTTTTTTTTATTTTTCACTTTTAGATGATCATGAGAACATGCTGTAAGTACAGTAGTAAAACAGTGTGTATGCAGAGCATTATAATTTACCTCTCAACACCTTTCCTACTGTTTTTTCATTGTGAATTCAGAACTATCACCCAGGGAAAGTCGAAGTTACATACCTTTGTGACTCCGGTAAATAACTGCCTTACATTTTCTGAAGGAGCTCAGTTCCACAAGACTAGTAGAATTATATTTGTGACTACAACAGCTTTTATGAACTGTCAGTTCTGTTGATAAAATAAGAATTAAGAATGAGATACTGTACACTTGTGCCGTTCATTTATGCTTCTCTCCATTCATCTATCCCTACAATGGCTGCTAAAAGCCTTATAATAATATTTCATGGTAAGGACTCTGTGATATAGTCTGTGAAATATATGGGTCACCGAAACCCCTCCTAAAGGGTGAAAAAAAGATATGTCACATGCATTATTGTGAACTGTAGACATTACAGGCTCATCTCTTTGCAATCTATTTCTTCCCATTACTGTTTTAAGCCCTAAAGAAGAGAGAACTTGGAGGGCATGTCAGAAATACATACGAAAAACATAGAGAGGATTGTACCCATATCTGCAGACTGAATAATGTGCAAGAAACACAGAGAACAGATAACATTCTTTGAGACTTACTGTATCTGAACTGTCTGCATTTTCAGAGCACCTTAAAAAATGCTATCTATCTCAGATATTTTTAAGGTGTAGCTGGTATGTTGTATGACATTTCCTATCCCAACATGTTCGTCCTATCTGTGTGGAATAAGAATTGTAGAAAACTTGAGGAAATCAGCCAGAAGTAAGCCTGCAACACAGTTGTCAAAAGCTCAAAGAAAGATTGGATAAGTGGAATAGAGTTGCAAAATATTTCCTGGAGTGTGAGCAGAGTTTTAGAGAAAGAAATCGGTGTTGTTTGGAGACAGAGCTTAAAAAAATAAACTAATAGATGCAAACAAGGGAAGACAAAGTCGGCGGGGGGGGGGAGGAGAGGGAGAAAAGGAAGTTTATTGAAAACAGAGAGTCACAAATGACATTTTCTCACAGTAGAAATTAAGAAAATGAAATGAATCTTCAGGAAGAGATTGACAAGTGCAGCTGTCTCTGCAAATAGCTTTAGAAATCAGAGGTTAAAGTCAATACACTAATTCACGTAACATTTGGCACATTTGTATAATTTTCCTTCTTTAAAGGGAGTCACAATTACATTTTCAGTCTCTGAAAATTTGTGAGGTCAAAAAATAAAATTCCATTGCATAAATGGTTGCAACATGGCATGAAGCAGGGCAGTAATTTTCTATGCTAATTCATTTAGCTCCAAACATCACCTGGAATTCTTAACATCCTCTAATAAATTTAACATTTCTCCATAGAACTTTAAGAGCAGTCAAAATTAAGGAAAAGGACTAAAGCAGACGTCTCCCTCTTGGTACATTTCACATTTTTACTTTTAATAATATAGAGAACCTTAAAGTAAAAAAAGGAAACCTGAAAACATTTAAGCCTGTAAAAAATACTCATTTCATGGTTGTGGGACTAAATATATATGTACACTTATGTGTAAGTGCATTTAACAACATAGATGATTTTTTTCTGGTACATTTTACTGATCTTTACTTTTAGTTGAAAGCTACTTAACTCTTGAGAGAAAAGCTTCAGAAATTTCAGAGATGCTGAGCTTGCTGGTTTAACTACATTCAACATCTCAAAATTATTATAATGATGACTACACTCAAGTTACTTGATGGGAGCATTTGGCAGTATAGTAATCCCATTGCTGTTATTATTTGATGTGCTTTCATGATTATTTGTATGAGGACAAAGCACTATAAAAGGGTTAGACATAAGCAGGCACCTACATCAGCCCACACAGAAAAAAATCTCTTAAGATGCCAGTAAAAGAAAGGGAATATATAAAGGTTTATACAGCTTCTCAGTCTAATTTATTTTTTTCTATTTTTATTATGGCATATAAAGGAGCAATCCGGGGTGAGATAGAGGCCAATGTATAGAATATAACTGGTTTTGGAACTCATTTTCAAGTACTGCTAAATGTTTTGGAATTGCTTTGATGCTACAATAATATTTCAGAGCTGTATTACATGTACCAGTAATACTAAGAAAGATTTGTTCTATGGGTTCCTTTTCTCCATTTTTCCATTCAGAATTATTCTCATTATTCTGGCTCAAGGAAATTAGATCATCTGAATCATAGAATCACAGAATGGGCAGGGCTGGAAGCTACCACAAGGTTACATAGTCCAACCTTGCTCAAATAAGTCTCCTAGAATACATTATTCATAAATATGTCCAGACAGCTTTTGAACAACTCCAGAGAAGGAACTTCACAACCCCTCTGGATGACTTGTTCCAGGGCTCAGTCATCCAGTAAA
Source organism: Rhadina sibilatrix (assembly GCA_013400275.1). NCBI lineage: Eukaryota > Metazoa > Chordata > Aves > Passeriformes > Phylloscopidae > Rhadina > Rhadina sibilatrix. Next base: position 11,693 of record VWYO01002380.1, on the reverse strand, counting down.
GTAGTTCTTCCTCGTGTTCAGGTGGAACTTCCTGTCTTCCAATTACTGCCCATTGTCTTTTGTTTTGCTCAGCATCACTGCAGAGAGCTTGGCTCCATTCTGCTGCCACTCTGCCTTCAGACACTTTGACAAGGTCATCTCTCAATTGTCTCTACTCCAGGCTAAACATGCCCATCTCCTCCAGCTTTTCCTCATACATGAAGAGCTCCGGTCTCCCTTTGTAGCCCTCCACTGGACTCACACCAGCATCTTCATGTCTCTCTTGTGCTGGGCACAGAACTGGACACAGCACTCCAGGTGATGCCTCACCAGGTTTCTCCAAATAGAGAAGAAGGATCACATCCTCACTGATGGATAAGTAAAACAAAGAATGGGCCCAATACCCTTGGGGCATGGCACTAATGACAGGCCTTCGTCCATGCCCTATGCAACTGATCACAACCCTCTGAGACCCACCATTCAGCCACTTCTCACTGTCCATCAGCACAGCCAGTCCTGAGCTTGCTTATGAGGACATCCTGGGAGACAGTGTCAAAAGCCTTGCTGAAATCCATTCAGACAATATCCATGGCACTCCACTCAACTCTCCAGGCAGAGAAGTCATAGAAGTTGTCCAGTCACAGAAGACAATCAGGATGGTCAAGCACTATTTACTTTTGGCGAATCTGTGTTGAGTCTCCTGCTCACCTTTTCATCTTTCATGTGCTTAGAGGGGCTCCAGAGTGCCATTTTAGTGCCATTTCAGGGACTGAGGGGAGGCTGACTGGCTGGTAGTTTCCTGGGTTGTCCTTCCTGCTGTGTTTAATAGCTGAGGTGACATTTTTTTTCTTTGAATCCTCAGGCACCTCTTCTGACTGTCACCTTTCAGAGATGATTGTCAGTTCTATGTCATAGGATTGTCATTCCTATGGTGTCTGCCAGCTCTCTCAGGACTCATGGTTGGAATGAAGAGCCAGTGGACTTGTGGATGTCAAGTTTGACTAAACAGTCTCTAAGCCAATCTACCTCAAGCAAAGTCAAGTCTTCCCTCCTCCAGACCATCTATCTCCTTGTCCCACAGGGCAGGGATTTCTGAGAGTTGGCCATGTTAGTGAAGGTTAATGCAGAGTAGGTGTTCAGTATGTCTACCTTCACTGCAGCCTCTGTTTTAAGGATCCCTGATACATTTAGTAGTAGACCAGTGTTTTCTCTAGTATTCCTTTTGTTATTGTTGTGGTGTAAGAAGGCCTGTTCGTAATCCTTGCCATCCTTGGCCACATTTAGTTCCAGGTAGGCCTTTTTCTCCCTCACTGCATTTCTACATACTGCAACAACACCCCAATATTCATTCCTGCTTCCACCCTGTGTATTTCCTGCTTATGTTTGAGTTTTAACAGGAGTTCCTTGTTCATCCATGCAGGTCTCCTGTCCTTTTTGCTCAGTTTCTTGTCCATGGGGATGCAGAATTCTTGAGCCTGGAGGAAGTGACCCTTGAATATTTACCAGCTCTCTTGAAACATTCTTCCCTCTAGGGCCTTTTCCTGTGGTCCCTTTCATGGAGATTCTTGACGAGACTAAAGTTAGATCCTCCCATAGTCCATGGCTGCAATCTCATTTGCTACCCTGTTCTCTCCGTAAAATATACTGAACTTCACAATCTCATGCTCACTACAGGCATGCTTGTCCCCAGCCTTCATATCTGTAACAAAATCTGCCCTTCTTGTTAGTATAAAGTTCAGCAGCACATCTTTCCTCAATGGCTCCCCCATCATGTGTGTCAGGAAGTTTTAGTCAGTGCTTCCCAAGAACCTCCTGGGCCATTTGTTTTTGGTTGTGTTGTTCCTTCAGCTGATATCAGGGTAGTTAAAGCCCCCATGAGGACCCGGGCCAGTGACTGAGGCTGTTGCTATAGCTGTCTGTAACAGGCCTCTTCTTCCTCCTGATCAGATGACCTGTAGCAAAAACTCACATGTCACTGTTGGTTAATCTGCCCTCTGGTCCTAACACAGAAAAACCTCAATTTGTTCATCCTCTGCATACTGATCTCTAAATCTCCTCATTTCCCTCCTACACTATGTGCATTGTTATACAAGCATTTCAGCACTTTCCAGCAAAACTTCATGCTTCTGGCATGCAGGTAGGTACTAAAATGGACAGAAAACTGCGGCATAAAATTATTAATTTTTTTTTTTTTTTTAACTGCAGTCTAATAGGACTGGCAATTGGGACAAAGTTTCCCCCAAACCGAGTTCTTATCATACATTCTATCTACTAGACTATCCCTCATTGACATGTATGTGTTTCTCTGTGGGAGTAATCAAGACCTAAACCCTGGAAGATGCCTGGCTTTTGCACAGGAATTACTGCCAGAGATAATCTTCTCGGAAGACTACTTAACATGTGAGAGGACAACAGCTTAATTAATTCCATAATGGCTTTTTCCCCTTTGTATTTTAAAATTTTGTGTTTAATGCTCTACAAAAGTTATCCCAAACCTTTCTGTGCCACAGCTTTTTTTTTTTTAGCTGACCAATACTTCATTTTTTTTGCCTTACAACTGTCACAGTCTCTAACCCGTAAATAAAACTATTTCATTTTTAACTAGCCTCATGCCTTCTGGGCACAGAGAGACTCCTTGCATTGCTTGTTGGCACTTACTTGAGTTACCTGAGTAAAAAGAGAACAACAATGTCAACATTACAAAAATAATACCCACATCTGCTTTGTTTTTCAGCAAAACAGTGTTTATTCCTGTAACTAGGTTAAACACATTTGGAAAGGTCAAAACTTGTTCCACAATGTTCAGACATTTTCTGATTTATCCAAACCACCATCAGCTTAACTTGGACTAGATATTTCTTCTACAGTCCATTCAAATTATTGATTCCTAGTTATTTTGTGAAAACACACTGAACTGCAAAATTTTAGATGACTGCCTTTTATTTTACTTTGGCACTGTTTATTGAGCATCAGTACATTCATTATTCAAGCTTTTTAAGGCCTCAGGATGTAGTATGACAGTTAGTACCCTAAGCAACAGCTTTTAACAGAACACTTCTTCAGAAGATATGAAATTAATTTCTTAAATAGGTAGGCTAAAGGTACTAACAAATTACCTCCTCTCATGCTCCTAATGTATAATCATTATGCCAGTATATAATAGTAAGGGTTATAGATGTTGAAGAAATAGGCACCATTTTAGGTTAAAAATCAGACACTCTAGTTTGATCTGGAATTAAGGCAGGTGACAGCATAAACACATTTAGTCTTTTATAGTGAGACATATTCCTTAGATCTGAATAGCTGTCTACAATTTGTTCAATGTACCTTTTTATTTCAAGGTGAACACTGCAAAGAAAAAAAGTAAGAAAAGAAACTCATTTCTCTCTTTAATGCTTCCTATGTCTTTCAGAGCCTAATGTATTTTCCAACCACATTACAATGAGTTTGCTTTCTAAATGAATCTCCAACAGAGTATTCATTCAGACTTACCAGTCTTTCATCTTTCAGAAGCAGACTCAGGATGTTGAGATTTTGAAAAGATTCAGTGGTAATGGACCTGCTATTTTACTATTTGGCACCTCTGTGCTATGTATTATTTTGAATTCTTTTTCTTTATCTACATATTCAAACCTTTTCAAAGGCAGAACAGGTGTCTGCTCCCTTCTAAACAAGTGGATTCCAGGAGGTCACCTTTCAAATAACCATTTTCTGCAACTCAGAATTTTAATTGTTTTCTTCTTTCTTTGATAACACTGACTTAATGGTGATGAAATCAACTGTCAGTGTAGGGTTTTTTTACATAATTGATCCACAATACATAGTTCACAGATAAAACCAGGAATGATCCTTCATTCCATATGACATGGATTGATATGAATACTGACTTTCGAAGTCTACTGGTCTCTTCTATAGTGTATAGGTCAACAACTTCCAAATATGATAGCAAGAACTGGACAATGAGACTGAGTACAAGGACACAAACTCCTTACCTCTCACTGTCATGCCTTCACATAGTGTAAGATATTAATTGCTGCAGGTAGAGATTAAAGACTCTAAGGCTCACGGTAGGTGAATGGCTTACGGGGCTCCTGGATTCATTTGCTCACTCTCAAAACAGAAATTTCCCACATAGTCCTGAAAAGATCACCTATAAAAGATAAATGGCTTTCTGAAAATTTAGTTTTATATTTTGCTGATGAAGGACACCATCTCTGGTCTCAGAGAGCACCACATCATGTCAGTCATAATATTATTATTTTGAAACATGAATACTTGTCTGATGTGACTTATATTGATACCACCTACATTATAGTTTAAGCTGAATATTACAGTTTTGACATGAAAAATTTGTTCTTTATATCTATTGAATTAAGGTAGTTTGTAAGTATATGAAGTATGGTTTGGTTTCAATTTATAAAAAAAAATCCAAAAATTTTTTTGAAAAATAATTTTGTTAGCATTTTCTGTAGTTCTTCAAAAGCAGCTACTACTAATACTGTTGCTTGATAGAATTCTTACACATTCTTTGAAATAAAGTATTATGAACATATTTCTTCATGAAACAGCATTCATTAAAACTGGATATGATCTTAGCTGGGAATGACACTTTACCATCTTGTCATTTTTCTGAAGTAATATATACTTTAAAATATTGTGTTAACAAGGCAAACAATAGTAAAACAGTCACCTTCTATGGTCAAAATGTGAATCAAACAGAGCATCTACAAAGAAAATATGTCAATTAAATGGATGCTGTCTGCAGTTAGTACTTATTGCCATCCAGATTCATAATCTGTATTCTTGTTATTCACATGCTGAAGCTTCTCTTCAAGACGTTTTCTCAAATGTTGATTTAGAAAGAAAATTATTAACCTAGAACTAGGCAGCAGAGTATACTATATAAATTCCTCAGTGTATTGTTATGAAGATATTGAGGTAGTTATTTCTTGCTTATGCGCACAGTAGGGACAGACCAACAGGTCAAACCACAGATTTAAGTGTATGTACCAGATGCCCAGCTGATACAAAAAGATCATGTCTCCCTCACATACAGCTCAGCTGCATGGCATCATACCAGGTAACCTGTCCCAGTGTTTCTGATCCACGTCAAGACTAGCAAAGGCTGCTCAGTTTATATGAAGAATTTAATAAAAATAACTGAAGTAAAAGGTGTGTTTGAATGATCTGAGGGATGAATCATGATGTATTGGGCATGGTTTTACTGAATGCTGCCATGAAGTCCTAGTGTTGGCTGGGAGGGACAGTGGAAGGTGTGTTGCTCCCAAAACCACTGGGTGGTTAGTCAACAGGTTGTGTAATTCTCCTCTCCTCCACATTTTGTCATGGCTGAGTCCAGCCCTCTCTATAAAGCAGGCAGAGAAAAGACAAAAGGAACTGTGCCTTGCCTTTTAGTTTTTCTTGAGCATTGATCTCGGAGGAGACCTGCAACAGGATCAGGTACACAGGTTTAGAAAGACACAGCATGTCAACAGCAAATGGGGAAGTACTGCAATTCACATAAGCAGTTTTATATCGTTAATCACCTGCTTAAGCCAAGCTGCTGTTTTATCTGACATTCCTTGGCAGAACTGGTTTTTCATTTGTGAGTGACCAGTTGCCTACTCAGACATCCATCTGTTTTTCCTGCAACACCAATGCGTACTGAACAGAAGGTTCACAAAGCAAAAGCAGAATATTTAAATGACTACATTTTACTGATTTTTGTATGTTAAAATACTGAATGAGCAATGGCTGATGACCTGGCAACCTGCCATTTTGAATACTAGCAACATATTTTGTATTTATATAGGTCACAACACTGAGAAGTGTCATCCTTGAAAGCTCTAACCTTTCTGTTTCTCAACACTTTGTGACTCATTGACCATACCTTTTGCTATTCAAGAGCAAGGCAAACACTGCTAGTGTTCCAAAAGTTATTATCATCACTGCAAATACACATAGTTGTTTAGGATGTATTGAGAATGCATGATTAAATTTTAACTAGATTTCATTTTAACAATGATTTCAGCAGACCTTTCTTCTGACTCTTACATACTAAGGCTATTTTTACTTGTAGACTATGTTTTAGCACTGAAGGGAAATAACACAGTTGGTTAACCATAATCTAAAAATAAAGATGAAGTTCTTGAAAACACCCAACATACACATCTTGGGAGCCTCAAGATATCATTTAGTTTTCTTCCAGCCCAAAGGCAAAATCAGTTATGCTATTGTCAGCCCTGACAGATGCGAGTCTGTATTGTTTTAAGACTTGCAGTGTCTGTGTTGCGGGGCAGCTCCTTGGCTCTCTTTTCCCATGCTTTGCTGTCCTTATCCTTTGAAATGTGACTTTTCCACCAGTGGTTTAAGGCTACTCTCTCTTGGTTTGCCTGCCACAGCATAGAAACGAAGAGGAAGCAGGGTCTGACTTGCGTCTCCAATCTATGTCTTTGTACCCTATCTGTTCCTTAGCCAGAACATTTGTCAAAGGTTCCTTCCATCTATCCTGAAACTCCAGGCATGAAAAATGCAGTAACTGCAAAATATATGCTGTCCAATTTGCCAGGAATTATTCACTATTATGATTGCTGAATAAATGTTAATACTGTAATTAGATATCCTCATTTAAACATCTCAGCATTGGAAGGGATTATAAAACTCCCGAGACCACAATACAATATAATGGAAAGAAAGGTGTCAAATGTTCCTACTTTTGTTTTACATAAAGATGTGTGCATAACTATATAGTGCTTTTCCATTTGCAAACTAGCATGCATATGTAATGTATTGTTACACGCATTAAGTTAAGCCAATACCACCCACTTTTTCACCAGCAACACAGTGTTTCAGTCTTCTCAAATATCTGCTCTCCCCCAGCCAAAAACTCCCAACAGCTGAAAACATAAATCTTGGAGTCAGCAAATTAAAAAATAGACACTTTGTTACACTACAGCATTTCCCTCAACTTTCTCTGTGGTATCATTTGAAGCCTGCTTTCTAAAACAGAAGTTGAACAAATGAATCCTTCTGTCCTCACTTTCAGTTGTCAGCAGTGCTTCAGTGTGAGATGAAATAAATTGCCAGTCTCTTTCATCCTCTATAATCAGCTCTGCACAGCTGAGTACACCCACAGCCCTGCAAGCTGTCTCTGCCAGCACTAATTCTGCATGGAATGGGAAGTCTTTGTTAGTACCATGTTTCTAAAGTTCTACACAGGAGCAGATTTTGTTATTTGTATTTCTCCTTTTTTCACCATGTTTCTAAAGTTCTACACAGGAGCAGATTTTGTTATTTGTATTTCTCCTTTTTTCACCATGTTTCTAAAGTTCTACACAGGAGCAGATTTTGTTATTTGTATTTCTCCTTTTTTCTCCTGTGACTCTTCTCTAATTGATAAGCTATTGTACTATCCGTTTTCTGCAGGCAACAAGCTTTTAGGTGGGCATGTTATTTTCAAAATGTGCTTGATGTAGGGTGCTTCTGTTCCAATGGGTCGCACCATCACTGATATTATCAATTCTTTGTGGTATAATACTTATACCTTAGCTATTGCTTGAAGAAGACTTCAACCAGTCTAACAGCAAGACAAACATTCCATTTTTTAGAAGTATGAAAGCTCTAAATTCATTGCTGCCTCATCAGTGCAGGGCATTGTGGAGATTTACTTATCATAGGGTTATTTTTATATTTTCATCATATTTGCCCTGCTCCAGAAAAGTGCGAAAGACATCAGAAAAAAGAAGATCAATATTTCTAGACCCACAGGCACCCTAAAATCCCAGGCTGTTATCTTGTGTGAAATTAATCTTTGGGGTAGTGAGAAACAATCAACTGAATATCTGTCACTAAATACACAGAGATGTGGAGATGGACTTTGTTAATGCACTTACTGGGCCAGGTGATAGGAAACACAGGTGTAGCATCTTAGCCTCCTGGTCATTGGCTCAAACTAAGGGCAGGTCAATAGAGTAAAACATGTTTTGGGCTTCTGTGCAAGTCCCAGCAAATACATTGAGAGAATCATCCTACCCAGCACTCTTGCTGGCAGCCTCTGTGAGTGTGGGAAAGGCCTATTTGTCGCAAAAACTGAATTATGTTATTCTCCTTTCTTCCCAGAGTTAGCCCTTGAAGGAAAAATACCTGTACAACCTTTGATATTTGAATGCTATCTTCTACAACCAGGCCAAGGACTGAAGTTTTCAGTCCCTTAACCTATCCTGGTATGCTTTAGATAAAGGTAAACAAAAGTACAGAATGCTACATCTCAGTAACCAGTTAGTTGAAACAGTCCAGTAAAGGAAAATAAGGCAGAGCAAAAGATCAACTTTTCCCAATATTTTTACTTAAAACAAATCCTTTTCTACATGTTAAAAACGTCGTTAATATGTGAAGGCCAGTACACCTCCTAAACCAGAGCACCTGAGGATCTCTTGGAGGGATGTCCCTTAAACGGGACAAATCCCTTCACGTTAGGAGGAGAGGTAGCTGCCTCCTCCCAGAGTTCTTTGTTGTTATTCAAATGTACTCTAGTTCTGCTCTCCCTGTTAGCCCGTTGGCCTCCCCACCCCTTTCTGCCTTATACGTCCTTCCCCTTGAATGCTCTCCCATCCCCAAGGCCCCACTGGCCCCGATTTGGTGCAATCCTCCGCCCACATTCTGTCCCCATTCCCCCACTGGTTCTCATTGTACATTGCCCTGCCTCTGCACCACTTTCTCCCTCACCCATTGGACCTCGTTCCCAACTCCACCCCTGCTCCTCCATTATATAAATCCTGGTCCCTCACTCATTCCCCTGCCTTCATCCCTGGACCCCTTCACGTGATGATGGAATAAAACCTCTCCATGGAACTCTATACAAAGACCTTTCCCTTTCTTACTGTCGAGGGATTTATTACAGCTATCCACTGTGAGTGTTGAGTGACTGTGTTGGTGTGCCTGTGACTCCTGGAGGCTCTCCACTTGGGAAAGCTTCCAGAAGGTTGTGGCACCTTTCTGCCTCCACCCAACACAATAGTAGTAGAAGGCTAAAATTTATCCACTGCCTGGTTTCTCATGGGGCTGGTATGTTCTGTGCAAAGGAGCACATTCGTTAAGCAGCGTGACCTAGAAGGAGGAGTTATTTAACCATAAAATAGTAATAATAGTAACGGCCAATTATGAGGTAGAAGCCAAACACCTCACTACCCTATAGAATTTGATTATCCCAAGACATGCAAAACAAATATTTTTATTAAAAATTATTTTAAAGCTATTTATTAATACTCTTATAATTAAGTAGCTACTCTTCAGAAAATTCATATTTTAACATTTGATTGAGAGAAAGCTGAGCATTAAAAAACAGATATCATGGTGAAAGTCTGTTAAAGACCACCCAACCAGGATAAAGAGGCTGAAGTATCCTATAAGCAGCTGTGAAACAGCTCACACAATAGCTGGCCCTTGTTCTCAGAGGAGACTTCAATTTACCAGATGTATGCTGGAAATACAATACAGCAGAGAGGAGACAGTCCAGGATATTCCTGGACTATGTGGAAAGTGACTTCCCAAAACAGCTGGTGAGTGAGCCAGCTAGGGAATGCACCCCACTAGACCTGTTCTTTGTGAAAAGAGATGGACCCATGAATGATAGAATCATGAATTCATTTAGGTTGGAAAAGACCTCGAAAGAGATGGACTCAACCACTTTGCTGGGCAGCCTGTTCCAGTGTGTGATAACATCTTCAGAGAAGAAATTTGTCCTAATAGCCGATATAACTCTCCCTCAGCGCAACTTGAAGTCTTTTCCTCTTGTCCTGTGACTTGTCACTTGCAAGAGACCAACCTCCACCTTTCTACAACCTCCTTTCAGTCAGATCTAGAAAGTGATATGGTCTCTCCTGAGCCTCCTTTTCTCCTGGCTAAACACCCTCCAGTTCCCAGCTGCTCCTAGATCCTTCACTGACTTCACTGCCCCTTTTTGGACACAATCCAGCACCACCCCTGGAAGTATTTAGAATACATGCAGGTACAGTGCTTAAAGACATGGTTTAGTGCTAGACTTGGCAGTGTAGAGGTAATGCTTGGACTTCATAATCTTAGAGGTCTCTTCCAACCTGCATGGTGGTGTGATCAAGGTCATTGTGTGGCAAGTGGTGTGATCAAGGTTATTGTGTGGGAAGTTGTGTATTACTATAAAATAATACATGTATTATTGTATAATACTTATAGCATAGCTTATATATTTTTCTACCTTTTAAAATGTTTTAAGAGGCAGTAAAATTTCTCCCTGTGACAAGTAGTTTTCATTCTTGAAGTCACAGATGAAAGTGCTGTTAATTGTTTTTAAATTACTCTGTATTTACTGTTGACCTGTTCAATTACCTGGTTGATCTTTCGACACAAAGGGAAAAAAAGGTATGCATTTCTCCAATATTTGTGCATCATCTGCGCATTGGCTTCCACTCTTCTCAGAGATGAAGGGCCCAGCAGGGCCCTACTGTGCTCTTAAAAATATTGGGAGAGGGAAAAGCATGTTTCTGGTAGGTCTCATTCTCTGCTCTGACAAATTCTGAGATGAGGACTTCTGGAGAATACATTTCAAATACATTTCACCTCCTGACTCTGATGATTTTGTAGTGTGCACATTCCCATTTAGCTATGTTCAACTACACTAAGGAAGACATGATACTACATCCTCACTTCCAGAGAATTTTCTTCTGCATGAATGCTGCAAGCCTGGCATTTAAAAGCTGAATGGACACCCTATGGAACAACATTTTTTACTTTAAAGATAACTATGCCTTCACATAGGCTGCCAAATATTTACAAGTATCCCGTAAACAAAAAACATAGATATGAAATGTCCCCTCCATTGTAAAATCGCTTACAGAGCAGAATAATAACATCTTGTTAATATTTCATTTTATAAGTATGCAAAATGTTGGAAAGTCCTGAAGTTGAAGTCCTGTAGATAAGAGAAAATTATCCAGACCAAATGGAATACTTAACTACCAGGTGTGTCAGAACCTAAAGTGAGATTTGAATTTAGTTCCTCGTAAGAGGCCAAAATAAAATCCCCAGGGTTGAACTTCCTTGAACTTTGGAGTATTTCAAGTCTGAATTAAAACCAGGAATCCTGAGTCCATTTGTAATGTCATGAAAAGTTAAATATAGGTAACACAGTGATACAAATAAGATGTAAGGAAGTTCAAAATAAAGTATTGTTGTAACTTCAGACCATTACACAGAGAATTTTAAATTTTTCACCACAGGTTTATCTTGCCTGTTCTTCAATTAGCTATATTGTGCTTTACAGAAATCGTTATCATGAGTGTAAATAATATCTTGAAAAAAAACAGTATAATTACATATAATAATCAGAATTTACAAGTCTCAGAAAATGAGTTATTGGCATTTCTGAATCAATAAAACCTTCTGTGCTCCTAGAAGATTGTTGCTTGCTCTCAATGACAAAATCAAACAAAGGTGAGAGATTCCACCCATAGGCTCAAGATTATCCTGGAAAACAGGACTGAAGTACTTGGACCTGAAAAAGAGGAGCAGACTGTCTTTTTCCAGTCACCTTTAATGGGAACTGAGTGTGTAGATGTGAAAACTTCAGGACTCAACTCTGTCTGTGGCTGCTCACAGGGTGTGATCTCCCGAGGGTCAAGGAGATCCAGCCAAAATGGAAGTACAAATCCAGTCACATAATTTTTCTTTCTGTTATTGTT
>VWYO01002353.1:68727-151553 GCA_013400275.1 Rhadina sibilatrix | reverse complement strand
TCAACAGTCTCCTCTTTATAAATAGAATATAAACATAGTTATACCGTTACAATAACAAAAAAAAAAGTTATCTATGTAAAATTGTATCTAACTTTATTGCACAAAGTAAACACAAAAAGCTAAAATAAAACTTTAGAAAAACTTCTTAAAAAGACAGAGGAGAACAGCAAAAACCCAAACAACAGGTGAGCAGTGACATGAGCCGCTCCCAGCGGGGCTGCCCCGTGCTGAGACTCTTTGCACCACTTCAGAACTAGCAAAGAGGAGTTTCTGCTCTTGAAAGGCTGTGCTGCATAATAAAAACCACAGCACTGAAGAAGCCAGTATTTGTAACTTGCTGAGACTCATTTATGTGAAAAAGGGTTTATTGGGTATTTTCTTAGAATGCTGCTCTTGCTGAACCGCAGCATAAGAAATTACCTTAAACTGGAAGACTGCCCTCAGTTACTTGAATTTTTCTTCTTTAAGGAAGCTTAGAACTTGATTCTGTGTTAAGCTTTCTATAAGAATTTTATGAGCTATCAGGTTGACAAGTAAATTTTCCTTTTTAGGAAAAAATAAAAACTTTAAATAAAAAAAATTAATTTCCAATACAATTTGCTAAATATTTTTACAGATGCCCCAAAGTGTAAAATGAAGTAAAAAAATAGTTATCTTTCCTTTTCTCCATTTCATTTCTGTTCATAAAATAGAAGAATACAAAAGAGAAGAGACAGAAAGATAAAAACATTGGATTTGGTGGATTTCTTAACCCAAAGTATATTTATTTATACATAAAGTAGTCCTTATACTTTTTTGATGAGGAATAAAAATGACAGTTTTGTTTTCTAAGAAATTACAAAGCTACACTTCTACTAGCTTTTCTTACAACTAGCTTTCAACTAGCTCTCACTTCTAAGAGATTACTTGATAAATTGCAAATAATTCTAGGAGAAAATGTTTTCTGGATCGTTGTCCTAGTTTGCCATTATTGTTAGATCTCAGTTTTACTTTCTATCTGAGTATGCTATGTTAATAAAATTCTTTTACTAAAAGCTGGATCTTTTTTATTCTTTTGGTCCCTGAGTTTCTCCTTCACAGCCCCTTTGTTTTATAGCCTTTCATTGTTACCAAGAAGAAATGATGACTGTAAAACAGGACCCATTCTGGCTTGCCAGTTTCAAACTAAATGGTGTTGAAAATTTTTCAGTGCAACAGTACCATTATTTTATGATAATAAAAATGTTTCATTGTCAGTCTTGATTGAACATTGCTGAACAAGGGCAAGAGTTAGAAGCCCAGACTTCATTAACAAATGTAATAAAAGGAAATTTTAGAAAGAATTATTCCAAAAAATATTATAATATCCATTTTATGAGCGATTACATATAGTAGCACAGAGAAGGTGCAATGAAATAAATACTTTCTAAATCCCTGGAAGAATAATGAATTTCATGTGTAAATTTTTTTCCCCGAGAGTACTTTTGGAGAAGAATGTCAAAACATTCTGGTGACATTTGCACTCTCTTTCAGGTCAAAAAACACAATTTTGTTTTCTCACACTGAATTATTAATTTAACAAAACAATTTTTGATTTAAGGAAGTATTTAAGGTTCTTTATTGGTTTGGATAATAATCTGCTGTTGAAAGAGGCAAATTTTATTTAACTTGCAATTTAAATTTCAAGCAACAATATTGAAATTTTGCAGAATAGAACTGTGAATCAAAAAAAAAGTATTAGAAAGGAACACACAGCCAAAGAATACAATAATATTTACAGACGTTAAAGAAAACATTAGTGCAATATGTATTCAAAGTTATTCTTCTTTGAACTTCTGATTATAGATTTTTAGAATATACTATTGTGACTTCAGACTGTGAAGAGGTTCAACAAGACCATTTGCAAGGTCCAACACCTGAAGCTGGGCAGGGCAACAGCTGGAATCAATATCAGATGGAAAATGAGGAGATTGAGGGATTATGAGAGCGACAAGAGTGACTTGGGGTTGCTGGTGACTAAACAGCTGGTGCTGGTGATTAAAAAAACTGGACATGAGCTATTAATGAGCACTTGCAGCCCAGAAAGCCAATTTTATCCTAGGCTTCACCCAAAGCAGTGTGGCAGCAGGACAAGGGAAGTGGTTCTGTCCCTCTGCCCCAAGAAGACCTGACCTGAAGAGCTGCATCCTGCTCTGGGGTCCTCAGCACAGAAATGTCATGGAACTGTTGGGGTGGGTCCAGATGAGGGCCACAAAGATGATTGGAGGGATGGAACACTTCTCCTATGGGAAATGGTTGAGAGTGTTGGGGCTGTTAAATCTGGAGGACAGAAGTCTTCAAGATCTTATTGCAACCTTCCAGTACTAAAAAAGGGATTTAGAACAAAGATGGGGAAAACTTGTAACTAGGGCCTGTTGCAATGGGACAAAGGGCAATGTTTTTAAACTAAATGAGGATAGATGCAGATTAGATATAAGGAGCAAGTTTTTACCATGAATGTAGTAAAGCATTGGATCAGGTTGTCCAGAAACATGGTAAATGCCGCATCCCTGGAAAAGTTCACGCCAGGCTGGACAGGGTTCTGATCAACCTCACCTAGTTGGGGATGTCCCTGCTCATTGCAGGAGGCCTTTGTAAGACCCTTCCAACCAAAACTATTCCATGATTTTGTATGCCTAAAATCATTTCATATGAATCTATGTATATGATGAATTTCTGTGTGAAAACACACCTGTGTAGTTCAGATTAGTGTACGTTTTTCAGACTGGGATATAGTTGCTTTCTTAAAAATGCAGAGACAAACGTGTTCCCAGCTGAACCTATTGACAGTACTGAAGTAGCTTATTACAACTGCAAAATTCCTCTCAAATAGTCTCTTAAAAATGAGATTGCTGAAGAGAACAGAGAAAAGCTTCTGAAAATCTATGCAGATAGTCTAGCCAATGTCTTTGCAAAATCAGTCACACAAATTTTAAGGGTGCTTCTAATACAGCACATGGATCTGGCATTATTTATGCAGCTGTCTGTCAAAGCCATAAGAAATCTCAGTCCAAGGAAAATACAAGGTGATGCTCCATGCCAGGTGTATTTATCCATAGGGACAATTAGGTGACTGATTAGGCTCTTGCTGATGTCAGTAGCACTCTACTGTCGACTTCAGTGGGAGTAAGGGTTAACCCCAAATTACTATGTCTGTAAAATAAGACATCCTTTGATTTTTGTCCATATTCTAAATTGATGATTTCATCCTTATGGAACAGTTAACTTGAAAGACCAGCCTCCTTATGAATTTTCTCTCTCAAGAAATGAAATCCATATAACACCTTATGGATTATTTTATGTTCAATGAGGTTTCCATTGTATTATGACTGATTATGCTGAAAATGTATTAAAATTAATAAGATGTATGACTTTTGAAGAAATCCATGGCTAAAAACCGATTTTATTTTAATTTTTTTTTTTTTTTTATGTTGGCAAGGACAAGTCATTAATAATTTCGGAATTGAGTTGTTAAACAGAATTCTGGTTAATTCTGCCAGCTCCCAAGAATTTACACTTAATCTGTCTTCTTTGTTTGACTTCTACCTTTGGCAAAACTATTACATTTTAGCCAGTGACCCATTTCCACAAATATTTAAAGTTACATTTAAGAGTGGGAGAAAGATGAAAGCAAGCAGTGTTTCCAAATTACAGACTTCTTAATTTCTATGAAATTTCTATGAAAAACCTATGTTAGCTGCCCGAAAATATTTGTATTTCTTACTGAAATGTAATACAGACTGGCTTTGAACTTCACAGTTTCAGTAAAACAAAATTCAGCAGGTTTGGGAATCCTGGCCCTCTCATAGCAAGATGCTTTGTTGGTGGAAAGCCAGTGTCAGCACAAACTGGAATAGATACATGTCATAAACTTTCCCTTGTAGGTATTCCCAACACCAGGTAAGAGACCTCCATTATGGTAAATATGTATGAACCAACACAATAATATACCAAAATTAAATGCTCTTGAAAGACACTGATTCTCAGTGAATCCAGATCTTCTAATTTTTCTCACCTTTTGTTTTACTTAATTGAACATTTAAAAACTTATGTGTGATTTATTTTTTCCTTTTATCAGTGTCTGATAAACACTCAAAAATAATCAGTCATTCTGAATAACCCTAAGTAGAAAGCAATATTTTCTACCAAAATTATGGATAGTAAAATTATTCTTTAGAACTGAAAATAGATAAATTAGGGAAGTATGGTTCCAGAACTCTAAACAACAGATTGTGTTAAATAACACAATCAGTTGGTAGTCAAATGTTGTGATGTCTTTAAAAAGCCAGATAAGGAGGTTAATTCTGCATGACACTCACTAGGATTCCTTTTCTGAATGTATACATAGTTGTGATTTTTTTTTCACCAAAAATAGATAAATAAGGAGAAGAAATAAACATATGAATGGAGGAAAGAGATATTTCAGAATTTCAATAGGTTTCTTGTGTTTATTGTTTTTGAGGAAGTGTTAAAATTTTGGGCACCTACTGAACTAAAAATCACACTAAAAAAATCTATTAACCCTTTATTTAAAGACATTAGCTTTAGTTTGCAGAAATATTATGCTGTTTGGACATATTGTAAATCTTTTGCAGTAGGCTGCTTGTGGCAATTGAAATGAACACTTGAAATGGGCGTTGACTCCATCTGAAACTAATGTTGACTAAGTTTCCATGGGCCAAATGGAAAAAACTGTTAGGAAAGTTGAAGTTCTGCCATATCAACCAATGTGAAAGAGGTGGTATATATAATATACATATATGTTATATTGGCTGGTTCCTTGTTTTTTTGTTTTTTTTTTCTGTTGCCCTAGTCACTGCCATAGCAATCTTCTGACCATTTTAAACTAAAAGCTGCAGTTAACCCCACCCTTATCATGTCTCTAAAACAAATCTTTGTTGATTGCAATGCTCTTGAAGGCACATGACAGTTGCTCAGATATCATCTCTGAGGTTAGCATCTTTTCAACAAATCACATTCTTTAAACAACTTTTCTTTTGCAGCAATGCCCTGAACAGCTGCCCACAGAGAAGAAATTCAATTCTGCTAGCAATCTCAGCCTCACCTTGCTGTCTCACACCACTTTTTTCTTCAGTATGACCTTATGTAGGAGTCAACTTTTTGCCATGATGATACCATTCTTATGGAATACATGGAAAAACTGAGAGCAGTGTTTCCTAAGCGCTTTTGTTCCATGGCTCGGCAGTATCAATTGAAATGTACTAAAGAAGGAAGTAATTTGTCTGTTTTCCCAAGAATACATTTGCAATGCAAAATATTAATGTGATCTTGAAATCATTTTATAAGTCATGTCTGAACTACATACATTCATACACATATATACATGTCAAACATAGACTCAATTTTTCATATTTCTATGATAATGTATTGATATGTAAAAGCAAAACAGATTATGATTTGAATTTAGGACATTTCTTGTTCATTGATAAGTTAACTGTAATTTTTCATGTCACTATTTGTCAGCCAAACATCTCTGCAATACTACTAGTGATGATTTTTGTTGCTTCTTTGCCTTACACTTGAATCAAAAATATTAAAAAATTCTGTGTTCTGGTATTTAATCTGATTTTCCTCAGTTTATATATGCCAAAAATATGTATTTATAGATCAATTGAATTATTGAAATGTTTTAAGGGCAGATGTTGGTTTTGAATCAACTCGGCAATTTTGAAATTTTTAAATTGATTTTTGGAGACATATCATTTGCAGATCAATTATATTTAACTATTTATCCCTTATCAATATTAAACTTATTATTCTTTTCATTGTTCATGTTTATTGTTTCATTTTTCTACTGCATCATCTATCTCTGAGTCCTCTTTTACTTAAGGTGTCACTACTCTTGTTATAAAGAGGGTGAAATGGAACAATCATTGAGCTCTTCCTGCTCTTCCCACAACATTTAAATTATTAAAGAAAAAATGTTTTTATTTGTTTTAGATCTAAGCTAAATAAAAGCTATAGAGCAATTTTTGTTCCTCTTCTGTTGCAAGTGATCAGCTGGGTACAAGTTCTTATCAGTTAGGGAATGGTGTATTTTTGATATATAAAGTTCAATGGGACTTTGCAGTGGATAAAGTGGTTGGCAAGTTGTTTAGGGAAATATATGAGAAATCCATCAGAGAGATGTTATTTAGTTTCCAGAGAACAAAAGAGCCTGTACAATGAGTTGGGGTGCAAAACTTAGGAACCTGTCAGCTGCTTCTCATCCTGTTCCAGTGAATGGATAAATAAGAGCATCCATGACAAGACATATCCTGTTGGCTTCTATCATAATTCCGTCAAATGAATATCAGTAAGCACAGGAGGAAATCTTTTGTGTCAAATACCACTAAAAGATATTGAATTACATTAGTTTTCCACATCAAAAATGGCTTTTGGGGTTCTTTCTACAGTTTGTGCTAACTGTTGCTTAGTCTAGATGTAAATTCAGCATGTACATATAAAGCAGTTCCTACTTGCAGTAGACAAAATTTCATGGGCAAATGCAAGCATGGATATGGATATGGATATGGATATGGATATGGATATGGATATGGATATGTTTGACGAATTCAGTGGATAATCTTTTAAATACTTTTAAAAGATATATGTTTTCCTTATATTTTAAGCTGTGAAAACAATTGAAAACTATTGAAGAATTATCAAAATGTCAAGATTTGATTTAAAATTGTGACAGAAGAGCATTTTTTAACCAGTAATATTTTACAGATAGTCTGCTTGAGCTATTTTTGGTCATAATGCTGAGGTTAAATTCACAACACTTACACAGCTTTTAATTCATAAGCATCTCTAACACAGGAATTTAGGACTGGAAAAGACTGCCTGAGTAAGAGAATAGATTGCTGGAAACCATGTATCCCTATTAAACCTACAACACTACAAAATATTATCATTTCACTGTTGCTGTGATCCTTTACCAGAAGTTTAATTCTATTTTCAGAATTGTAAACAAAAGCAAATTGTATGTAAAATTTTAGTTGCAAACACAACAATTATATTTGCTAGTGCCAATTAAGAGGGTTGATCCAAATGAAGATGGAGCAGGAGTAGGTTCTAAAAATATTTGGGAAGACAATAATAATGCATATAATTTTTGTGAAGGCTCTGGAACATTTTTATAAATATACACTGGTAGGTAGTCCTGAAGACACTGTGAAGCAGTACCTGTAGACTCACAACTGCTCTCAGTCTTACCTTGGATATTAATTTAAGATCATTAATGTAAATGAAATAACTGCTATGCAATCCAATATAATTTGCTTAATTTTCATTTTTTAGTCATGGATTTACAAACAGGACATTCTGAGTGGGGGTGATGGAGGAGGAGAAGATTTCAGGGTTTTGGAAGGGACTCACAGAAATTCTTTTTTGAAGCTGGTTAAAAATGATGCTTCTTTCTGAGAGACATAAAACTAGGAAATCTTTTTGTCTAAGGTCTTTCTAGACTGACATATTTCCAGCTTTCTAAGGCAGCAGGAAATATAAACCTAAAAGAAGTCCTATGAGTTGAAAACTCAAGAAAGATGCTTCTTTACTCTGATTATATTAAAAGGTTTTAAGATTTTTTTGTTTCTAGGAGCTGAAGATTGCAGCTGCTAGAAGTAATAAATTAGTAAATTAGCAAGGCCATTTTTCTTGGACACTGAAAAATCAGAAAGCTTTATTTTGCCAAAAAGTGTTTTTCTTCTTCAGTGATCCATTTACCTGTTTGTTTTATAAAGTTAGTCAGACTGCAAAGATAAACATTCTTACATACTGCTGCTGACTTACTTTGAATAAGTTTGTATTGTTGTCTTCCAAAATAAATATGTGGATACAATTTTGTGGCAGTGTGTTGTTATCACAGTAACTGATGAGCAAAATGGTTCATATAAAAAATCCCAAACATCTATCATGTTTCCAAGATTCATGGAAATGCTTCCTGTTAACCTTCCAGAAGGTACAAAAAATTTTGCTTTTGTTTATGTTCCAGTTTCTACGAGTGCCACCCTTTTCAGAGTTCAGTTGTGATAATGTCTTATCTGTGACCTTTACTATTTTCTTGGCATAAAAAAATGAAATTCCATAGGAAAAACAGGGCACTTCTGAGCAGTGCAGCAACAGAACAGTCATTATTTACTGGTGTGATATGGGTGCTAACCCATTTGCTCAGCTAACTTATTTAGTAGAAATAATAACTTTTAATATTTTTCCATCTGCCCTTCTCCAGTGTCTCTAAGGCATCTCTTAATTCTTGTTTTCTGCATTTTCCCACTTCTAAATTCCCATACTCTTCAGACATTTTGGACAGAAACTTGCTGTGATGAAAAATACTTGTGTTTCTCAACATCTAGATACAGAACATGGGTGGGAGCTGGCCAAAATATGTGTATTTCAACGAGAACATCCTCTACAAGTGTTAGCATGACTTACTGTCTTGCCCTCAGGACAAAAAAGCCCAAATAAGATCTGTCGGCAGAAGTAGATTTATTATGACAGTTGTTTTCCAGGTTTATCTTAGACTGAGTATCTAACACATGCCTCATTTTTCTCAATGGTGCTTTCAGATAGAGACATAGAATAATATCATAAATGGAATTTAAAAAAAATCAGAATATGATCAAACTTTAGCTAAGGAAAAGAAAATTAACCCAGACTGAAAGAATTAATAGAAAAGTTGACAACTAGGTTTTACAGTTGTGACCCAAAACAAATCATAGAGCATCTAAATCTGATGAAAAAATCTTGTTTAATTAAATATTTTGTTCCAATTTCTCAATACTAAATGACACAAACTTTGGATAAGGTTAAAATAACTTGTTACTTGAAATGGAACTACTGAGTCCAGTGAGGTCTCAAAATTACTCTGCACCTCCTAAACTGACCTGGATTCACAAACCACTGTGACTACTGAAGGAACACTTGAAACTGAAATACAATTTGAAAATATTCAATAAATTTGACCTATACTTCGACCTATTTCTGGAAAACATCATACTAAAATATGTTGTTTATATCAATGCAACAATAAAAAATTGTAAAGGTGGGCATATACATATTCTTGATCTGATTCTAGTTTGTCCCACAACAAAAAAAGAAACTTGATTTTTCTTTTTAATTGGGAAAAACACCCTTAATAAAAAGTGTTTTCCTTCTTGTTTGGAAAGAGACAATGAAAGAAGGTTGAAAAAAAAATGTTCAGAGTGTTTTGATGACAAAACTATGTGGCTTACATATCTTCAGAGAAAGTGCAGCTTACTAACTGTCAAACTTTTCAAGTCAAAGGAAAAAAATATAAGGTGATGATGATTTACATTTGTACAACTTGGAAACAGGTAAAACTTTTCTAATAAAGTTAAATTGCAAATGGAATTACTTAGAGAGATTAAATGAGTTTTCCAGATTCTGATACTTTCAGATGAAGGCCTTCTCCTGTGGGAGGTATGATTTAGTCACACAAAGGTTCCAGAGGGCAACCAAAGAAGAAAAGCTAACTGGCTATGAGAAGGACTCCTCTACAGTATCTACAAACTTGTTACCTGAAGGTCTATCTGACTCATTCTGAGAAATTTGGACAAACCTCTAAAGAGGTAAGAACTAAAGAGATTAGTTACCTAGTAATATTAAATTAAAGCTCTAAGACATTTGAAGACACCCCCATCTTTATTGGAATGTTCACATTTAACCCTGAAAATGTTTTGAAAAATCAAAACAAAAAGCCATGTGAATAATAATTTCATATTTTGGTAAAACATAAAATTAAAAATCTGTTTTTATTTAAATATATTTTAAGTAACATGTAGTATTTTTTGGATAAAATGCTCAGTTACATATAGTAGCTCTAAATATAATTCTCACCTTAAGAGAATTTTAGAAATTCATATCTAGGTTTCCTAGTGGTAATGATTTCAGGCTGTTGCCATGATCAATGGTCATGAGCCCTCTATTACTTCCATGTGCCCTCTCAGGTTGCTGGGAATCCAAATATGATTTCAAGGGTGATTTGTGTCATTAATCACCATGATATGTGCAAGTAGCACTCTAAGCCCTGCTGGAAACACCAAACTAACAAACCTGTTTCCTTTTGCTCTCTTAGAAGCTGTAGGGCTGTACAGTGTCTTGCCAATGCAATGGTGAGATTCATGCCAGTGCACTCTTCTTGGTGGAAAATTCTAATAAAAAGTTTTGGTATTCAAGCAAGTGCAGTAGCATATGAGTTATCTGACCAATAGGAAAATATTTACATCCAGAATCATAGAGAGAATTTTAAAAAGGGTTCATAGGCTCCAGACACAGTCATGCACATATACACATGCATGTGCATATGCACTGTCTCACAAGTTCTGTATTGAAACAGAACAATTTTTTCATGTAATTATGAAGAAAATTTATGAATGTGAAGCGTAAGAAAGTGAATGTTAGACAAAAGAGCAAAATTGAACATTGTCATCCTTGTTGCCTTTGTGAATTTAGGCTCCAGTCCAGTTAAGCACTTAAACACATGCATGACATTATGTATGTGAGAGACATTAATACTTATTGCTTGAAGTTATGCATGTGTTTAAGTGCTTACCTGGATTTGGGACTTGATGCAATTTAGCTTTAGCTTGTCTTTTGTTGGCTGTTTGACTACTGCTATATTTCCTTTCAGAACAATACTAAATAATAGTATTAAAGGAGCAGTGTTAAATAATCTTATTAACATACTGTATTTATTATTCAAGGAATAATTGCAGCTATTATTTCCTGTATGCCTATTTAGAAACAGATACAGACATTCAGAGCTTTTCTGCGGGTGCACGGATTTCCCAAGATGGTGTCTGAAAAATAATTCAGATCATTCTCTTCATTTTTTTCTTCTCTAACTACTGCACTGTGATGTCTTTCATTCCTGAGAAACTTTTAAACAGGTTTAAACCTTCATCCCAAATTTGGCAAGATAGACCCAATCTGAAGCCATGTCTGAAAATTCTTGATCAACTAGTAAAAAAATATTTCCACTTCTGCTTTTCTTGGTTTTAAATTGGAAGTAGAAATGGAACTCCTGAAATAACACAAGAGCAAGTGCCAAGTTCTGTATGAATACTTTTTTTTTTTTTTTTTTTAAAGTGAAGAGTCAATTCCTTTACTGATTTGTCAACAGTTCTAAATAATACTTGTTGACAGGTAGTTGAAGCTTGCACAACTTGAGGCAGCTGTGCAGGTGGGCAAAGAGGGTTTTGGGGCACTTTACCAGGGCTGTTCTGACTCATGTTGGTGACTCAGTGCAGTGGGCAGGGCTGTGAAGTGTAACAGAGTTATACCCCGAATAGTATCACTGCAGCCTTTGGAGAGCAGCAACTTGTGCCACCTGAGCATTCACTCACTCTGAAACAATTTTATGCAGCGGGAATCAGGGATTCCCAACATGTACTCACCAGTTTGCCAAAGCTTTAACCTAAACATGATCCACAACCACATTATATCTCTAAGTCTATAGGTTGAGTGTGCTTTATGTTCTGCTTGTTGACCATAAATTAGGCACTTACGAGGCTGAGCAGAATCCTTCTATTTACAAAATATCCAGAAAGAATGTAAATCAAAATACTTATATTTAAAAAAGGAAGAGCAGGGAACAATTCTGCCCACCCACTCTGGAGGGTTTCCCATTCTCTGGAGAGGTTACAGCAGAAAGGAATATCATCTCTCAGACATAGAAAATCTAATCTTTACGACAATTAAAATGTTTGGCAGAGGGAACACAGGTGATGCTGGTCTTGGGACCTGTCCTTGGCAATAGTGGATTAGGTGGGACACTAAGGAATAGTAGAACCATCACTCTCACAGCACAGAGCACTGTGGATTTTGCCACCTCTTGCTGCAGCATGCATGAACCTTGCTTTGTCTCACGAGTGAATTGCAAGAGAGTGTGTGCATGTGTCTGTCTGTGTGTGTGTAATGTGGAAGATAAAGTAAGATCAACATCTACCATCTTTTTACCAGCCACTGAGTCTTCCCTGCCTCTCCCCTGCTAGGTCATAGAAAAAGGAGAGTGCACCTGTGTGAAGATGATATCCATGTTGCTTAACACATCTGGAAGCTGGTTGTCTACCAGGATCATGAGGGTTGTAAAGAGAAAAGGAGGGAAGAGGTCTGGGGCATACACTGAAATTCACAGGCCAACCTGATACAAGCATCTGGAAATTCAGTAAGAGCAGATTTTCTTGTGGCATTTCTTCAGCTCAGGTTGGAGTGCTGTCTGGAAATGGGAAAGTAATAAAACTTATGCAAACATTCCAGTAACACAAAAAGAGGTTTGCTTCAACAACCATGGTAATGAAAGAGGGATGTATATAGGCTTTTAATTTAACTTGTCTTGCTCTTTTTTACCCATAGAGTGCCTATTTTACCAATAGATTGTCAATTTTATCAAGACAGGGTCTTGTGACATCTATTTGCCCAGTAACAGTTAAATAGACATCACCTAAACTTTTAAAATATCTTTTTCTAAAGCTGCTCTTTAAATAACAGGAGGCAAAAGTGACTTATGTGTAGTATATTACATCTGATCCAGTGAGCTACATGTAAAATACTCTGTCTATTCCTTTTCCTGACTTCAAAGGTCATCAAAGATGAAGATTCTTTAGGGACACTTTCTCATAGTGGATCTGGTTCTGACATACTGTTTGTAAGTTTACCATATGTGCCAAGCAGTCTGGGAACTGGTTTTGATATGAACTTAAGCACATAAACACAGTGCACTTGAAAATGATGCGTATGTCAAAATCAAATAGGGATCCCCCCTGATGGGGTCCATTGAACAGTGACATCGTGGGCCATAGGATGGACTTTTAATGGAGACTGCCCCTTCCCTTGAAGTTCTTCAGAAACAGTTTAGCTGCTGCACAAACCTAATTGATCACAAAATTAAGGCTCTTTCTTGGTGTGTTCGGTTTATTGTCTGAATTCAAAGCGTGATGTTTATTGGCTTTGACATTTGTGCTATTTCAAATCTTGGAACAAGCTACACTCTCGTCATTAAAATTTTTCAAAACCATAGTTATAAATCAAAGTAAATGACAGTTCAAAAATAGGCACAGATTAAATAGGTGTGTTGTTCTATCTTGGGCACAGCCCACCATTATTTCCTTTCCACTGCAGCTGGCCAACTTGCTAATTACTTTCTTTTTCTTCTTTCCCCAGAGAATGAAATCTATCAAAAGAACATGGCTGGTCAAAAGTTTTCTCTCCAAAACTAACAGTACTAAGTGGTTTTCTTTTACAGTGGGAAAGGGACAGCTTAGCTGCTCATGGTAGAGTTGAGGGAGGCTGAAGCAGAGGCTTAAATGTTGATCTGGACCTGCACACAGTTGCTACTACATAGGCCCAACATGCCTCCTCTTTTTCCATTTTTGTATTTTTTTTTGGAAATCTGGAATTTGGAATGACAAAAAAAAAAAAAATACAACAAAACTTGCCATTTCTTGAAACTACTGATAATATACAATCTTTTTTATTGGTTCAGAGATGAGTGAAAGTAATTTCAGACTGCCTTATATACAATGAATAAATTTTGTGCATGACAAAGGAAGAAAGATAAAAGGTGGAAATGCAAACCATTTAAAGCTGCACATACCATTCAGTGAGTCACATTACCTCTTCTGAGATTCAAAATTAATTATATTTATTCAGTGTTCTTTCAGTTTATTAATCCCTAATGTGTACAGAAATGGTTTTTCTTTAAAACCATTGCATAGATAAATACATCCCACTCTAATGGCAATTTAAGTCTGTCTGTATTCAGACATGGGAGAAAGACTTCCATTCTCAAGAGATTTTTGCTCAGTTTCCAGACCAGAACATCTCGGGGTGTTTTTTTATAAAATTCAGTGCAAGACTGTCTCTCTTTGCAATACTGTCTCTCTTTGAGCCTTAGTAGTCCCAGGAGGCAGCTATTTTTATTCTTAACAAATGAATGTGAAAAATCTGTTTTCCAGATTATTTTAAAATTTTCTCATTGATACTATCTCCCTCAAAATATCTTTGTTCTCAGTTTTCATAAGTGGCTGAATGATTCATAAAAGGCTGAAGACCTAAATGGTACCTTCTGAACTTAAATAGGTTTTTTAAACTGCTCTATAGAAGCTTGATTTTGTTGGAAGTGGCATTCAGAGTAGGGGAGAACACACACACTTCATGACAGCCTCTACCTGTGGAAGTATTATCAGTATCTGGGAGAATATATGTTTTGTAATTTTAAACCTAGGATGGGATCTCTAGTGAGCAGAGTCCAGTCTACTGTGAATGGGGCTTCACAGAATTACAAACGTGTCCTGAGCCCTGAAGCTTATTTGCAATGTGAAGCAATGCTAACAAGACTATGTTACCATCTTTTCCACCCTCTTCTTTCATACACCTCCCCTTAATGGTGGAAACGACCAGGTTAGTCATTTAGGGTCTGAACAACAGCCTAACCAAATCACTATGACTTCCTCAGGTTCAGAGCAGTTTTTAATTCCACATACTTCTGCCAGGCCTTAGACTTTTCCTCGAAACTTTTGCCCAATCCAGTTTGAAATAGCTATGGCATCTGTACAATAATACACACAAGGCAGACGTGCATTGCTTAAGCTAAATTAAACCAAAATCTTTTCAGTCTTCATCAATGATACACCATGTGCTAGAAAAGAAAATAAGATCGTGCCCAGAATCTGCTGGAAAACACACTCTGCTTGAAAGGACCCAGGATCCTGTCAGTTAAAATTCAGTGAAGAAAATCCCTGACTGCTCGTCTTTAGGAACCTCTGTGTGATGTTGGAGCAAGAAGCTGCAAACAGTAGCTGCCAACCTGGCTGGGATTCCTAGAGTAATCTCCTGAGATCAGTGTTCTGACAGGTCACATCCTCCGTCTGGCACCACCATTCCCTATTTTCATTAAGATTTTCTTTTCCATTTTTTCCTTTGTTCTTCTTGCTTGAGCCAAAAGAAACAAGAGGGCAGTAAAGAACAATTTTAGCTGAATATGAGTTTTATCATTTTACCACTGCATTACACCACTTACCAAGTATTTAGGTTCAGTTCTGTTCTGCTAGGAAAAAAACACATGTCAGGATTTAAAGAAAGGCTGTGCTAAGCTTTAGCACACAGACTATAAAGTGTACATGTGAATTATTATTCTTCTAGTCTAAGCAAATCCATATGACATTGTGACTTCATATACCCTTCACAGTTTCTTGTACAACTCTTAGTGGAAAACATCATCTCTTTTCAAATCTTTGTGTCTTTATCTGAAGCTGACTTTTTAATAGCTCAAAAAGAATTGTAAAAGCAAAAATGTCAGGGAAGTGCTATTTCTCACAGAGCACAGAAATCAACATTTGAGACCACCTGCTTAAATGGCAAAGCTAAAGAGAGAGCTACAGCTACTCATAAAGAGGGAACTTTACAGAGATCCATTTTTAATTCCTTTCCCTTTCCCTGAGAATAGTGAGTCTAATGGCATCCAAATCTAAATCTTCATTTCCTCGTCTCTCTTTCACCAGCTCAGCCTGGGAGGTAACTGCTCTGCAGAGCCTTTCTCCAGTAACAAAGTTTTTTTGGGCTGAACAGTGCATGAAGCTGTGAAGGTGTCTAGTCTGAAAAGTTTGTAAGCCTGATGAGGCCAATCTATTCCACAGCAACCACTGTAACTGAAACCATCATGTATGGAGAAGGATGGTACAGAAAATCTAAGTACTATCTGTTACTGAAATGGAGTCCTCCTCTTTGTCCCTGAGCATTCTCTCACCAATTTCTTTGATCTGGTACAGGCATTTGTTGGACTTTTTTAGCTGGTTCCAGAAATCAAATTAATATGAAGTTAGCCCTGAAAAATGAGGGATGTGCTCTTCTGCCACTTATAGCCCAGAAACTGGATCACTGTTGGTTCAGACAAATCACCACCCAAAGGAAAAGTATGGGGCAAACATGAAGCATTACAGAGGAGGGAATGAGGTTTGCTCATTTGACAGCAGCTCAAATGACAGCTTGACTGATGAGCTAACTAAGGTATGCCATGAAACTCTGCTCCTTCAGGGATATTCAGCCCATGCCCCAGCTTGTCTCCGGAGACAAACTGAAGCAAAGAAACAGGCAGTTCTAGGGCATACAGTGTCTCAGAGTATAGATCTAAGGCAGGGCAGATGATCCATGTTCAAATGGTGCTTCTTTCTACCTACTGACTGTAAGGAGAGCAGAGAACGTATTTCCTAAGCTGTACCTCTCTGCATTGTCAAAGACAACTGAGGCAAGCTCTACTCGTTCTTATCGCAATGGAAACCACAAAGAAGCTCAGGATTAGGAAAGATTTTAACAAAATTAAATCAGCGCTGCTGAAGACCCAAGGAACTTCAGAACTGGTTTTGTACTTGGTCAAAATTCTTGATGTTGGTATGGAGAGAGAGATGCCAGAGGACTGAGGACAACAGTCCACTGGCCAGTCTCACCCACCTCCCTAGATGTTGCTCTGCCAGTGCAGGGGAAGAGTTGATGCTGAAGACTGGACTATCTCCTGCCAATCCGTCCAGACCAGCTCCTTCATCTGAGAGACTAATATGAATGGAAGGGTGGGAAACAAAAATCACTAAGAGGCAACTGACCCAGAGCTCAGCTGAATCACTTCAAGTAAATTTCACAGCACGGGAAGAATGCAAACTACAGACTGAGTTTCTCCCAATCACAGGACAAAAAGAGCTGTGTTCTGGTATTCAGGAAACTGGTTCTCATCATTGGAGTGACAGTGATGGATATATTGTGACTTCCTCTCTCCTCCTGTCAGAAGAGGAAATTACTGCTTTGAGGAAGACAAAGGGAGTTGGTCTGATGGTTACATGGTTGTGACTGTGTCTAAAGGATCAGATGGAAACTTCAGAAGAAAATAGACTCTGCAATGTTTTCTAAGTTACTAAACAGTGTGGAGAGAGATTAATGCACACAGTTTATCATTTGAAAGAAAAGATAGAATTTTATAGCTTTCCAGCACTTGGCCAGACCAGCTGGAGAAACAGGGCAGATGGAGAAATACAAGTTTCTTATACAGGAAAGTATATTTTATAAAACAAATAACAGTACAAACCCAGCAAATCTGATACCAGCTTCTGAGACCACAGAATGAGACCATTATTGTGAACACCATGTGTTACAAATCATCTCTGCCAATAATAATATGGCATCAAGAACAAATATCCAGTCCTGCCATAAAAAAACCACAAAATACCAAACAGCATAAACAAATGGCAAAGTAATCATAATAATTTGCAGCCATAAATTAGAGATGACAAAGCATTTGCTACTCCATAGGTCATCTGCACACATACATAATTGCTCCCAAGGCTATGATAACTAGTTATGCATCCAGACTAGACCTAGCAAGAAATAAATGTTTTCTTATCTTATGAATGCTTTTGAGAAAAGAAAGTTGAAATTCTGATACTTCATCTACCAAATGCTTTGAAATAGAGAGTTGGACTACACCTCAATCTGTTGCAAGGTGCTCTTCTGTTCCCTCTACATTTAATCAGAAATTTCAGTCTGGAATAGAGAAATTATTTCCTAAATACGAAGTCAGAAAGGAGTAATCTTTTCCCTGTACACCCAGCTTCTGGCAATTAGCAATATAGAGACTTCCTGAGGCAGAGGTTGGATCTGAACTAACAAGTTTAATATTTCCCAGTGGGCCTAACCTTCACGAATTTATCTAATTCCTTTCTTGATATTTTTGGCTTCCACCACATTCTGTGGCCAGGAGTACCTCAGTTAGTTAAGTGACATTTGAAAAGGTACTCTTTCTGTTTCAGTTAAATTTGGTTCCTGATCTCTTAAGACAAGAATTTCTCATTCTTTTTCTCTTCAGCCTTTATAATTATTCTTCTTGAGTCATGTATTTTCTAAAACAGACAGTCTTTTTACATGTGAAATCTGTGGAAGGCATTCATAGGTCCAGCTGTTCTTGGCAGTTACCTGTAGTTTTCAAAGTTCTAGATGAATATTTTTCCTCCTTTGTTACTATAAATATACACTGAGTGTGCATTACTCAAGGCATAGGTACACTACAGTTTTGTTTTCTTGCACAATGATATTTTCTGGTTTGTTTTCCTTTGTTTACTACAATTTAAGTTTGCATTTTTGAGCATCATTGAATGTGCACAATCCCATGTGTATCATCGCATACCTTAATACTGAGTTTCACATTTTAATAAAAATGTAAATACCTGAATCTCTTCAGTGAGTGAGAATTTTAAAAATAGACATTAAACACACTTTCTAATTATAAATTATCTATTTAAAATCTAAATATTTTATAGAGATTTTTGAAAATTTACTTCAATATGTATGTCTTGGTTATGCCATGTAGATGATCCCTGGAAAATAATACTATTTGTACTTCAGTAGCTCAGTATTTTCAAAAGTCTCAAATATTACTTGTTGTCTGGGTTTTTGCTGTTCTCCTCTGTCTCTTTAAGGAGTTTTCTGAAGTTTCATTTTAGCCTTCTGTGTTTACCTTTTGCAATGGAGTCAGATACAATTTTATATAAATAACCTTTTGTTATTGTAACCATCTAACCATGTTTACATTCTTCTCATAAGGAGAAGACTGTTGATGGACTGTTGGGTTGCCCAGTGTGGTTGTAGAGGAAGATTTTCTTCCTCCAATCCATGGTCACTGCTGGAATTTGATAAATGTTGAAATTTGTAAATAAACTGTCTCTTTTCTGCCTTGGACATCTCAACGTGTGGGTGTCATTGCTTTGTGTGGTGTGTGACAATTACTAATGAATCAGATCATATGATATTTGACATACATAAGTTGCAATGGAAGTCTGCTGTTCATGGTGGAACAGCATAGAAATGAAAAAGTAAAACAGATTTTTTAAGGACTTCTTAGAGACTATGTTTGAGTCAGAAGATGTGGATGATTGCTGCTATAAGCAGTATAGGAGGCTTAAGACAGAAGCCAGTAACACAATCTAGATATTTGAGACAAAGTATAACAGCAACTCTGCCCATGGACTCATAAGGAAATAGTTTGAACCTGACACTTCAATTAATCCCAGTTCTTTATCCCCTTGAAATTAATCTTACTATTCCAGTACCTCAACTTCAGTAGTCTGAAAACCAGTCTTCCTTGAAATTATATTTCTGTAATGTTTTTGTCCCAAGAGTTATTGACAGAAGGAGAGAATGAGGAAGAACACTCATTACAGTTGCCTTTCTCCAGATGTCTCCAAAAGGGTATTTTTCTTGGTATCAGAATCTCAGGCAATTCAAATGGTCTGAGTTCTTCACCTTGAAACAGTGAAGATAATTTAGATAGTTTTGTCTAAAACAGAATTTGTCAACAGAGCAATAATTTAATAGAGTTTCTGATTTATATTCTCTTAAAATAAACAGTTCTTCTCAGGACTTGTAACAATACATTAAATTCTTGAAGTTGCTTTTCGATCTTTCAAATCTCAGCTGCCATAAAAAAGGGACAATGAAACCTAAGAACATCTGCAACTATTAAAGTTATGCAGATAGCAGTAAATCAAATGGGACAAGGCACTTTTCATAAATTCTGAAAGTGTTAACAACCTATTTTGTTGGGTTTGTAGTATCAGAAATTTCCTTAGCACGAGGAGGACTTTATCTGCACATTTTCATTCTTCACAGACGTCCCAGACACCACTGTTCATCTTAGAAAGACTCTATTAAAACTGATATGGAATTATTATAATAATTGCAAGAGCAATTATCCATTGTCCGTTTGAGACAGGGAAGGAGAGCCTAAAATTCACATGAACAGTGATTCCTCATTTTAATAACACAAATCAGCATTTGCAAGATACCAGACTTCAATACTGAGTTCGTGTTTATATTCACAATTCCTAAGGAGCAAGCAACTTCAAAATGACTCCAGAACTATTTTCTCAACAATACAGTGACCTTTTGGGAACATCATCTGACTTTGGCTACCATGCAGGAGAATTTTATTTTGTGAACTTTGGTGTTACTGTATCTTTCCCCTCCCCTAACCAGTCATTTCTGCAGAACACAGGAATAACAGCCAAGGTCCTAGGGCAGCTGCCCACCACCTAATACAGTACCCTCTGTCAAAAGGCAGTTAAATGATGAAATCTTCTAAACCCACATGCAAGCAAAACAAAAGGTTTAAAATAGTGATATTGTAGAAGGTTGGGTTTTTAGGAACTTCTTCAACTCTGGTTTATGTCTGCAATTTGTGTGTAGAAAGCTCTCAACATATTTTTCTTCCATATCTTTTTTTTGGATTCTTCTTGGTTCTGTGTCACCAGTAAAGCATTACTGATTAATATTAGAAAAAATATTACCATGCATCTCCTTTTCCTGATTGATTATGAGCAGGTTCAATAATACAAATCTCACTGACAGCATACAAAATATATTCATTAGGAAAATCAGCAATTTCTCTGTATCTTTTGGTCTGTTTCATTAATTGCAAATTCAAAATCAGATCTTTTTGCATACCAAAAGATTAGTATTTTTTTTCTCCCTTCCAGTATGAATGATAAGGAAAAGTATGTTTTCCAGATTAGAACAAGACCTTTTACCTTTCTTTACTTTTCTCACCTCTTCTCATCCATTGTGAAATAAGCCCAATACAACTCAGGTTTTTGGGATTCATCTCCACACAGGTTTTTAAGACAATTGTGAATGTGAAAAGGGATTCCAAAATTGCAGGTGCATTTTATCAAACTAGTTATCCTTCATGATAATTATTAAGAGTTTTCTAATAGACACAGAAACACAAAGCATGTTGGTTCTTTCCCTTCAAAAATGTAAACTTTATTATGCATTTCTTTGTTGGTATGGAAGTCAGTTTAATGCTTTGTTATTATCTGTAGCAATTTATTAAAATGGTATCTCTTTTCATTCCTCCAATCAAAAAATACATTGAAGTGAAATGTATTCATTCATACTTCCTTGAGTCCTCAAATTCTAGTCTTTAATAGCTACAACTGTTTACCTAATTGCATTTTTCCAAAGGCTTTTCTAGTGACACTGTAATTTCAGGTAGTTCCTCACACTCATTTTGTTAAACGAAGATTTCCTTGTAGGAATGTCTCTAAGTTTCTTCAGTGTAGGTAATAACAATAACCTGGTTATTTTCTCCCTGAAGTAGTCTTATTTTTTGTGAATCTTCTATTCACATCTTAGTCATTTACCAGTCCTAATGACTCTGTGGCAAGATTTTTTTATTCTGTATTTAAGAAACAGCATTACCCCAACTCTTTTTCCTCTAAAATGTTCCTCAAAACTCTTTTCTGGCCTAACTTGGGTTTTATGTTTAACTTGCCAAAGGTTTTGGTTCACTGCTGATTTCTTGTTTTGTTTTTATCTACTTCATTTGGAAAATAGTTCCGAATTTTGAAGGTTTGTTTTTCATTTTCTTTGTCCCCCTTTTTTTTTTTTTTTTGTACTTCTCATAGTTTCCTTTACCCTAAAGAGTAACTTTACCACAAGCCCTTCATTGCATTACCACATTTTTTCATAATGAAGGCACATTTACCTTAAGATAAACTCTACTGTTTCAGTTGCTTCATTCTTTCAACTGCTCCTTAGAATTTTCTCTTAGCACTTCTAAATATTTATGATGATCTTTTAGAAACTGATATTACTCTAGAGATTTCTTCCTGTGTGTAGGAACTTAATTTTCCTAGAGACTTTCAGTATCTGTATGTCACAAGTGCTGCCACAGAGATGCTTTTTATAGTAATACCCTACAGAGAGAAGGTCTGTCAGAGTCTGTTTGACCTGGCTGCTGCTCAGGTCTGCTTCCAGAATTTCTTCTGCCTCTGTGCATTCTTTGAATATTTGTCTCTGAAAGTAGTTACAAGTGATAGATCAAAATTTATTGTTTGTGCTAATTTTTAATGACTTTAAGCTATGTTTAATTACAGCATTATTCCTCCTCTGGCAAACCTTTGTTTTTACTGCTTTGTCATTTACACACTGGTATTACAGTGCCTTATAAATAGTCTTCTTTCCATCAAATTTCTGAGGCATCTGTTGTGTCACTTAAAAGTAGACATCTTAGTCCACCCATCTTGGTGTTTAGACCTTGAGTATTTATATATAGACAGAGCATTTATATATATATGAGCATTTATATTACATAGAAGTAGCTATAAAATTGGCATCTCACATGAATCCATGATAGACTTTACATTTGGATTTTCCAGCTAAGTTCCTGGATCTCACATCTAATATATACTACTTAATTCAAGGAACAGGAATTGCTCCATTAGTTCACTAGGTCCTTCCACATTCTTAAATAAAGCAAATGTATACTTGTTCACAGAGAACAGCTCTTTTTCACTACAGGGCCATATGACAAAGTGCTATTTGTGCATGCTGTCACTGAAAAAAAGACACAAGAATTCAGACAAGAAATGTGTGGAAAAAGTAATGTAATAAATTAATAAAAATGTGAAAAAATCAAGTAATAAATGACAGATCATGCAGCTGCAGGAATGAGTGCCAAAGTCTATAGCTACTGTTAAGACTCCTTTAATGGCACATCTGTAGAATATAAAGCAAAAAAAGCCTACATGGAAAGGCACTTCTAGTCCTCACTGTCTGAGATGGTGGTGAGGAGTGTTTATTGCTATTCATGGAAAATCATTACCAATTGACAAGCCAAAAAACATACCAATTTCTGCCAGAAGAACTAATTTTTAAGCTGTTGATGTATCTCTTCCATGACTTTCTTTATGGAATGTGATTTGGATGATCCCTTACCCACAGCAGGAGAATGACAACTGCTCAGAGTAATTCACTACAGTGAATGGGAACTTTAAGATCTACTCTAACTATTTAACATCTTTTATATATAAAAGCATCGATGATGCTTTATATAAATGCATCTATACATTTTATATAAATGCATCTATGTAGTGAGCAGTTTGCAGGGTTTTGCTTTTTATCTAATTGTTGTCAGAATAAACAAAGTCACATTTACCTGAATATATTTATTTAGAATCTCACATCTGTTTTTCAAATCCTTAGTGAAACTAAATGTAAATGTTCCTTGTGTTTTGAAATAGCTTGGAGCAACCTCTACTGGCTACTTAGGCTGGAAATGGATCTAACTGAAACTGTTAGTCCAATCTTGTACAATGCATTGTGTATCTCTACTGTCAAAACCACTGAACCTCCAGTGGCTGTATGCTCAAAACCTGAATTATAAGTCACAAAAGATCAGCACTTACTAATACATTTGTGATTTTTGAAAAAGGATAGAATGGAGATCTATTTCAGTTCTGCTTTAGGCAGTTTTCAAATAAACCATTCCAGGCTTTCACAGTGCCCAATCCAAAGCCCAAGGATACTAATTAAAATAATCCAATAAGTTTCTGAGAACTTTGGATCTAAATGCAGATTCAACCCAGACCATACAAATATATCAAAGAAGAAACATTTTACTTTAGAGATATTTTTATTTTTGCTGTTTCATCAAAAATTGAATGCTATTTTATTTTTTCATTTAAGAGATAAATATTGACGGAAAATCTTTTCTTCAGACAACTCAGTTTTAAATCTGAAAAATTAAAATTATTTGTAGGATAAAGTTGGACTAATTGGAAGCTAAACAGCAAAAAAAATCGGATTTTCAAATTCATCATATGTTTACTCACACACAATGAAGAAGATAATTTTTTTAACAAAACTGTCCTATTTAAACAATGAGTAAGGTGATATACAAGGTATAGGACATAATCTGCAAATTTTGACAAAATGGCAGAAGTTCTATGTTATTTTTTTTACCTCTTTGTCTTCGGATTTAAATTATTACTGAATCAATTTAAAACATACTTTAACACTGGTGCAGAAAAAAGTTTGGGCACATAAATTTGTATTTAGCTAGATATTTAAACCATCTGAGTTGTCATAATAAACAAACTGTGTAGCTGCTCATCCATAAAAAACCTGATAGATAATTTAGTGTATCTATGCAGAGATTAAATGCTGTCACTGATTTTAAGGTTACATTTTAAGGTTAGCATTTTTGTTATCAGTCAGCATTTCTTTATCAGTTTTGGCTGAGTTCAGGAAGGTATTGTCAAACTCTTTAGTTTCCTGTACAGTCAAGAGCAGCAGATAATGAACACCAAAATGTAGCCTTTTCTGTTAAGTTTTCAGGCCCCATTCTCTAAAACTGGAAGCCCTTTGGAAAGAATGCTGAATTTTAGCCGCTGCTCTTAGGTAAACTTATTACCCATCTGATAGGTATATTAGTGTCAGAAGCTGGTCATGTAACTCCTGTTGTAAGACTAAAGTGAGATAAAATGGTAAGACATTTGGAAGAAAAATAAGACTTCAACATCTTCTTGAAACCTTTTTAAATTATCCTGCCTTTGAAAAATATTTAATTTGTAATGGAGCTCAGAAGCGAGAAGTTCTTATCGAAGTCCTTTCCCATTCTTTACAAATATAACAATTTATATGCGGTAGTTATGACACAGTTCAGATTTGTCTTTAATAGTTGAACAATTTAAAATGCAATCAAGGTAATTACCAACTGTTTATAATTTAATATTTCTAAGCAGAAGCCTTGGTCTTAACGTCATCTTCTACATGGTTTGAATTCTGTGCTTGAATGTAAGGGTTTGGATTGTGGAAAGAAAGACCTGATGATACTCTTCGGAGCCTTAACTCTGTATCTTTGTTTATTTGGTGTCTGCTTTTCTAGGAGAGAATAAAATCTGAATAATATGAATATTTTTCATAATAATCCATAATTTTTGTAATAAATCCAGTTGTAAACCACTAATATTTTACTCAATCTATGTTTTTTTGGATATCCAATAGAGTATCACCATTAAATTAATTTTGTTAGACAGTCTCACAGTCAAAACAATTTTTAATATCTAGAAACAGCAGAAAGACAATGATTTCAGAATAACAGATATTGCTTTTCCACATGGTTCATTAAATACTTGGATCATTCCAAGGGTATCTAATTAAACGCAAAAACCAGCTTAAAATATGAATAATCTGCAAACTCATTGCTACAAGATAGATGTTCGGAAAATAACAAAAACCCTTCCAGAAGAATAGACTGATGAATTATTGTGCTATGGCTTTGATTTTTCCACTGCTGGTGGCCTTTGAAATCTAAATGCAATCAAATATAGATTTCTCAAAAGTGTAAAAATCATCCAAAAAACTAAACTAAACAAAACTAAACTAAACTGGAAAAAAAAACAACAAACAAACAAACAAACAAAAAAAAAAAGAAAAGAAAAAAAAAAAAAAAAAAAAAACAAAAAAAAAACCCCACAACCCAAGAAGCAAAGAAGCAACCCACAAAATGCCTCCAAAGGATGTTTTGTCGAAGATCATCCCTAGCCACTGAAGTTACATTCAACATCTCACAGGAAATAAGGCATACAGTAGCAGGCACAGAGGATCATGACACAATTTCTTAAGTGTTGGTGTTGACACCGATTTAGAAAAAGACAGATAAATGGAGTCTGAGGGAAGATGAATGTTGGTTACAAAAAGGAAAAGAGGCCCTTACGGTACCCTTTGGATGACAATATACTAAAGACTTAAACCTAGCTTCATGAAGGAGCTAGGTGCAGCCGTGTTCCTGAAACACCAGAGGAAAAAAAATCCTGTGGAAAGACATATTTTTCCCCTTTCCTTCTTTCTAAAACAAGAAGAATTAAATGGAATCCCCATTTAATTAGAAGACAACAAAAAACTGGGGGAAAAAAACCACTTTAAAAAAATCAAAACTCTTCCCCTCTGCAAAACAAATTTCTAACTATCAGGCTTTTTTTTATTATTATTTCTTACCTTCATGTCAAATTTCAAACATTTGACCAAAACTGCACATAATATTTGGGTTGGGGGGGGAGGGGGAGGCTATAACCTGTCAAATCAAATAATTATCAAATATCATCATGTGTAGTGCACTTTTCATAGGATGTCTTTAGGAAAAATATGTTTTACCAATAATCACAGAATTTATGTCCCATGATGTTTTGTTCTTTTTGCAGTACACTTGCATTTTCAAAGTCTTAAAGGAAATAGAAGTATTGTAGTGTTTAATTATTTTTAATCAGCCAGTAGCATATGCTGATTATTACTCACATCTAAAGTATTTGCCTAAAAATTTGAGCAACATAAATCAAATAATGAAGATATAGCATGTTTCTGTGAGTAAAACAGTTTCCCACGTTTTCTGTTTTTCCATAAGTAAACATTTTTGATTATTTATATTCCTCACTGGACATTATTTTGAGCAGGAGCCATTCAGTCTCCTATAATTTGCTATGAATACATCTTGGACAGTTGACATAAAACAAAAAGATAAAATATGTTAAGTTAAAGCTAAAGTCCAAGATGAGAGTTCTATTGGAGGACATAGACCTGAAAATCAGAATGGAAACCACTTGGCAAGCATATAAAGTTAAGAAAATACTTGGGTTAGGCAAGGATGGATGAAACAGCTTCTTGACATTATTCTGCTCTGCACAACTATGCAAAAATGTCTCAGATGCAGAGAAAATATTTCCTGAGGCTGTTTCAGGGAAAGAGGGAGATAGGGTGAAGAAAAAACAAGGTACTTTAAAAATTAACCTTTCCAGTGTCTATCCATCCAGCGAAAAACACAATGCCCTGGATTGGGTGACAAGCTGTCCCTCTCTTTCAGGGGGATAGCATGAACCCTAACTGTGAGATTCACAATATCCAGCACCCTGAGCTCTGAAACTCTTTGTATCCAGCTCTCAGTATCCACATAAAAAATTCTGACCTCACACATGGATTTTCCCTGGCTTTCTTCAGTCATTTTAGGGTATTTGACATGGTTCCCTTTTTTTTCCTCTCAACTTCACTTTTTCTTCTACAGTATGAGAACTACTATAGTTCTTCATCTGCTGGAAATTAATTTAATTTCACAAGCTCATTAAAATTGGGTTTGTCTGTAAATTCACCTTCTACTCCATAAAGAAGAGAAAGAACTCGGAAAGTCCACATAGATGCTGCAATATCATTCAGACTGCTTCAGGTAGTAATGTCAGTATAGATTTCATATTTGTCCTTCTCAATTCAAAGCCTGTCCTTGATTCATCTTCAACAGCCCCCAAGTTCAATATCTTAAAAGTTTGTTAAATACTGTGCTAGAGAACTCTCTGTAGCCATTATGTTTTTCTAGACCAATCTGAGTTATTGCTCAGCCTGTATCCTACTCCTTTTTCATTAAAGTTTTTTTCCACAAAGGATTTGTGTCCCTATTTAATCATCAAATTCACAAAGTTTTTGATCACTAGGGATTCTGAAATTCAGCATCAATAAAAAGAAAAATATAATTTCTACTCATATGCACTTTATTCTGAACTGGTCATCTGGAATAACATGATTACTTAGTGTGCAGATCTAGTTGTAATTCAACTGCCTCCAAAAGAATTCATATTAGTTATCATTAAAAAGTGCTCTTGAGCTCAGTTGGAACTGATTCTGGAAATGTTAATGGAGCTTAATTGAAATCTATCTCTAGAAGTCATGAGAACTGCCTTTCCTCATCCTTTAAGGACTCACCAAGACTGACCTAGTTTTGTGTTAAATTTATGTTTATTTGTAACCCTAAAAGACTCTTGAAATGAAAAACTACCTCCCAAGATCAGGGGCAGAACCATATAAGGCAGTACTGTGGTCTAGCTCCTTTAAAATAAAAATTATAATGAATCTGTTTCAATCAATTAGAATCCCTAAATTAAACTCTTCATTAAACATCTGCTGTTGACTTCTGTATGACAACTAATTATCTTAGTGGCTCTTCTTCTCAAATTTGAGAAAATCTACTCCCTACTTAATCCAAACTTTGAAACTATTCTTTTTGACTGAAAAAGGTTTATTTTCCTTGGCACTTTGGGCTGCTATATGGTGGCCAAGTGACTTCACTTTTTGTTAAGTCTTTGGACTTGGCTCCTTGGCTAAGAAAGGGGAAACCTGACTCTTTTGCTTGTGCTATGAGTTCAGGAAAGGGCACAGAAAGAAAGCATCTACTCTGAACTCTGAAACCTCAGCATAAAAGTGAAAGCTATTTTTCTTCCTCACCAATAAATGTAGAACTAATAAATATCAGACTATTTTTTTGTAAAAGAGACTTGTTTCCTTTTCCCTCTCAGATTAACATTGTATTTGTTAAATGAGTTTTGCAAGTTCCATATCTCTCATATCCTTTCCTAGCTGCAGTTCTGAAGGTACACTGTCAGACTGCTTAAAACTGCTCATCAGGATCCCTGCCATCTTCTGTTATTCAAACAAAATAACTCCTATGAGTGATCACTAGCTTTTTCCAGTCAAGATAAGCCAGAATTACTGAAGCTATTTCAATATAGTATCTCTGCCACCTGGCTTATTTGGACTGAAGCAGACAAGGGACTCTTCACCCTTGATGCCTTCATGGGCAGATTTGCAGGTGTGATTTCAAGTGAAGCCATGCAGCTGACATTGGGATAGTAACAATATTATAACATCTTCAGCTAGCACAGCTGGAGCAGGAAGGGTGCATGTTGATTGAATTATGATGAAAAATCATTTTTCTTAATAATTTAATTTCTTGGTATGTGATGTATCAGCTTCTATGTCTGGGAGCTCAGGACAGAAATTCCTTGCAGTGAAGAAGGATGTCTTAGGGTTATATTGTAGCATACAAAGCTATGGAAAAGAAATAAATATTTACAATGATAGAAAAAAACCCCACACCCTACTACTGTATTAACTTGAAAATATTGAAATTACCATAATAATTAAAATACAAATTGAATGGGTTAAAGTCAGCTTCTATGCCACAGTTATGTATCA
The DNA here is from genome assembly GCA_013400275.1 of Rhadina sibilatrix. Classification (NCBI taxonomy): domain Eukaryota; kingdom Metazoa; phylum Chordata; class Aves; order Passeriformes; family Phylloscopidae; genus Rhadina; species Rhadina sibilatrix. The sequence goes on along the minus strand of VWYO01002353.1, from coordinate 122,678 downwards.
GATATATCACTCATATAACATAATAATATGTCATATATTGAGGTTCAGTTCTGTGTGTCACATTCAGCCTGCCTATTTCAGGGCACTCTCTTTGATTTTGAAAACTTTTTTTTTCTAATTTATAAAAATTTTTATATCATTCATTTTCTTTTCAAGAGTTCATACTCTTGAAGGAATATGCATACTTGCACAGTAGAGAGGCTCTGCTGACCACCCTCAAGATGCCCCAGTAGGGCCCACTGAGGCTGCTCTCATGGACTTCTGGCACCATCTGGTGGAGACTTTACATCCATAAACTAAATTATGCATAGGTTTGATAATTTGCTTTTCTATCTCCAAAATACAAAACTGAAGTGCCACATCAAGACACAGTGTTATACCAGGCAGGGGTGAAGAGAGACATAGCATGTGTGCTCACTTGCTACCTTTCAAGTAGTTATGGGAAGATAATATGAATTTCCATGCAAAGCATTCTGGTCATCCACTTGCATGTAGGTTTCAGAATTTTCCTCCAGATATTGGTGAGTTGAGGCAGGTATAAAAATTGTTCCTGGTTAAAACATAAGGAGGGGATTTAGTTGAGCAACAGCTTTTTATCTCTTTAGTGACCCCAAATCCTTGCTTCATTGCCAGCTGGTCAGAGCCAGAGGATTCCTGGTTTAGACATTTCATAGCAGTGAAAGAAAGCACTGTGTGTTTTTAAGGACTTGTGTTGCAACACCTGTCTTTCTGTATAGTGTCACAGGTGTTTCCTTATGTTCAGTACACAAGTGAAGTAGCTCTCAAATATTCCCCTGGCTTGTTCTTGATAACAATGCACACTAGAAAGCTCTTAAAATAAACTGATGGAAGTTGCTTCTAAATATAGGGGCAGAGGAAGATTTTACAATATAAATCACCACCAGCAGAGGCTGTATGTGTCCCTCTTCAAATCCCAAATGTAAGCCAGATGAGAAAACAATTGTCTGACGGCTAAAAACGACAAGATTTCTGTGCAAATGCCGACAATATAAATTCTCTCCTCATTAGATTTGGCTGAAAATTTCTTTAAAGCTAAATGAAACCATGTCCCCAAATTGAGACTAAACCTCCCCTGCAGCTAAAAATACTCAGTTAATTTCTTTATTGTTTTTTTCCATCTTTATCCTTTTATTTCAGTTCAACTTTGAAAAAGAAGTAGCTCATTATATCTGATACCAATAATTTCTGATAGGACCTGGTTAACTTTTCAAGAATATATAACATCAGCCTGTGGTTAGTAGATCATGAATTGAGAAGTTTGGATTCCCTTCTAGGGAAGTGAAGTTTTGGATTCCTCTCCAGATATGTCTTTGAAGCAATGTAGATGACGAAATCTCATTTTCATGAGGTCTCTGCTGAGCCATCTGCCCCAGCCAGTCACACAGTCAGCAAGACATTTAAGTCCCTATTGATAGTTTGTGTGCCCTGTAGATTTTTAAATCCAATTGCTTCAGGTGACTGAAAAAAAAAAAAAGCCTAGGCATCAGATCCACTCACATGGACACTTTGGCTGGAATGTTACTGCTCTTTATGAACAAAAATACTAATCATAAAAAATGTCCCATAATTCCATTGTGACTGCATAATGAATCTTTTTTCTAAGAGCAAGGTTGCTTCTTATCCATGTTCTTTGGTTAACACTTGAGAAGACTTCTACACTCAGTTTTCTCTGATTCATATAATTATGTAGGCATTGCCCATTTTCATTCAAACTTGTGGTGATGAGTGTCCCTTCTATGAAAAACATTTGTGTGGGAGCAACATCACTGATGGAATAGTGTAGTGTTTAAAAGACAGGGACAAAAGGTAACAAAAGGAAGATTCCTGAAGTGCTGGCTGGTTGTTATCTTCATTTCCTGTGACCTGGAAAAAGGACAGAGGATAACAACCATCAGGAGATGCATCTACCTCTATCCAATCCAAACATAGGAGACTGGTAGAAAATAAACCCATACTCCTGGGATTAAAAATCTTTTACTTGACAGTGGTGACTTCAAAAAACTTCAGCATAGTAGTACTGATTGTGGATTTGAGAATTCTGAGAACACAACCTCTTGCAGTTATTAAATGATGTCCAAGACCTTCTTGGGTAATTTGATTATCAGTACTTGAACCACCAGAACAGCCTTTGTCTCGGCTCTGAGTCATGGTAAGAAGCAAACCAGAGAGCTGGTGGTTTATACAGGCTGTGGACCTTTTCCAATAGCCATTTTCATGCATCCAGCCTTATTTGGAGAGAGATTAATCAGTATTTAGCAGTATGGAGGCCATCAAATTCTGCCACTGACCTACAGAAAGGGTTCTGGCTGTCTTGTTTATCAGTATTGATACTGAAAAATGTACATTGTGTTTTCTAGAGTTGCCTGTATTCACATTTCACGTAGAATCAATTTGAAAAACAAAATAAATCAACTTCCTGTAAAGGCAAAGTTAAAATTTTGGTTAGCAAGTTCAAAACAGTTACAAAAATCAGTGTAACAATATGTGTGCACTGTTATCTGCAAGTCTGTAATTAAAAAGGAAGTTTTCTCTTAAGGTTGATTTTATGGCTTACCCCTTTCTATAATCTTAGTGCATGCTCATTGCTTGTCATGTTCTCCTCAGATTAAATAATCCTGCTTGCCTTCTGCACCATTCCCAAGGCTCTTTCAGAATTGTACAGATCATGTCATAGGAGAAATTCTTGTGTTAATGTATCATATATCAAGCCCAACATCCCTTGCTTGCCTTCCTTGAAATCACACATGACACATTAAAGTACCACAGATGACGGACTTAGTATATTGCTGCCACGCTACCCAATTTGAGAAAGCTTTGCTGTGGACTGATTGAAGCAGCACAGTCTACTTCCAAACCAGCTGCTGCAAACAGTTGAAGTCTCTCTGTCCCCTTGCTGTAGTCTCCTCTTTAGGCTCTTATTGTCTAGGCTCAAGGTTGAAAAACCAGTTAGTTGATCCAGCTCCATCCACAGGTTGGATCTCCCCAGGAGTTGATAGTGCTAGGTGAAAGCATTCTGCACTCAGCACTTTGGGAAGTTCTTGACTTTCCTTGTACTAATGAGGCAGGCTAAATAGGTGTTACCTTACAAATCTCTACTCTGTGTGTGATGAGAATATGAATATTATTGAGTAACTCTCTCACTGGCCTGAGTTGATACAAGCTTTGTTTTTTCATTACTAATTTTTATAACCACATGAGTTTTTTGGTTTTTTTTGAGACAAATGCTATTCAGAGGAGAGGAAAATGACAATGTATTGAAGTTTTGTGGGAAAGACATGATAAAGAAAAAAGAAAAGAAAAAAGAAAAGAAAAAAGAAAAGAAAAAAGAAAGAAAAGAAAAGAAAAGAAAAGAAAAGAAAAGAAAAGAAAAGAAAAGAAAAGAAAAGAAAAGAAAAGAAAAGAAAAGAAAAGAAAAGAAAAGAAAAGAAAAGAAAAGAGGCTGAAACAGTCTAGTTGTTCTGAAACTAACTTACTCAGTTTTGTTTAATTCATAAGACTGTAAAGTTAGAATTATACATTCAAGGCTATTTATATGATAAAGTACTCCAGGAGGTCATATCAAAATTTGCTTATGGGTATTATAGTGATGGTGGGCAGACATTCTCTAGTGTATTTTAGTCAACAGGCAGAAAAAAGAGGTTCAATCCTTCTCTTGAAGAGGGCATTCACAAAATATGCAGTTCTGATGAAATGGTGGTTTTGTTCCCCTGGCAAGTTTCAGGCCAAATTTTGTGACCAATGTCTGTATTTGAGTAGAATAATCCTCTACCATCGAGGTTAGTGTTGTTTTAGGGATTAAGAAAGAAATTGCAAATCCAGCTTCAATGGAATGGAATTTGGGGCCTTACATTTCAGCATTAACTTTTTCTGGAATTCTTTAAAGTTTTTTTCCCCACACATGCATGCAATAACTGTTTCATATGGAGAACATTCATGTTTGTTTTCCTGTGGTTGAATTCTGTGCTGAGAGCCCTGTTGAGGGAAGACATGAGATACATGATAAGAGAAAACCTTTCAGACTGCATCCTCTGAGGGCCAAGTGCTTTCTGGATCATGTGTAACAAGTCCCAGAACATCCCATTTTAAGTCCTCCAGGGCTTTCAGTGTACCAGGAATACTTGAGGAGGGACTTTTGCCTGTCATCCCAGTCTAATGTATCATTACATTGCATACAGCTTCAGCATATTGAGGAACGCATTTCTTTCCTCTCTATTCAGGTTGTTCCCCCACTGTGGAGGGTTGACATTGGCAAGGTACCACTTGCCCACCAAAGCCACTCTAATGTAGATCAAGGTAAGGATAGAGAGAGATCACTGACCAGTTACCCTCAGGGGCAAAGTAGACTCAAGAAAAATGTATCTATTTACAAATCGGAGTACAATAATGGGGAAAAAAAAATCAAATCTTAGAAGCACCTTTCCCCCACCCTTCCCTTCATCCCAGGCTCACCACTAATCCAATTTTTCTCTAATTCCTCCTCAACAGCACAAGGGTGTGGGAAATGGGGGTTGTGGTCCCTTCATCATAAGTTGTCTTTGCCATTCCTTCCTGCTCAGACGGACTCCTCACACCCTTTCCCTGCTCCAGCATGGGAACCCTCCCATGGGAGACAGTCCTCCATGAACTTCTCCCTGGGCTGCAGGTCTTAACAAACTGTGAATTTCCCTTGGGGTAGCAAGTCCTGCCAGAAACCCTGCTCCAACACAGGCTTCCAAAGGGTTGCAGCCTCCTTTTGGAATTCATGTGTGCTTGCATGAAGTCCTCCACGGGCTGCAGGTAAATCTGCTCCTCTGCAGACCTGCATGGGCTGAAGGGCCACAGCTGCCCCACAAAGGGCTATGCCATGGGCTGCAGGGGAATCTCTGCTCCAGCACCTGGAACACCTTCTCCCCCTCCTTCTTCCTTGACCTGGGTGACTGCAGAGCTTTTTTCTAGCACATATTCTCACTCCTCCATTCTTTGTCTTCAGTTGCTCTTGTGTAGGGGTCTTCCCTCTCTCCCTCCCCAGCTCCTTAAGTATTTTGTCCCAGAAATGCTATCACTGTCACTGTGAGGGTCTCAGCCTTGGCCAGCATCAAGTCCAGTTTGGGGAAGCTTCCTTCAGTTTCTTACAGAAGCCAAAAGCCACCCCCGTAGCTCCCCCATTATGGGGAAATGGCTGCTGTTTTATTGAACACAGTCTCTGGTGATCTGACAAAAGCTTGGTGCACAGGATTCTACCCAGTGTAGGTCAATTCTACTAAATATCCTACTCACTACGCTTATATGGACAGCTGTGCTTACACAGGCTCAGGAGTAAAATCACTGCCAGAAAGAGGGGTGTTCCTGTGTACTTCTCATAGGAAAGAAGAGACATAGGTTACACAGACATCAGAGGGTCTCTTTGTTACTAAAAGAGCCAACACAGTTCAATCTTGAAGCCAGAAGTGATGCCTGCAGTTTTTACAACTTTACATTTAGCATCTTAAAACAAATTATTGTTACAGTATATCAGTGATTTTGTTTCAGTGAGCACTCACCAGTAAATATCAGATTAAACCTCAGACCTTCAACCCACAAGTTTTGTGTGTTTGTCAGAAGACAACTGGAGCAAAGCTATCTTTGCTGGTTTGCATCAGCAAAAATACTATCAATCCCCCATTCAGAAATCTCCCAGACTGTTCCAGGCTAATGTAAAAGACTTTTCTATTGAGGATACTAGACTGCAAAGTGGGTCTGAGGGCAGGGGTAGTTAGAACTGTTCCACGTTAGCTCACTGACCCTGTCTGAGATTGCATTGACTTACATTCATCTTGTATAAAAACCCCAGAAAAATAGAAATTATAAAATAATTTTTAATGTAAAACTAAGTCTAAGACCATAACTGTTCCTGATAGCCAGCTAAAAAATTGTTCTCATATTTTGCAGAGAAACTTCTGTTAAAGAAAATACAGTACAACTTGTAACCTAAAAAACCCCCCAGAAATTACTAAAAGTCAGACATAAAATCTAGGGAACATTGAAAGGAGAGAGGTTTATTATTAAAGGGGTTAGAAATATTGTAGTTGAACCATAAAATTTTAAGAGAGGAAAAAAACCCGCAAGCCTTTTTTCCAGACCTAAATATTTTAACACAATCATACTGATTTCTTTTCCCAGCTTTACCTTAAATAAAAATGTCACATGACACCTGAAATAAGCAAGATGGAATTTTCATTTTGTTAATGCTATAGCAAAACAAAACATGTTGACACACTAAGAACAATCCTGGGTAGCTTGTTTTCTTTTTTACTGATAATTCTTATGTAATTCTGTGAATATTTTGAGGCATATTCTGCTTCATTTTCATCCCTTCAATTTATGATAAAGCAGACCTTCACCACCTAGATATCAAAGAGCCAGTAGATGGCAGAAGAGGCTTATTTATTGTTAAGCTGAGCCCAGCTACCTCTGTGCATTTAGTGACTTAAAACCCTATGGTAAAAAATATATTTGGGCTGTGATCCACCATGTGGCTCTGGCTGATTGTATGTTTCCATTTGTATTGCAGTTCTTATGCTTTCTATTGAAATATTGAAAAATAAAATACGGACAGGTATCCTGCAGAGACCCTCTGATGCTTCTATGACCTATGTCTCTTCTTCCTAAAGAGAAATCCACAATTTGGGTCTTGTTTGTTTTTGTTTTCTTCAAATAGAACAGTGTAAGAGGGACTTAAAAATGTGAGGGGAAACAATATTGATTCTCTGCAGCCTTAATGGAAATTTGTAGGAAAATCCCATTTTGCCTGACTTCCAGCCTTGCCTCTAGCCACAATTCTTGTTGGCATACATTGAATAGGTTTGTATCACATCTGGAGCTGATTTCTGGGGGCTGCCCTGGTACAAGGATCCTATTTTAAAAATAAACATTTACTGATTTTTTGAGACACTGCTTTTTTTTCCTTCTGCAATGGGATTAAACCAAAACTTTTAGAAAGCTGTCAAGATGAATTAAAAAATGAGGAAGCTATAAAGTAGCCCTCACCTATGAGTGTTAGCCTTGGGGCTGAAGTACAGCCTGTGGGATAAGAACCCAAGTTTCTGTTCTGTCTGATATACTCAGCCTTCAGTCATGCTGAGATAGGTTGGTCATGCTTTGTTTTGGGCTTCTGTGTGAGATTCCAGCCTGTCTGTAAGAGGTACCACCAGCTGAAAATATCAATTAAATTGGTATCAGTCTGAAATTAACACTTAGAGCTTTGAAAATCCCAAGTGGTGCTTGCTAAGGCTGATTTATGAAAAGATTCACAGTGGAGGACTAAGGATACAAAACTCCTCTCCCTTTTTATCTCAGAGATATTACGTAACACTGTTTTATTTTTCTCTTCCAAGGAGAAACAGTCAAGCTTTTTGCTTGTGATTCCAGAAAATCTGCCTTAAAATACAGTGTGCCACATCATGTAAACCTAGCAGAATGAAGGAGTAGCTTTATTTATTTATTTATTTATTTATTTGAGAGAGAAAAGCTACCACTAAAACTTAGGATATTTTATAGGAGCTCTTTTATAGGACCTCTCATTTTGTTGCTTTTGAAATTTTGTTTTTCTTTCTTTGCATTTACTTTAATACAGACTTCTAGGCTTGGTGAGGTGCCAAGTACATAGAGATTAAAGCTGTGAGCTGGGTTGCAAATCAGTGCTATTCTTTTAAAGTAGAAATAGTCTACTAAATTGATGTTTATTTAAGCTTAATGAGTGAAATTTGCAATATGCAACATGCTAGGGCCATGAAAAGACAGGAGGTCAGATTATAATCTCATTAAATGCAAATATTCCAATCTTAAAAAAGATCAGAATTTCAATTTCTGTGTTACAGGCTAGATCCATAGAGGACTTACTTGGTTATAATGCTTTATATCTGAACACCTAATAAGGAATATAGCAGCATAATAGAAATTAAATCTGAACCTATATTCCTAGAGAATTTAGACAGACTCTGATCATTCCCAACGGGTTCAAAACAGACCCTTTTTTTGAGTCTGTTTGTATGGTGAACAGCATTAACCTCACCATACAAAATAGGTAGGCACATGCCCACCAGACACTTAAAGGAGAATATATTTTTAAACCCCAATAAGTCTCAGCCACATTTTATATCTTTTCCTCTAGTATGTTGTGGTGTAGTCAGACTGTTGTGTTTTACATAATAACTCCGTGTTTACAGTAGTAGTTGCTTAAAGCAAAAGGCAGCAATTCTACAGGCAACAGGAAGCAGGACACAAGGATTTTACCTGTCATTTTCTATTGCTTTCTTATCTCTTGACCCTCTCTATTGCATTGAGCATTGTTTTCTTTCCTTGTAGTGAAATTTTCACCATTCCCACTTAACCTGGAGAACTGGAGAATCAGAGAATTGTGGAATGGTTTGGGTTGGAATGGACCTTAAAGGTCCTCTGGGTACAACCCCTCTGCCATGGGCAGGGACTTATTTCACTAGACCAGCATGTCCCATCCAACCTGGCCTTGAACACTTCCAGAGGTAGGACATCCACAACTACTCTGAGTAACTTGTTCCAGTGTCTTACCACCCTCACAGTAAAGAATTTCTTCCCAATACCTAATCTAAACCTACCTTCTTTTAGTTTAAAGCCATTATCCCATGTCCTATCACTATATGCCATAGTAAAGGACTGTATGCCCTTTACGTCTTTCTTGTAGGCCCCCCTCACTGGAAGGCTGCTATGAGGTCTTCCTGGAGCATTCTCTTCTTCAGATGGAACAATCTCTCAGCCAGAAGGACTTGTCCTAGAGGCTGGGAAATTAAAGTCCAAATTCTTTCGTATCTGCACATGTACTCATACCATAGTATGATTACACATAATATTCTTACATGAAGTAAGACTACTCGATTAAAAAGCAATTAGCAAATACAAGAACATCTGTTGTGACTGGATGTTTTGTTTAGTCTGTTTCTGGATGAATACCAAGCCAAGGCCAACAAGAGACCTGGGGTCTAGAAAGCATTTGCCACCTCTGTATTAATAAATGAAACAAGCTGTGAAGTACTCCCAGTCAGTTACATGGACAGTTAGATTGTTAAAACAATCCCTACCACAGCTGTGGCCCAGTAAGACTAGTGGTGCCCAGAAATATCCCCACACACAGCTCAGGAATGTGAGCATTTGAGGGGCCTTTTCCAGCATGCCACTTTCCTACCTCCAAGGGGGATTTGGATCCTGGAAAGTTTATGAACTTCAACATGAGGTGTAGGATGCTCTGTGTTGGTTTGCCAGTGTCTGGAAATGTTCCTGGTGTGTTGAATTCCCTGTTCTAGAGAAGAATATGTTTCCTAGCTCTCAGCCAGGCCCGACTATGAGTTGAGGCAGGAGCTGTTGTCCTGCCAGGCAGACACCTTTCATAAGGCTGTATTTTTGGTGCATTGCCACAATTGGCATCTGAACAGCAATTTTTAGCGCCATGATTTTTGATAGAGTGTCCTAAGCTTGTCCTAGGCTTGGCCCTGCTTTTCCAACAAAATGTCTTAGCCTTCCTATTTCTTCAGTTTTCCTTGAGAGGAAAGGAGGGAAGACAAAACAGGGGCTCAGAGAGTGCAGCTACTCAGCCATGGGGGGTAAAGCTCAGAAGCCCTCGCTTCCCTTGGAGGAAGCTCCTTTCATTGTCAGCAGATGGGAAGGGGAAATTGGGGGTGGGGGCAGACTGCCGAGGGCTGCTTTGATGTTGGCCTGTTTGTTTGCTTTCTGCTTCCTGTACCCCCAGCCGAGGGGCTGGGACCGTCAGTTGTGGAAGAAGCACAACAGGATGGCCGGCAGCAGCCTGCAGACAGGACGGCAGCAGATGTCGACAGCAGGAGTGGGTGGCATCAGCTTAAAGCAAAGCATAACAGGGATAACCTGAAAGGATGAGATCAGGGAGTGAAACAGAGAGATAGGGAACTCTGATGAGGCAATAGGTGTCTGTGGTGGCACAGCAATGCTCATTCAAATGGATAAAGCATAGGTGGAGATCTTTGGGAAGCTATGCAGCAGAGCCTTCCATGAATTTGTCTGAAAGTTACTGATTTTGAATCTTGACGCAGTCCAACTGTTTAAAAATGAGGATATCACATGCTAATGAGCTATGGCCCTACAAGCCTTCAGTCAGCACAAGGCCAGTGGGTGCTAGGCAGCTTGACCTTAAGGGTGGGTTCCATTGGGCACCGCTTCAGCCAGGTTTCAGGCAAACCAGAAGCCATGATAACTTGTTGGCATCTCTGTGACATGGCACAGAACAGACTGGCAACTCCTGAAATATTTTAAGACACATGAACTTTTTTTCACCCCTTAACCTGTTTGTTCTCATGGCTGAGAAAAAGTCATGGCCAAGACAATCTCATATTGACAGGTAAGAAAAAAAAATCTGGATACTTTCAGGTTATTTACAAATCCACTGTGATACCACACAGCTGGTTTAATAAAAGAGAAGATAAATCAGCTTCAAAATTAGTCAGTCAGAATTCCCATCAAGGGGTTAATCTTGAAAATGGTCACCAGATGGATCAAGCAACAAAATATCAGTCTGTATCTCACAGTAGTAATGGGACACCCTGGTCATAGTTAGTCATTTGTGACAGGCCAATAGGTACCTTAATGCAGTTCTCATACTTATATCCTTATATGATATAAAGATATATTATATCCTTATATGATATAAGGATATATGTCATCCTTGTATGATGACAGATGCTTGCTTTGTTACTCAGCTGACATAGCCAGCACTAGAAGATAAAGGTAATTAATGTGCAAAGCAATAAGAAAATATGCAGTGCAGGGTTAAAATATGGGTCTTCTGCAAAAAAAAAAAAAGTGACAGAGAAATGTTTCCTGCCAGAAACGCTTCCCCTGAGTAAATTCAGGGAGATGCACATGCAAACCAACAGCACTGATCAAGCCATGATGTAGTTGCCCTTTTGCTAGTGACCCTGTCTCAACTTCAGGAAGATATGATGAGTAGTGTGTGTCTTTGGAGAGAGCTCTGGGCTTTAAGGGACAAAACTGAAGACATATTCCATGTCTGATACCTGGGCTACAGCGTGTATGTGATTATGTTACCTTAAACACTGTGAGAAGGTTTGAATTACAGAAGTGAAATGAAAGCCACTGCTGTTTCATGGAAATCCGTGTACTCCAAGGGAAAACGAGAAATAGAACAGCGGAGGACATTATTTCATTTTATGAAAAACCTGGTTGCAAAGTCATGTCAAAATTGGGAATTATTTGGGATATTTATGCTCTTCTCTTTTATTTTGGTTTTTCCAGCCTTCTTAGAGAGAGCTTGTCTACTTTAAGAGAACAATAATACTTAATGGCTATTTTGCTCTGTGTACAATTCAGCATTGCACTAATTGGTGGCATGTGTATGATTAAGCATTAGGACCAGTCCTGAAATTCTTGTCAAGCAAAAACAAAACGCTAATGAGCAACTGGATCTTTGCACTCAAGCATCTCTTGCATTCACATTTCAGAGGCCTTTGATTGGGGCCTGAAGGTCCAGGCCATTCATCACACTTTGCAGGTGTTTGAGAAATGAGTTTACAGCTCACTGTAAAATGATTAGACATAAGGCTGCTATTAAGGCACCAAGACTGGGAACATCATATATGCCCCTACTGGAGCTATGCACTTAAAGCAATGCTTTTGTTTATGGAGTCTTGACAGGTCAGTCAGGAACACAGGACTTTAACAGAAACTCCAGATACCACATAGAGGTGCCTGGTGGGGAACTGTGGCTTAACTGCGGCTTCTACTTTTCAGATGAACTCAGAAGGTAAAATAGCCTCTAGAATGGGATGTTTGAGTCAAGGAATCATAATTTTCTAGGGGGAATTAACCTGTTAGGAAATTGCTTGCCTCTTATTATTGGTCATAAGGCTGTTTTTCATGATACAAGCACAAAACACTTATATCTGTTATGTCTTTTGTCAGCAGAGTATTTTGTTTATTTTACAGTGCTCCTTTAGATCAGGCTTGTTGAACACAACTAAGAAAAGATATGATGTTCTTACAACTATGTAACTCTATTTTGGACACAGGTAACAAGATACAGAATAACCAGAATAAGCTACTCAAATAGCTCAATACATCAAAACAGTACATCAATAAATTAAATTATTAACCTTTATCGCAATTTTAAATAATATTATAATTATTAAAATTTGAAAAAAGATTGGAATTTCTAGCATCGGTATTGGAGGTGAGCCAGGCAAAATCTACATCTACAAAATGAGTAATTGCATACACAAACAAGGTTTGTGGATTACAATTACCCATTTTGCCTGGTCAGCTACCATGAATGCATAGATTCAGCTTGAGGCCACAAGACTGACGTCTCCAAAGTCTGATGGAAAATTAGAGATGTGAACAAGTTTGAATGAGCAAGAACCAATGCAGTCACCCTATAAAACTCAAACCAACTCAAATGGGAAAATAGATGGTGGGGAAAGATAAAACCTACTATTTTTGTTTTAAATAAGCATTTCACAACAAAAGAAAGCACAAGCCCCAAAACTCTTGTTCTTTTTGTGTTTGGCCAAAGTTACAATAGAAGCAACAGAACAGTGGGGGGAAAGTCTTGTTTTTTCAGAATAACTGGACCAAACAGACTGCTTCGGGGCTCAGGCTGTTAAAAAGTGTCACACTGAGTCTCTTCAGCTGAGTCTTACAGGAGAAGGACCAATATGCTGGCTGCTGTTCTAACTTCAGCTTTAGAAGTTTCAGTGTGCCTCTTGCCACCACACTGCACTGAGTTTTGTGAGTGACTGAGCGTGCTGGCTGCATGGATGTTATACTCTAGCTGCATCCTTACAACGACACACATGCCCTAATTGACCTAATGGCACCCTAGCCATTTCCACAGTCTATCCACAGAAGTCTGTCTGTCTGCCTGCATAATTTTTTGACCTCCAAATGTAAATTAATAGTGTGAGCATCCTTAGTTGCCTCTCTTTACCTATATTATGACCTACCGGCATATTTGAAGAAGTGCTATATTTTCAGTCTACACAGTCATCAAGGAGGCCTTGCAGTTATATTATCTCATCTGTGGTCATTCAGCTGCAGAAAATCCCCTTTTCTGTGATACAGCTGGAGCCCAATTTACCACATGCTAATTAACTACCTCTGTTAGTATTAGTTTTCATGTGGTCCATTGCTTTTACCTGTGATGGGGTTTTTGCATCCAGAGCCAAGTGGTTAGCCAAAGTTCAGGATCTTACAGGTTTAGGAAAAATCATAATGATGTTTATGTACAAACAAGTTGTACATAACCCTATACCCCTAAATGCAGTAAAAATGAAAAGCAGGTAGATTATTTTCCTAAAGTATGTAAGAAGTCACATTATATCAAAAGGTTTCCCAGAAGTCCTGCACTGAAAAATTTCTCTGCATCATCTCAGGGTGTTTTTGACTCCTTTGCCAGTGGACTGGGGCTCTGCAACTGAAAGCCCAAAGCTGGTTTATAGACACTCAGTCTGTTCAACCCTGAATCTGACCTGACCTGTTTTCATTGCGGTGGGCTTTTCCAGGATCCATCAGGATCTCCCTGCTAAGGGTCTTTTACTTCACTTGAGTTGTGCAAACTTCAGTGTGCATCCAAGATAAAGTCAATGATAACTATGAATATTGTCCAATGCAGAAAAAAAAAACCAAAAAACAAACACACACACAAAAAACAAAAACAAAACCAACCAAACAAAAACAAAACAGAACAACAACAAAAAAAATCACAAAACCCCAAACAAAGAAAAACCACCAACAAAAACACACAAACAAACAAACAAAAACCCCACCACCAACAAAATGTCTCCAAATGTCTCCTGTGTTCTATTTTGCTACTGTAAACTAGGCATTACCAAAGAGGAAAGGAAGGATTCAAGAGCATATAGAAATGGTGAATGCAGTTTAGAAATTACATCCCGGACAAATAAGATGATTCACTGTGAGGGCTGTGCTTTTGTAAAGCTGTATATTGCTTTATTCTCTTCACCCTGTAAGACACTAGAATATCAAATAAAGCAGAAGAAACTGATGTCTCACAAAACATGCTGTCTTGTTCTTTCTTTTTCTCAGAGTGTTTATACCAGACATGGTGCTATTTCAAGTTTCTCCACTCTAGTATCCACATGGACTCCTGGCAGTCTATTTCACTCTGAGCTGACCTGTATGAGTGGAGACTGGTCCTTTCCCCAATTTTTTCTGCATTGTAGATATGGTCTGTGATGAAAACAATTAGAAACAAATAATATTCACTCCCCATTCTGCGTTTTGTTTTTCTCATTGAAATTGACAGTATAGCTGTGTATAGCATTTCTTGGCTGCTCCCTTAGAAAATGCAAAGATATTAATTTCAGTGAAAAGCCAGGACAGAGCAGTTTCCTGCACTGCACTACAAATTAGGCCCATGTTCTAGAAATATTGGTCTGGCACTACTATTACAGACTGGTCTGTCCACCTTTCATAAAACTTACCCTTGTTCTGAAAGCCTGTGGGATCCTTAAGAAACAATCATGCTGTGAAGTACAGATTTAAAGACTTAAAAGATACTTAGACCTCGTACTGGTCCTTTGCACAGAAGGCACATTTCATTCAGTATAAGATTATTTTTACAGTAGAATCTAGCTTTAACAATTGATCTCTCAGATTGATTGGAAGCTCATGCTCCCCTTTGGCTATTAGTCTTCCTCAGAGCACATTTAGGTCATTATTGCTTTATAGACTAAAAGAAGGTAACCACAACACTGTATGTCTGTCATGACTTCAGGGGACACTGTAGCATCACTCTCTGTGGTATCCCTTTTCTGGTTTCAATCCAGAATCAAGTACCTGCTTGAGACATATGACTTCAAAGTGGTTCAAAGCTCATTTCTGCCCTCAGGGGTGGATTTTTAATTTTTTTTTTTTTTTAAGAGTACTTACTATGGCCACATCTGGATTTTCAATTCTTTTGAAGCTAAATTTCAGTGGTGCAGTGCTACACAATATACTTATTACAGCTCAGCCAAGTCAATTACTTTATAAAGGCCTCACACTTTCTTCCTATGCTATATTGCACGCCTTTGTGTTTTCACAACTGCTATAGATCTTAAAAAGAGAAAATTTCTGTTTGTTAGGTAGAATGACCAGCATGTGGCTGTACTGGCATTGATGCTGAAACTTAATATATCAAAGATAAGAATTGCTTCCAGGTATGTTAACAATAAAATCTTTCTCAGAGGGTAAGGTAATGAGTTCATATTTACACAGGGAAAATCAGATACTGAAATAGAATAGTGGGCAAAATCTAATATCCATCTGACTCTCATGGTTACTTTTTTTATTCCTCCCATATCTTAATATAAGCATAAGTTTTGTTCTTTTTCCATGTAAGATTATTATGATTATTATTCGAATTATTGTTCTTTTTCCATGTAAGATTATTATGATTATTATTCCAATTATCAATCATTTACTGTTTATTGTACTGATATAAAAAGTCATGAAAAATTAACAACCTGAGGAAAAAAATGTTTTCAAAATACTTGGAAATTGAGCAAGCTTCTCAGAGTTCAGATAAGGTGTTCAGAAATCTCTTGTTTTATCCAATTTACCTCAGTGCCAAGAACTGAAAAACCCCAGATTCTGTTGTTCTTTCTGCTTCATTCATTTATATCTTGCATAGAATATTTTTTTCATAGGAAGCAGTCTTCAATCATTCCTGCAGTTATTAAAGAGCTGCCAAATTTTGGCCTGAAATTCTCTGTGTCTTTATTCCGCTCGTTTATCAAGCCATAACCCTTCCAGATGAAGTTCTCAAAAATTTAACTAAATATGCAATCACAAAACATAAAATTGACCTGAAAATATTGTAAGTACCTTTCAAGACCTGAGTTCAGGCTTCTGTTATTTTTATCTTACAGTGACTGAAACTCCATCTATTGCTACCTATTTTATAATATTGTACAAAGAGAATCCCAGAACCTCTCACTTCAGTCATTACGTTATTTGTGCTCCAGGAAATATACACCCTCAAATCCAAGTTCTGGAGGACAAATAAAGGAGGAAATGAACTTACTATTTCATCTGGAAAAGTAAGTTAAATCCAGTCTCACCTCCCACTGAAACCAAAAGACAGCTTTTTATATGCCTCTACATGTTAGAAGCATACTATCAGATATCTACTATCAGATTTTAACCACTATGTAATATGAGTATTGCAAACATTGAAATCATTTGGATGTAAAGTTGGAAGGAACCTTGAGAAATCCCATAATCCAAAGCCCTGCCTGTTTTGTGAGATCTGTATGGCTGCGGTAGCAGCCTAATCTTTTCTAATCTTTAATAACATTAATTCTCAAATATATCCACATGGGTGAGGGACATACAGCAAGTCATTCATGGGTAGGAGAGGTAGGAATGAGTTGGAACACATTGGAGTTTCTGGAAGTCACAGATGTTTCCAACAAAGGAGGGACCAAAAGACTCAATTTCCTAGTCCCTGCCTGGTCTTCCTATCACCAAGTCAGTTTCCTAGGTGAGGCAGAAAATTTGAGCTAAAGCCTCTCAGCACTGGCTGAGTGCTTTACATAGCATCAGATTCACATGAATATATGATACAGAAATAGGAGGCCACATTGTGATTCCCTAGTTCTGCCTTTCTTTTCTGCTCTAGTACACTACAGCTTGGGTCTTTCACTCTAGGCAGTTATCATGATCAGGTAACTCCCTCTGACCCTGAGAGTAATACTATTAGTAGATCTTTGTCCACCAAGGAGGGAAAAGAAATACTGCACTGTGTCTATTCACTTCTGTGAAACATCCTTAAAATTTGCAGTGACAGTCAAAGCTGAAAGGAAAAATAAAAATAAATAACACAGATATGCACATAACACCTTTGTCTGTCCTTGTGTCTGTCTCATTCATCACTTCTTGTTCTCTGCCAGATGTATGGGCTGCTCTCTTCCAAGTCTTTCAATTCAGACTTGATGAAAAGAAAAGATTTTTTTCCTGAGATTTTTATAATTATTTTAAATGAAAATACGATGTTAAGACCATTAATTCCAGGTGTTCTGGGACAGAGTGGCATCCAGGAACCAGCAGGGAATGTCACAGTCATCAGAGATGTCATATGCATCCAATAAATGGAAAATGCCTTGTTTGAAGATGGAAAGGCACATTGCACAGTCAAATGGAGCTGGCAGTAAGAACTACAGGTAGGTAAGGGACAGGATAGAAAGAAACTGTCCTAATTTCAGTTGAGAGAGAGTGAATTTTCTTCATAGTAGCTAGTATGGGACTACGGTTTGGATTTGTGCTGGAAAGAGCGTTGGTAACACAAGGATGTGTCAATTATTACTGAGCAGGGCTTACACAGCATCAAGGCCTTTTTCACCCACCCCATCAGAGCATGAGCTGTGGGTGCACAAGGAGTTGGGAGGGGACACACACCAAAAGCATCATGGTCAACATATGAAGCTTGGGGTGGATGTTGACAGTGGCTTCTAGTACTCAGGGACTGTATAGCCATTGCTTGTTTGGTGGTGGGATATTACTCTTTTAATTACTTGTTTTTCTTGAGTTTACTTTTATTTTTTCCCTTTCTCCTTGTTGGCTTTTNGAAAGGAAAAATAAAAATAAATAACACAGATATGCACATAACACCTTTGTCTGTCCTTGTGTCTGTCTCATTCATCACTTCTTGTTCTCTGCCAGATGTATGGGCTGTATCCACCACCCCGCTGGATGGGATGGAGCTGCAAGTGAGAGGCTGTTGGGTGTTTAGATACCTGATGGAGTTAAACCATTACAAATAGGGTTTGGCCAAAACTTGAACCCTGATGAACAGCACTGTGGTTAGGAGATCATAATTCTTCCTCAAGTCTTACTATTTCTCTAGAGCCCAAACACTTACCGTACCTAGTAGTAAACCACTTGTTACTACTTGCAGACAGTTTTGACAGTTTTTTTGTCAATGGCTTTAACAGCAGAAAAGCTCTGAAAATTAATTCTGAAGTTTTCTTCAGTTCAGAATTAATTTGGAAGTCAGTACAATGATAGAAAAAACTTTTTTGATCTGATTATTTTGAAATTTTAAAAAAAACAAAATAATTTTGAGCTCAAGAAGGACTTGCACCAGTGGTACAACATAGTCGCATAATGAAAGAAAAGCATTTTGGAATCATCCTTGTGATCAGAATTGCAAATCGGCTATAAGATGGATCCAGTTAAGGAAGCTGATGCTGTTCTTATCCTTGCCTCAGCTGGGAGTATCCAATACAATCTCTTAAATCAAAACAATCAGTGTTGGTCGTCTGTTAGGGGCTGTATACAAGTACACCTAATAAAGAGTTGTATCTGAAGGAAAAGGGCTGTGCATTCCCACTTACAGTGTGCATCTGCTGGAACCCTCAAGTACAGGGAAGGATGCATTAAATTTTTTAAAATTTAGGTCCTAGATAACTCAAAATTGCCATCTGAAATTATCAAGTACCTCTAATCCTACTCCATGCAAGTTTCATATCCTGGCATATGAAAGAGGGACAATATATACAATGTCTGAGGAAAGTTCTGAAGATACCCTAAACAGTATTTCTAAAGTAATTGCATGTTTCAGAGTTATGAGCACATAGAAAAGCATAAGAGAATATAAATAATAGACACAGTTGGAAAAATAGTCCACCGCTAAAATAACTGCTAAGTAAATAAGAACTGCTTGTTCTTTGCATTGGATGAAAAAAAGGCTGCACAGTCACAAAATTAAAAATGATATTGTAATATAAATATTAAAAGACATTGAACTAAAATGTTTTCCTCCAACTTTTTTTTTTTAATTTTCTATTTTATAATTATATTTATTGTCCTCTTATTTTTTGTAGCACAATCAAATGACCTTCAGGGTTGGGTTTTTGGGGTTTTTTGTACTATGAAGTGCATGATTACATCATGCAGCCAAAAGAATTTTCAGTCATTCATACTGAATGATGGGATTAATCACAGGAAGCACAATCCCAAGAGAATGATATAGATCATATCAAATGAATGGAAGTAAAACCTTTGTACTTACCACTCTTTACTCCCTGTCCAGCACACTGCATAGACTGTTTTTAAATTCCTGAAAAAATGAGGTAATTTCTGAGAAACTATTTTCCAATACCTTCTTGCAAAACCAGGATTAATTTTTCCTGTTTTGTCTAGTAAGATATTAAGCCTTAGGTGCTGTGGTTTCAGGTGGAAGAATAATATGGGTAACTGGCACATGATCCAGTCTGTCGGCTGGATGTGAGCATTCAAAGCTTCACTTTAATTATAAAGGCATCCCTGGGATGAGCACACCCAAATGTGTTGCTAGGAACTTGATCGAACTGCCACATGTCTTATCCTGCAGTAAGTCAAAATATTCTCTGGTTGTTTCTCTACTTTAGTACAGACTTAGTAGAGATAAGTACACATGAATCATAATACACCTTACAAAGTGACTTAAGAACAAAAATTTAAAGACATACTGATTACCGCTTTCAGCAACTAGGTCCTCAAGCACAGGCTTTTAGAAAAGTTGCCATGATATTCCCATGCTAGCATCTTTAGGAATCACGGTGGTTTTGCCTCATCTCTAGCCCAACTGCTCCCTCAGCCCCTCATCCTCTGCAGCAGATGAGTAGGTCACCCACCACTCCCCATGGTTTTCTCTACAGCACAATAACCAAACACAACTAAATTCACTCTGATTAATTCATGCCCTGAGGTGCCCTAAGATTACTCAGAATCAAACAAGTCATTATTATCCTTGGAAAGTAATGGGTGGTTCTCGGCTACAAAATTAAATCAGTTTAAAAATAGTTGACAGCACCTGGGTTAGCTGAGGCAGAACTAAGCAGAGCTCAGCTGCATGGACAGACAAGAACTATTTTCCCTTTATGCTTAGTCAGAATTAGAGGATAACAAAGCAGCTTGACACAACATGAGGAGAATTGTCATTCTGTCACCTGCAACTCAGGAATGCTGCAAGGTTCAGATTAGTGCCATGATTTGCCCCTTCTCACTGTCTGAATTCTCAGGTTTACAGTTACCATCATCAGGGTATTACAGCTCTGCAGGCATCATCTACATCTGTCTGCACCTGGCAAATCCTGCATTCTCCCCCTTATATAAATCCTACTGCTGAAAGGTTGGTTTATACATTCCATGCACCCAGGGTTAACCTTGCAGTCTTAAAAACCTTTTGACTCATAAGCTGTATAAAAGGGAAATGAAAAACTGGTGGGAGGGGAGCAGACAACAATTAAACACACTAAAATTAATTAGGTTTTTTGAAATGTGCTGCAGACCTGAAGAGAAACATGCCAATTTCTAAACCTTTCAGTACTTTCATATGAGATACATTTTTCAATATCTCTGCTTTCTATTTTGTGGTCATTTTGGCCTTGAATGAAGCCCCAGAGAAATGCTGGTTTATTCCAGATAAGCATCCATAAGATTACTTGCTTATCTGAACTTTGTCCAGAGCTCTTTGTTTGAGAAACCAAATCATAAATCAACTTCCTTGTGGTATTCCTAGGAATTATTTATTGTTGGCTAGACTGGAGACAGTGTAAGACACCCTTTCTTGTGGTATTTTGGGATTTCAGATTGTAGCAAGATTACCACAGGCTCCCTGAACAGATATGGACACACACACAAAATAAACTAGAAGGACCTACCACAAATCTGTGCTACTTGTGAAATGTTCACTATCAGAAAGAGGGAGCTTAATTCAGTTCTCTCTCCTGATGTCAATCAGGACTAATGCTCTTACCTTCAGTGGAGCTATTCTGAATCATCAATAATTAAATTAGGATGGTATGTTAATAAAAAGACTTCAACTGAAAAATTAGATTGTGCCATCCTCTCTGCTGATGTCCTTGACTGAAGGAAGCTACATGACAAGCCAGAACTAAGTTTATTTTCTTTTAAATTAAAAAAGCTAGATCCAGAAGATCCCCTGTCCCATGTCTCAAAACAGTCTCTTAAATCATCTACCTAGACTTTGGTTTCAATCAAGTAAAAGATTATGCTAAGATGCAAATTTTTTTTCCAAGATAATTGCATGTTGTCCTGTATTGAGAAGAGCATTTCCCTATGGAGTATTTGACTGGAAAACTGTTTTCCTTTAGTGGTGGAAGTTGATATGTAGTGGCTTGCACTGTGCATGTTTTGAGTGTCCACAAAATTCTCCAGCTGATTATAATCATTTATATATTTATTAGTGTGGGGTAATCTGAGATTATTTGCTTTCTACTGTGGAAGTGATGTTCCAGTGTCTGTGCAGTCTCCAAAGCCTGTCTTTTGTTTCTAACTCTGTTTCTTCAGAAAACAGTGTGATGCATTCTGGAAATAGTATTTGCAGGAAAAGAGTACCAGACATCAAGAATCAGGAAGTTTGTGTGGGTCACTCTCCAGGCTTTAAGTTTAAGATTATGAACTTATGATTCTGGTACTGAGTGGGGCATTCAGAAATCATCCAATTCTTCCTGTAAGAACTAAAAGCAACAGGGAATTCAGCTCAGATGGGAATAGTGGGAAGGCAGATAATACCCCGTGTGTCAACCAGCTTGTGACACCCTAGACACAGACAGGTGGGTCTGCTTCAGGAAAAGTGCACTAGGATTAAGCCATGGTCAAGAAGAGCTGGAGAAGGGTCATGGACCACGTCATAAAGTGTTCTCAACAGCTGCACTAACCACAGGATGCCAGAATATTGGAGTGCTGGCTGGTGAAAGCAATTGAAGGCAGATAAAAAATGTAATGTCTGTCAGTCTTATGACGCAGCAAGGAGTAGAGCTGGGGAGGTACAGGAGGATGAGAAAACAGTGGAAGAGAAATATAAAAGCTTTGGATTTGACTTCCTCCAATTGCTGAACCATTCCTCAGGCAAGATGAGAGCTGGCTCAGATGCCACTAAGGGTCTGTAGCAGGGAAGTGGGTTTGTGGCTAAGGATTTCCAAGCTGTCAGTGTGAGACCGCTTAACCAGTTGTGTGTCCCTAATGGGCATGGTCAGGAAGAAACAAGAGTATGGGAATTTTCTTCAAAGAAAACAGGAGATGGAGATCTGTGTGAACTTGATGGGGGAGAAACAGATGAAGAAAGTAAAGAAAAAAAGAGCTGCTGGAAAGCCTAAAATGGGACACACCTGCTGCACTCTGCTAACTGAATTTATGGAGTTTGCAAAATACAGCCAGATTAAGCTCTCCTCTGAAAGCAAGTAAGTGTAAATGTCTCACCTTCTCAGATAGGCTGAAAACTTCCAACTGCAAATTTCAGGCAAATTCATATGGAGTTCCTGAGCTGACAGGTAGCCTGAATCACAGAAGGCTCCAAAGTCATTAGACCCTCAGTGAACCCTGTAGAGTGCCAGAGGAATGTCTCTTTAATATCAACATCCAATCCCCTATGAAGAAAAATACAAAGGCAGGATTTCAATGGGTCAAATGGTGATGTCTGGAATTTGAACACTTCCATCGCATCTCGCAATTCCGTATTCCCACCACAGTCAACAATGTCCTGGTCAACTAAGTTCAGTCTTGATTCATCTCAGCCTCAGTCAGACATTTTAAAGGTCCCTGATGAATCACACCCTTGAAATACCCATTTCTTTCCATTAGGTGGGAAGGGAATTGAGGGTGACTAACTCAGAGAAGAGCTACACCCAAAAAGTCAAGTAAAAAGGCTAGGAAAAAAAAAAGAGACGAGGATAAGAAAAATGAAAGCTGTAATTTCAAGGTCCCCCTATGTGAAAAAGATGTACCTAATGAGGACCAGAATCCCCAGTTTTATTGCCATAAGAAGGCAAATTCTGTTGTGGATGGAGAGGGGCAGGGAGTTCCCACATTAATTCAGTTCCCACAACTAAAACTGGAATTTGGCCTGTTGCATCAAAGTTTGTCAGCGTGACACTTCAAAATCCCTTAATTTAACACTCTATTCAATTCTGATTTTGCCAGTTGCTGTGCTGTTTTATCTTCACAAATCCATATGTTTCGCAAAGAATACACTTTTCCAAACATAAATGTTTTCAACTGTTAAATCCAAAGGAATCCATATTCAGTTATAAGGCAGACAGACTCCCAAAAAGTTAAAAGTAAGACAAAACTGATCACAAATATCTTACCTTCACAAATACCTATGCTTTTCCAGAAACAGTAAGCTGAATAGGCAACAGAACATCTGAGGATTTCTTGTGATGTCAAATAACCTCGGGAAAATATTTCTAGGGGTGGGAATTTAAAACTAAAGGGGCTTCAGTTACTTGAATGGTAATATCTAGAATATTCCAGTGCATTGCAGTGTGGTGAGATTAGATTAAGGATTCTCTTTTTCAAATATTAGTGCATATTCATGGTGGATCACAAAGCAAACACATTCAGAAAAGAGTGGATATGAAAATGTACTCGGTCATCTGTATAAATAATTGAAAGTTAACATTCCTCAGATTGAGCAGCAAGCCTCAGTCCATTAGTGGTCTCCTTAAAGGAAGTCCTTCCTAAAAATATGTAAGGGGCATTAACTGTCCTTCACATAATAGATACCTGAAAGCCAATCAGGAATTTGAAGTCAGCTTTACTGAGGAAAAAAAATGCATTTGGTGGACAAAAATCTGCCTCCTTCTGTTAGTAATCTCAGGATTACTTGAAGGAGGCAATGCCTCCCCATCTGGTTGGTGAATCTACTTCCCTTCAAAAGGAAGGTTTTGTGGATAAGGGAATGCCCAGCCTTCAATGATGTGAAGGCTGAAAAAGGGGTTATTCACATGCTAATGAACAAAGTCAGCTTTGGGGAAGTCTCTCCTGTATAGTTCTCTATTTTTAGTTTCAGCATACCTTTTAATCCTTATTCAGCCACAACATTTAATGAAGACAATGCACCTTTCACTGAACTGAGATGAACTTACTCTTTGAAATGGAGTACAACTCCCAAAGTCATTAATTAATATCCCCATGAAGTAATCTTTACAGGTGTTATCATACAAAAGAAAAAACCCAAAGCAACAAACCAAACCCAAACCTAACAACACTCCCCCATCTCCTGGAAGAAAATTTCACCATCTTAACTTTCTTAACTTATTTTACTGATTTTATGGTACATAATATATGTAGAAAGGAAGGTCAGGACTGGTCAACAAGCAAGAAATTCTCACTTTGATGCAAGAGGTGTCCACAAGAATCTGGGTAGTCTTTCGTTTTCCCCCTCCTTCTGCAAATAAAAGCTCTAAGTTCCCATTCTTTTCAGTGGTGTTATTTCTACCATGTAAGCCCTTCAAACATCAAATACAATTGATATAGACATTTAATATGAGTCTTAATTAATTGGAAAGAGAAGGTTGCAATATTCAGACAGAGTTACAGCATACAGGAGAAGTAGAGAAGGCTCACTCGTCTTATGACTTTTGTCTACTAGAAGCTGAGATAGAGCAGAGATTATTAAATCTATGTTGTGAGTGTTTAAATTTAATAGTCATGCTTTAGAAGGTATTTCTTGTGAACCAGAATGTAAAAATAACAGAGAAGAAATGCACTATTTATATTTGTTTGGTTCAGTTGAGACTGGGGTTTTTTTTTAATGTATTTTCCAGGTTTTCATTTATGTAAGGATAGTTAGTGTCACTATTCGTCCATTCACCTGAGGACTTATAAAGGCTCACCCATTATTGCCTCATAAACCAGAAAGTATGCAGGTGAAACTTTTCAGGACACAGCTGCATGTCCATTCTGGTTTTGAGGCTGAAGTCCTTACAAGGAGTCAGAGCAACCTGAGTTTTCTGTAAGAACTAAGCAGTCCTGCACCTAAATTAATATAGCTCATATTACAGTGTGCAAAGGACTACCATATCTGTGCATAAATGCAGAAAGACCCATAAACGGGTTTATTTGAAATATTGTTTTTGAAAAACACTGGAAGCCATTTGGTACCTTTTGGTGAAGTGCTTGTTGAGTCAGTAGTGGAGTGCTTTCCTTCTGCAAGTCTCCCCTGAACAAATACCAGAAACAAAAATAAACATTCAATTTAAAATTCCATGTATCTTCTCATTTTGTAGTGTCTTTTCAGGCAGCTCACAAGAGTGAAATACAGAAAGTGCGTGTGGGCTAGGAGCAGGCTATCCATTTTTCCTTCCCTCAGGGGGGAGTAGCAACCACTGCTTCTTGGCATTCACTCAGCCCTCCTGCTTTGGCATAATCAGGAGCTGGAAATGTACCGTGACTAAGTCTCTTTTATACCAAATCCAAACATTCTTGTCAACGCCAGGGCCAGGATTCAATTTGCATCTTCAATGCCAAGGGCTGGTAGACTAACTCTACCCTCTGTGTAGTATGTCAATCCCATAGATGAAGGGAAAAACTTATTCAGCTAAATTTAGATTACCAAGGGACAATTCTGAGACTTACTACATAAATTATAGTGAAAAAAAAAATTACAGAATGTGGGGAAAATGGTTCTTTCTCTTTGTTTTTTGAAGAAAGATCTGTTGTGTCAGCAAAAATCTGAAAAAGTGATTTTTACCTTCAGGCAGGAATGATCCATTTCTCAGCTGCTTTTAAGATGAAAATCCTACTGTAAACCTCCCACAACTCCACTACCAGTCAAGAGTGAGTGGCGCAACCATTGCAGGGTTGAAGAATTCAAAGAAAGAGAAAGTAGGGAATCGGATTGCTAGCATAATTATGGAGACATTTCCTCAGAAATGTCAAGTCAAATTTCAAACATGTAAAAAACTTTAATAAACCAGGTTGTCAGACAGAGAGCTGGGAGAATTTCTTGATTGTATTACCTGCCAAATCAGCTCTATGCTCAGTTTCATACTTGGCAGACTCTTCACTTCTCTCCATATCATTTGTCCATCTGATGCACCGTATATTTTTTTGGCTCTCTCCTCATATTGGTTATATTTACCCCTGTATTTACCTTGTGCATCATCTCTGGAGGAAGCATCATGACTTTGATAACCTCCTATGCACTTGTATTTTTTTTTTTCAAAAAAAGACAAACTTCTTTCTTTCTCATTCACTATCATACTTTGTTGCCACAGTCTGACTGAGCCTTCTCCCTTCTGTTCATTTGTACACCCATGCACAGTATTTTGCAATTTATTTAAAGGCCATTTTCTAGAAAAACTCTCTGTCCTTCATTCCTTTTTCCCTGCTCTCTGTTAATCATAAAATCCAAAGCATTTCAGATTCATATCAGCTCTGTGCCTGTCAATTTCCTTTATTCTTTAATTTTACCGTTTTTTCACAAGTTCTTTCCTTTCATATTAAGGTATGATTCATGGTCCCCTCAACACCTCATGTCCCCTTCTCCCCTGATGGACAACCTAAATTCTCTTCTTCAATCTCTTATTTTTTGACTTTTTTTTTTTTTTTTAATTTGATTTTTTTTTTTTTGTGCAGACTTTGTGATTTCTCTTGCCTCTTTACCTCTGAAAAATGGTCAGATTTCATTCAGTTTTCCACCATTTTGCATTTCTCAAGGAATAATTTTCCATCTTCTCTTATTTTCTGGTCTTATATTTTACACTAAATATAAAAAAGGCTTTTCATCTCCTGTGCTCTTTAATGTAGATTTCATGTGTTTTTCCTTCATCTGGTGTCTGCTGCTCTCATGAGATGTCAGAGTATTACCTTGTTTAATCCAGAACAAGACAATAGGGGTGCTAAGAGCACAATGCTAGAGATAAGTGAGCCAGAAGGGACACCCATCAGTAGCTTTATCTGGATGTGCACACTCCTGAATCACTACATGATAATTTATCATGCCAGATTAAATAAGTGGTCAGGTTAAAGGAGGCAACTCCCCATGAGGATTGTATTGCTGCAGCACCCAGGTGCCCTGCAGAATCTCCAGTGAGGCATTTTTTCCTTTGAGGGGTGTGAAGGGTATGCATCACCAGCCAGCTCAATGGCAGTGGGATGTCCAAGGCTAAACTGACACTGTCTGTTTGGTGTGGGATTATGACTGTGTTGCTCGAGGGTGGGAAGGTGCCAGGCAGGAGCAGTGCCCCAGTGAGCAATTCTTTCCACTCTCCTCCACTGATGGAACAAGATACCACCTACCCCTCCACTCCATCAAACATGTTAATACATGCCGGGGTTTAACAGCTCATTCTCTTCCATCTCATGCTTTTCTCATCCACCTTCTCAGGGAGGATTTGGAGAAGAACTTCCTTTCTGAACAGTCTAGAATTTTTTTAAATGAGTGGAGATAAATGGAAAGGAGAATTGGGTATGAAATGGATTGGCACTTCGGCTAAATTCTGTAAATCATTTTTCATTGGAGTAAAGACAGCAGAGGATTGTTGCTATATATTTTGATACACACTTTTCTGACATGGACCTTTTAAATTGGAAGTGGATACTAAGTTCAAATGTGTTACAAGAGTTAAAATTCCACATAGCAAATATCTGATCTGCTCTGCTGTAGTTCAGTAAAATTCTGTCATGTTCAGCTATGGTCACAAGCTGATTCTACAACTAGACTTAAAAGAACTCTATTTTAAAACTATTTTAAAACTTAGATTTTTTTAAGTATTTAATTTTAAAAAAATGAGAAGAAAGGAAAATGAACCAGTGTCAGCGAGCAACCTAAGGGTCTCTATTTTAGACCTCTCTGGAATTGCCTATTTGAGTATCTGCTACCTGCATCAGGCATAGGTAAGAGCACAAGAACCTGTCATGGTACCCACAGGGCAATGCACCCCAATATTTTGTCTCTGATATTGACCAGTAACAACAGGAAAGTGGGGAAAGTTCCCCTGCTGCTCTTTACTCATAACATGGATTGAGCCTGGAAGTGTGAGGTTTAATATCTCTCCCTTTTTTTTTTTTAATTTTGATTCTATTTATTCCAGTTATTCTTATGATTCATATAAATGTCCAAGCTGATTAAAACAAATCCTTGCTTCATCTACATTACATAGATTTTTTTTTCTCTCTTAAATAAAACCAGCACTACATTCTAAAGTTTGTGGACCAGAAATAGAGAGATTTCTGTGTAAGTTATTTCAGGGCAGATGACACAGAGATGTTGCTTCTTTGTGAAGCTTCTGCTCACAGTTTTAAAGTACAACCCTTGTTAGATCACGATCAGTTCTAACACTTCTCTTTACTGCAGAAAGAGAATTTTGGAAGGTTGCCCTTAGTTAAGTTGCTCTAGGTGCCAGGGCTAAATTGTCTCAGAAGATACTGTTTGAGGCCTCCATGAGATATGCACAGCTTTTGGGGGAACCAGTAGTTTTAACATATGGAAAGGTTGTAGCTCAACATGTATTTGTTGGATTTGTGTCAAGCACAGACCTCAATGAAATTGCTAACTCAAAATCTTCCTCAGATGTTGTCAGTCTTGCTGATGCAGCAGCTGTAGATTCCTGGCTTGGTGCCATGGTGCAGGTTTAGAAACTGAGCATCTCTTGCTGGCTGATGTGGACTCACAGATGTCTGAGTGCTCCTCCTTAATCTTCTCATGCTTTCGTATGTACTGCTCTCCTGGGTCAGCTCACTGCCACCTTGGTGTCCTGCTTAATGCCTGTGTGGCAACTTTGATATCTAATTCTTCAAATTCAGGATTTTCCTTTGTGCAGGCATTTTACCTGCCCCCTTCCATTTGCCCCCAGTTTAACCAACCAGAAAGAAGAGAAATTCTTGTCTTTCCTCCAGACCCATTCCCCATGCCATTTCTTTCATCACTGTTGACGAGTCTTCTATCTTTCCAGACACTCAGATTTTCAACCATGAAACTGCTTTTCACTCCTCACTTCCTAATATTTGAGTCTCCATTCGATTTTGTCTTCTTTGCTTCTATAATCTTCTAAACCTACCTATTTTTCTTCTGTGTCACTCATCGTTTTTCTCTCAAGGCCTACCTCAACCTCCTGTTGTGTGTGTTCCCTGGGACAGACACAGCTTTCCCTATGGAGCTTACCTAATACTCATTAGCTAAAATAATTTTTTCTTCCTCAACTGAATCATTGTTTCTTTCCTGTTGTAAGTCCTTTTTTCTCTCTCACTCCTTCAACATCCAGTACAAAAGCCCTGACAGAAGTTTTGTTTCTGCTGTACTTTCATGTCTTGAGTCCTGTTATGTTTTTTTGCCCTTCCCACCCTCTTGTTTCATTGCTGTATCCTCCCTTCTCATCCTTGCATGTGGAATTTGGGTCATGCTTCTTCCAGTGTGCAAACTTTTTTCACTTAAATCTCTGCTGATATGCCATTTTTGCTGTTGTTTTACTCTAGCATTTTCTCTAATGTCCTTACTGTTTCCCCCTAGAACAGTTCATGCTTCTCCTTATCATAAATCACTACTCATGTAATTAGATGACTTTAACATTTAAGCTTAGTGCTTGGTACCATTCAATTCTGTTTATCTCTGTCTTGTATTTCTTCAGTCTAAATTGCATCCCCTGTCTTTGAAGCAGGTATTCTGGTGCAGGAATTGTGTTTTATCACTTAATGGGTATTTGGTACTGATGAGGCTAATCTGCAGTCAGAATCATTACAAATGCCCTCAAAATCATTTGTGAGATGACAAGAACAATAAATATTTCTATTCATCATTCTGGGGGACCACAGCATCCAGAGTGATCCTTCTTTGTTCCACGCGTGTTCCAACCTTCTGCCTTGCAAGCACTCTGCCAGTTTTTTAAGTGCATCCTTTGTTGAAAATAATAGACAGAAATTTGACAAGCACCTTTCCACAAGGATTGGGAAGAAGATTTCACAGCTGTAAAAGTTGCGTTACAAGTTTTTTGAGGTGGAATTTCTTGCAGAGAAAATATGGTGAATGCTTAGTATTCATCTCTTTTACCTTTAGCCTTTAGTAGCAGTATCCTAAACATAAACATGGGTGTTTTACCTTTCAAAAGCACACAGCATCAGATGTGTACATTTTATATTTAAAGAATTTGGGGGAAATAGCTCTGTTAAATATAGTGGTGAACTTGTTCAGCTATTTGAGAACCTTATCACTATATTAGATTCATTTAACAATGAAAGTCTGTCTGCAAGAGGAAAAAAAATATATTATACACTCAGCAGTGTAAGTTACTCCCACACACTTATAGCTAATGTAATTGTTAATGGCAGCAGCTACAAACTTTGTAGCTGAAATGAATTTGACTGATGTGATCTGTTTGTTTTAATTCTAAATCTCTGTTACTAGTGATAGGAGTAATACTTTGGAACAGGCTTGTCAAACATAACTTCTCTCTCTTTAGATACTTTCATTAAGAGATCTAGCTTTCAAGCCAATAAAATTCCTTCCAGACTAAAGATGAAACATTATATTTCTACTTATATTATAGTTCTGCTTCGCCTTCTGAGCATCTAGCTACACAATGTGATATATACATACATACATATTTATATAAACATCATTCTAGTCTGCAAATCAATTCATTTTGGCTGCAATCCAGAAACTTTATACACAGCTTCAAGAATAAGTGGTTTCTGCTTGGGTTTCAGTCTGTCTCTTTCTTGAGTAATGCACAGGGATAAGGGCTAAAATACCTAAGTCTTTAGCCAATACTAATTAGAGCTGAGAAAATCAAGCCTTATTCGAACCATTGTCTACTTCAAACTTGAACAGAAAGTTAATCTTTTTCAGAAGAGATTTCTGAATATTCATCCTGTCACTCAGCTGAGACTGCTGAACTCGTGCACACTGACTTCACTTGGAAGTGGATGCACCTACACTTCTCTGTGTTCAGAAACAGCATGAATAGATCAGGAAGTCCTCCGAAAACTTCCAGGAGCAGAAAAAATTAAGCCTGCTTTATAATGACAAGGCTCCTTGGAAAAAACTAGCATGAGATATAGACCAAAATGTGTCATTTTCCCAATATATATTAGTCTACAGTAGTTCATATTCTGTCCCACTAAGATAAAAGTTTAACATTCCAGTTTATATATCCATACACATATCTCAAATCACATAGAAAATAATATGCATTATTATTGCTAGAGAGCAAAACAAATATACACAACCATGTGAGATGAGAGAAGTTGTGAAACAGTAGCTGTATTAAAAAAAATGCAGATATGTATTCTTTTCTCATCAGATTACTGTAGATTACATTTTA
This sequence comes from Rhadina sibilatrix, assembly GCA_013400275.1. Classification (NCBI taxonomy): domain Eukaryota; kingdom Metazoa; phylum Chordata; class Aves; order Passeriformes; family Phylloscopidae; genus Rhadina; species Rhadina sibilatrix. The sequence goes on along the minus strand of VWYO01002353.1, from coordinate 91,569 downwards.
TGGTTCCACAAAGAAAATAAAAAACAATATAAAAATAGGAAAACTGTTATTTGTCTTGTAAAAATATTTGCTGAAGGAATAAACTCCTTGAAACCTTAATGTTTGCATTGCCACAGTTTAAACAAAAACATCTTTAGGCACTTGGCTTCAAAGATTAATCCTGTGTGTGGGAATAGGAGCTCTAGCAATGGGACCAGCTTGCTGGGCAGGTCTGATTTATGTGCGATTTGTAAGGCAGACTTGCCAAATTTGTGCTCCCTATGCAATGCTGAGGGCCAAGCTCTATTCTGGTGCCAGCCAGCACAGCACCACTATTTACAGACATACCTAATAAAAATGAGCCAAGCATGTGTCTCTCAGAGTTCCTGGAATAGTCACTTCTATACTTAACTGTTAGTGTAAAGTATTCCAACAGGACGTTTGCCAGACTGGTACAACTAAGCCCTGGTTCTAACTCTGATGAAGTTTACTGCAACGTGTATGTTATGTATCAGTGTTGACATGGGTGTGCTCATTTATAAACATAGGTTTATTTAAAGCAATTTGGTCTGGAGGGATCTAGTACATATTTGCAGGATATATCATAATATTCGCTGGCGTATGCATGCAGACATATGCCATAATAATAATAAATTAAAAAAAAAAAAAAAGACAAATATCAAGTAACTGCACAAGGCTATATTACTGGCACCAGCAGCTGAAGTCCAAATCTAAGGTAAATCCCCATCTGTAGCCTTTCTACCTTATGTGCTGCTGTCCTGCTGATCTCAATCCATAAAATTTGCAGTTAGTTTGGAGAACCAGTTCCACAAAGAACAAACCCCTATTACCCCAGTTTGAAGGGTAAATGGGATTCAGATATTTGCCAGAGACAGGAACAAGTCATTTGCATCACGTCCATGTTGCCCTAGGACTACTTTCACATTCCTTCAGGATTAAAGACGTGATAGTTTTACATGTGTATAATATTAAGGACATGGTCTGGTGAAGCAGGCATGCATCAAGCATCAAGGTGCCAATCAATATGCTCACAAGGGGCTTTCCACACATGTGCTAGTGAGAAACTTTTTTTTATTAAACACCTCTTCCCTTGAAAATGCTGATTTCTTGAAACTGTAACTTTTTAAGTAAAATATCTGGCTTTTTCAAAAGCTTTTTGTGAGGAGTCTCAGGTTTAGGATGACATTTCTCACAAGGGAAGAAGAGAGCTATGTCCCATGCTACATAGTGGTTTGGAGTTCTCAGGCTGGTGGTGGTGAGGCTCCAGAAGCTGAGGGCAGCAGCTTTTCATTACGAGGCTTCTGTGTTTTACCAAGCTCCAGAGGGGAAAGAAACGAGGGTTTGAAGATATCCCAGATTCTTCCCAACACAAAATGAAAACAAAAGCTGAAACTTGGTGTGCCTGTGCATGTGTGCATGTATGCTGTGTAAGCACATGTATTGGAATTCTTATTTCCCAGCCACTGCTGCCACACAGCTGATGTATGGATCTGGATTAATATTAATTTTTTGAGGTTAATATTTTCTATGAATCCATCAACAGAGACCCATCTAGCTGCTGAATGCTCTGACACTTAGAGACCCTGTGAGGCAGCTGCAATCTGTTTTCTGTAAGTTGTTTTGTGCCAGACATAGATAATTTTCACAAATCCCTAGACAGCAGTGTCTTGTGAAGACACAAAACATTCAGATGTGAACTGCAGTCCATATTCTCATCTGGGGAAAATGGTGTAGCATTGACTTCAGATTTGCTACGCTGAAGGACATGCAAAGCCACGGCTTGCATTTGACCCACCACAGTGCTTGATTGCAGATCCTTTGAACCATTCTGGGTATGTGGCAAACTGGGGAAACTTCTATTTGGCATGAGGCTGCCACATGAAAGCCACATTTCCGTTTTCCAATGAGGAAAAATTTGCTAGTGAATGTTCTGGGTGACTTACAGACCTTAGGCATTTGGTAAAAATGCTCTCAATTCCTTGCAAAAGGCTCCGTGCAGATGCTAGCCTGTAACTTTCCAACATGCAAGTATGAAATATCATAGCAGGGGCATATCTTACAAATTACTGTTTTCAGAACAGTGTCATAATCAAGGCAGAAAGAGAAGAAAGAAACTTTCTATGTAACAAAAAAAAGTTGTCCAGTACTCTTACTAGAATTTTGTGCAGGTCTCCTAATTGTTTGATGATGTGGTTCACCGAACTCTGTACCTGGATAGGTGTGTTGGTTTGGTTTAAACTCATATTAAAAATAATTAAAAAAAAAAAGACTGAATAATGCTCAGCAGAATTTCAATGTTCAGCATGTCATGTGATGTCATGACGCAGCTAATCTTAAGAGTAGGTGCTGTAAAATTGCTTTTGATGCCATTGAGTTGCCTTAAGAAGACACATCACCTCCTCAGAGAGAAGTTTAAAAATTGCCTTGTTGCTATCAATGCAAATAGTTTATGCACTTTCTCTTTCCAAGTACCTAGAGAAACTACAGCCTTTTCCTTTGAGCAAGCAGTAGACATAAGAATTCAGTAGCTATCTAAGACTCCTGATTGTTAGGATTCTCATAATTAGAGAAACAATGCTGTTTTCAGGATAAAGCTGGAAATCCACCACCTGAAGTTCTTACACTTCTTCTCACATTGCTACAGATATTTTGGTGTGACCTTAGGAAAGCCGTGTTATTTATGCAATGCTTTAATTATACTGCTTGGAAATAGGACATAGGGATATTTTCTTTTCTTTGTTCAGCCTTTAAACATTTTTCAATTAAGAATACTATGTGGCTGCAATCTAGGGAGTGTTGACCTCAGGTGCAAGCTTTCTGCTAAATTCAGCTTGTTTTATCAGACCATCTAAAACTAAAGGATTATTAAATGATGCTGATGTATTTTAAAAAGTCCTTTCACTTTGAAGTGCATCAGGTTCCAAATGCTGTTTACTCCACTGGGGCTTACAGATCTTAGGACAATTTTTTGTCCTAAGATCTGTAAGTTTTTTCATAGTTTCCAAGTGCCTTAAATTCTTTGAAAATTCTTGTTGTTATATTTTCACATTAGCCAGAAGCTCCAAGATGACCCTGGAGCAAACTCTTGCAAACCTTTGAAACTCAGCAAGGGCCTCTGAGGCTCAGATTCTATTCAGCAGACAAGCTTTGCGTGTGGTTTTGTGTTTTACAGCAGAGTTCCCACAGCTCCACTTTTAATATCTTTTAAAAATTATTTTAAATAAGCCAAAGAAGGAGAAATTGCCTAACGACATAACAAAAAGCCTGAAAGAAGTGAAATAGTCTGTGATTCAAAACATGGTACTGCAGCTTTAAATACCTTATCAAATTGTTGAATCCAAGACAAACTTCAATCATATTTGCAGATTTGGGTTTAAATAAACAGCAGCACAGTAGAAAATGGAACACTCTCACTTCACTGTTTACATTTCAGAAAAGCCAACTCTGGAGGAGGACTCTGTTGTGAGCAATAGTTTCAGATTGATTTTGCTTTTTATTTGCTTTACATTTGGGCATAGAGGTGAACCACTACATATAGTTAGACCAAATATATGACCAGAAATTCAGTATGTACTGCTTATGCTTCTATATGACACAATTAGAACATCTTTCTGAAGAGAAATTGCTTCTTTAATGTGGTAATGTTTGCATGAAAACATATAAGGTTTGGGGCATACTTAAGTTTCTTGGTTTTTTTCACTTTCTCATCTCTGTGCTGATGTCTTCCTCTGCATCAGTCAGAGACCCAGTAACAACCTGGCTTTCTATTGGAACACTGATGTCTTAGGAGGGTTCACCTAGGTCTGTGCCAAAGTACTAAAACCATCTTTCCAGTTTAAAATATTGCAGTTCAGGAGGCAGATAGTGCTGAACTAAATATGGTGCTGACAAAAGCTTAGTGGAAGACCTCAACAAAACAAGTACCTACTCACCATTCCCTGCAAAAAAGCATATGGTTTTGCTAGCTCGTTGCCAGAGCTTTCTCTTTTTCCACAATTGGTAAGATGGATTTTCAGCACTCTCTCAAGTCAGCTCTAATAATTAGCATTATATCTGAAAGGCTACTGGCATTTTCCAGACCCAGGCTAAGCTCTCTAGACATGCATATCCCCAGTGGTGTACTAGAAGGCTTGCTCATCATGCCTATTTTTCTAGCAAATATTTCAGTAGCAGCACAGGTTCATAAAATGCTCTTTCTTTTTTTTAAGTGTAAATAAATAGGTTTTGGAAATCTCTCATTCTTTATGGTTATTGACACATTTACTTTTTTTTTTTTTTTCCCCCAGGATTCCTTCTGTTACACCCTGAGGACCACAGTAGTAACTGTGCTTTATTATGAAGGTGAGTAGATCCCGCTGTCACAACAAGGAAAAATCCATCATTTAGATTGCAGGTACCTTAGACTTCATGGTCACCAAGTTATATTCAGTTTTGGACTATATTTGAGGGAGTTTTTCCCACTCATAATTGCTTTTGTATAATGCCATAATCATGAATGAGTGAGAGCCGAAATGCTCTGAGTACGACTACATGAACGTGCACAACCCATTGCACTTCTTACCAGACATTTCCTGACATCCTACATTTTCAAGGAATCTTATCTTTCAACAAGATTTGTAACAGGCAGTTCAAGTCACACAGACACTCATATCTTAAACATCCTTTCCCCTGACCTTGACAAATGCAGTCTTGTCTGGTCAGAGCCTTCAAGAATGCTGTTTTAATGATCATTTTCCCAGCCTGTTGCTTTGATCTTGATACCCCTTCTCTTAGTGCACAATTGGCTCCTCATCTCCCCCTCAAACAAAAATGATTTCACTTCCAATACCATTCATGGCTTTCTTCCACCTATTTCTTATTCATTATCACAACATCAGCTTCCACCACTGTAACCTGTAGTGTTAACCTTTATGTTGCTTGATGCATTTTCAAGCAAGGCCACTTTAGTACTTGCTTTTAAGTGGCCCCTCACAGTCAGAAGAGACATTTTAGCTGTGAAGTCACTTATTATTTTTTGAGTCTTTGCTTGAAGTTCTTTTTTTTTTTCCCAAAAAATGTTGAAAAATGCTTTAATGCTGATGCTGTGCCAATACTCTTTATGTATGCCCACAATGTCTATATCCTTCTCTTCTGTCCTGCCTTATGTATGGATTAATGGTGTTTTGAGCAGGTCCTGTCCTAGGACGTTTTTCCAGTAGGGTCCTTAAACATGGCCAAAATATTTGAGTGTTCCAGTGACACAAATCAAAGTAACAAACATCTTTTCCTCTCCTAATTATGTGTAAAATTTTCATAACAGCTGATTTTAAAAAGCAGCCATATCATAACCCCCTCAAGTGGGCCATACCCATCCCACAACCTTACCCTGACATGATTACTTTTGCATTACATAAAAACCTCATGTGCATCCTCTTCAAACTCATGATCCAATGCCAACAAAGTTATTGACATGAATATTTTTATGTTGCCAAAAGGGAATTCTAGTTGGGTTTGATTATGACTTTCAAGAAGGTACTTGAAGTACACCTACAAAACACTTTTCCAGTCAGGAAACACTGCTTGTGCATTGTAGTTGCACTAAAGTGTTTCACCAGCACAACCATGATAACAGAAATTCTAGGGTACAGAGAAAGGCTGAAAACCTACGAACAAGCCCCTAAAAAAGCAGAGTAGTTCCACCCTGGCTCCGTTGACATCCACAGGAATTTTGAAATTATCATGAGTGAAGATAGGATTTCACAAAAGATGTTTATGAAGCCTCATACATAGAGACCATAAACTGGAAGCATACCATAACATCCATCCCTATAAATGTCAAGAATCTGCATCCACATTCTTTTATTGATGTTTCAGATGTAGGCCAAAGTCAGAGCTGATCTGTATACTGAGATATATATATATAGATAGATATATATATAAAATTTTTTTTTTTCATTTCAGTGACCTGTTTTAAATTTCTAACACCGAGGAAAGCTCAACCCCTAGAAAGGGTAGTAAACAGATAAGAAGATAATTGCAACACAATCCCTTAAAATTCGACTGAGAAACTGTAGAATTTCAAGGGAAACATGAGGCTATTTGAACACGGCCACCTACCTTAACCAAAAGAAGTTTCCAGACCCTGAGCTGCTTCAGTTTTGTGGATTTTGTTCAGACAGCTAAAGTGGCAATCAATAAGACTATTTAACTCCTCAATCTCGCTTTTGTGATAAAAGGTCAGAGTTGAGAATGGCCAGACCACAGGCTGCTCTAAGAGGCAAGCTGGATGAAAGTAGAAATAAGTTATCTGATGAATCCAGGAAGTCTACTTAAAGCATAAATGTAAACAAAAATAATTCAAAATTTTGTTCAAAATGGTAGGGAAATAGTACAAGTTTAATTGTATATAGGTGGCAGGGACATGAAGCATTTTAAATTTTTTTTAGTCAAGTTTTGCCTGGGGACTTTTGACTTCAGAAGAAAAATGAAGGTGATTGTAGAAAATATGGAAGGAAAGTCATGCAATGATCCTTTAAATGATTCCTCTCTTAGTTGAACTATTTTGATGTGTGCTTCATTTACTTCAGTTTTGCACATAAAAAAGAAAGTAATCTGAGTCAGGATGGCAGGGGGGAAATCACTGGAGTGAAAATAAAAATAGAATCTTTTGTAACTTTCATGCTGACTTTTATTTTAGCAGTATGCCAAAAACAGGGACTTCTGAAGACATTCCAAAAGAATGGCTTTTTAATTATCCTACTGTTATATTGCTCAGTCATGAATCTTTTTGACAGTCCAAGCGCAAAAAAGCTAAGAAAATGTATTTATAATCTTCGTTCTTTTCCTTCTCTCATGCATGTTTCTTTTCCCATATTGCAGTAATAAATACTGGCATCATAATAGGAAGACACATTGAATGGTTCACTAATGAGTTGAAAGAGCTGGAGGCAGAGACTCGATCCAGAAGAAAGGGGTGTCTGTGATGGATGAGACAACAACAGTGACTTGAAAGCAGGAGCAGGACTAAACACACTCAGGGTTTTTGAGCTTTTGTTTAGTACACATTCTTTCTTCCCTCGGGGACTGTGATTTCGGTAGGATTCAAACCACTTGTCCAAATCTTTGGAAAGACCTGGCTGTGGCACGGCCTCCAGCAGAGCTTCTCGACACCCCCAGCCCCAGCAGATGGGGTGGCTGCAGTCAGGGACTGCTGAGCTCCTCACGAGTGGAAGGTGCTGCTCCTGACACACCTCCTCAGCAAACCCACCTGGCACTCCCTTGCAGATCAGCTCTATGGGACGAGGCAGGAGCAGAGCTCGAAGAACAAAGGAGATGGGGGTTCCCCAGCGCTGCCTCTGCACTCCCACACAGCGGGAGCTGAGCTGAGCAGGGTCAGAGCTGGCAGTGGGCAGTATTGCCCTGGCTGCATGGCCTTGCTCAGTGTGTTGTGGCATCACAGACAAAAATTGAGTTCAGGTTAATGTGCACACATACTTCCTATTTACTTGTGATGAAGGGGATAAAATACCCTCACAATCTTCTGCTGAGATTTTTCATAACCTTCATGCTCATGTTTGACTTCTACAGTTAAATAGACATCATGCTTGATAAGAAGTCTGTAGACCACAGCACTAGCTAATAAAATAATTTGAAAATTCTTTTGGAATTTCCTCTGCATGAGGTGTATGGGTAATTGAACAACTCACTGTTTAGGTTTAAACATTGCAATTGCTTTTGACAATATCCTTACCTCAATCAAAGTTGTACCAGAGAGTTTTAGGGTTGTTTCAGAGAGAATAAAAAGACTGTAGATGGAAAAACTCTCATTTCTGATAAGATGTATCCGCATTAATAAATTCTCACTCTGGGAGACACCATTCTATTTTCTGTCAGTCAGCAAAGTATAAATCAAGTGTATTCAAGTAATTATTATAAAATGTATAAAGCACTTACACCAAATATGAGGGCTTGTCATCTTACAAGAGGCTCCTGTGCATTTAATTATGACTAGCAGATAAAATACTAATGTTTCTCATTCAGAGGGGTTTTTTAAACTTTCTGTTGCAATTGAGGCCAGTGCTTTTGGCTCAATTATATGTCCATATGTAATGAAATTTGCATAACTAAATATAAAATTCTAAATTATCGAAGAAATCAAGCAAATCTTCATTTACATCCATATATATCATTCACTTTACCATAGATTTCTCAAAAAGACTATTTGGGACTTCAGTTTTTGCTTTATCAATTGGGCTTAGAAAAAAATCTGAGGAGCACATTACTTAACATTTTTGTAGTAATAAAAATTAAATACATCTCTAGCCCCTGCTCTAAGGACGAAGATCCAGCACATTATTCCTTGAATATCGTTAATTCAGTGAACTCCCTTGAACTTCAAAATGTCTAATGACATTGCAAATATTTAAACGTGCCTATGATCCTGACAGTAGTTGTTTGTATCCTGTCTTATGTGTCAGTAGAGTAGATGGACAGTGAAAAAAGACACCCTTTCCCCCAAAATCTGTCCTTTAGAAAAGCTGACCTTGTTTTCCTCCAACATCAGAGGTTTTTTTTTTCCTGTTTTGTTTCATGGTTAGAAAACATTACTTTCTTCTCTGTTTTCATCAGAATGGTTGGAATCAGCTCATCTGTGCAGTCTGAGATAGGCCCTGCATTTTAGGTATTTATCAGCCTAGGACATACTTTTTCCAGTCTGCTTGCCAACAAATTACATTCAAATTTATCAGTGAAACAACTACAAGGCAATTAATAACTTCAGAGATCCTGACCAGGTTCTGTCCTTGCCTTATGTTCTGTCCTTGTCTCTCGCAGATGGGATCTAGGAAAGTTTAAGCATTTTTGGCAGGAGCTGAAATACCTTTGCTGCAAAGAAGTTGAGGAAGTTTAGGCAATTTGGGATGTGTTATTTTCTCTCCTATTTTCTTTTTAGAGTACACTGAATGCCTGATAGGGCTTGGGTTATGGGCTGCTTCATCTTGCAGCTCACACTGGCTTTAGCTGGAATTTTCTTCCTATTTGTATTAGATAGGAGTTTTTGCCCAGGAGCTGGGCATTCAAATTTTGGTAAACCTTTTCTATGGAGTCTTTTAGGATTCCTAGCCTTTAGTTTCTGTTTTTGCCTTTCTATAAAGGTTATCCAAGTGTGAAGTTCTGGTTAAAAGTTTGTATTTAAGACATTTTCTTCAGCCTTTGCTTTGCTTAAATAAGTCTGTGTTGAACCTTCTATAAACATCTTCATATGGTTTTCCAAGACTTGAAGCTTGATATTTTATCTTTTTTAGTACAGATTTTATTGGCAAAATATATGCCTGATAAAATTTAACAGAAGTTCTCTGGTTTTGGTTTAAAAGAATGTTCAAAGCACTGATAAACTTGACAAGTGACTTTGAAATTTTCTGTAGGTTCTTAATGCCTGGAAGTAAAGATACAATGTCTCCCTGAGAATCTTCTTGCAGGAAAAAATGTTAAACCTTGTGCTGGTTCTGCTCCATGCGCTTCTTCAGATCATCTTTAATGGGCAAGATCTACAACCTTCAATATTTGTTTGGTTTTTTTGTTTGTTTTTTTTTTTTTAAGGCTCAGAAATCTACAAAAAGTCTTAAAAATTACTTTTATAAAATTTTATTAAATTATATATTTCTCATGTACAGAGCTGGTTTTGCATTAATGTTGATATGTCAAAGGAAAAAATAAGGATGTAGCAGAAATTTCAAAAGTTCTTGTGATATTTTATTTTCAGAAACATGAAAGTCTGGAAAAGGAACGATGGTTTAGCAAGACCAAATCTTTGGCTTTTTTTTGCATCACTTCCTCTGTGACTCCATTTCAGAAAGTTCTTGCTCTAATAAAGAAAGTTGCATTGCAGATAACAGTACCCTTTAGCCTTTAGGTGTTGTAACACAGTGAGGGTAGGGTATTGATAATGTTATCTCATCTTCGGATTTTGGTGGCTTGGGGGGATATAACAGCAGGATCCCAGTGCCCACAAAGAGGTCATCAACAAGAAGTAGCCACCAGTGCATGGTGGAAGGATGAGAAACAACTGAAAGAAGACATTCAGATTGGATTTAAGGAAAAAACTTTTATACCATGGCAACTGTCAAGAAGTAGAGGAGCCTGCCCAAAGAAGGCAATTATTCTGTCTCCATCTTTGGATATATTCAAGAGCTGACTGGCAGCTGTCAAGCTCTGAAACAATCAGGTCTGACTTGAGGGCAGACCACGCTTTGAGAAGGAGTTTGCACTGGAGACCTTCTGAGTTCTTTTCCAACACAAATCCAGCCTATGATAGTGCAAGGACTGGCTGTGAGAGGAGCTAAGGGTCACCTGGTCCAGTCCATCCCATGAAAGGGTAGATACAAAACATGTTGCAAATACAAAAATGTGTTATTGTCTTACGGCCCAGAAACATAGTGCACATGGCAACCAATGGCTACCAGGTAGAATATAAATCTATTACAGCACAGAATACACTGAAATTAAAACCAGAGAAAATAGTGCCTTCTGGCACTATTTCTCATTAGACTTCCCAGGTGTCCAGATGCTTCCCTCTTCTTTCAGCTCCTCTCACCCTGCCACCACCTCTTTCCCTTCAGCTACAGTCCTTTCCATCACCCCCTGACCAAAGAGGATTCCTTTCAAGGAAAGAATTCCACTTTTGAATTCTGTTACTTTCCTCTTATTTCAAGTAATTGTAGTATTGTCTTTTCTTCCATCAGTGTTCTCCCTTAGGGGAATTCTTCAAGTCTTAATTCTCATACCACCCTCTTTCAAATAGCTTAAGATTTAATGCAAAAAACCTGTTTGTCAGCTTATGTTTCCAGCTACAGTTATTTCTAGCCAGGGTGTTTAGGAAGTCTTATGCTTCCCTTCGCAGGTTGTAAAGTTGTGGGTTTGGCCTCCATGAAATATTTTTAGTGCAATTTCTGCTTTGCCTAGAGCTACCTTCAATCAATCCCCCATGCATATATCCTGGAAAACACAAAGCTGTTTCACACCTCTGAACATCTATAATTCTCTGAAGCCATAAGTCTGAAGATCATCATTGCGAACTATTTAATAAATTTGGAGTTGGGGTTTATCAATCCTTTCTTTATTAGATCCTTCTTTTTCTCTGGATATTTCTCCAGCCTAACTTTGTAAAAGTTGTCTGTGTGGCATATGCCTTCACACTGTGCAAGAAGGGGGGCTTCTGCCTAATCTTTACACTGTAATAAAACTAGTCAAAATACTAGACAAAAATGTTTTTGGTATGTATTCATTGAGCAAACTAGCAATTCCAGAAGCCTTGCACCATCTATTTCCAGTTTCCAAGTTCTCCATTTTAAAATATCTGTCAAACTTCTATGAAGTTCTGTCTGCTTTCTGCTGCTGTAAACTGGATTTCAAACTAGTGCTCAAAGACCCCTGAAATTTTGAGTTCGTTTTCATGAGCCAAGTTTCTCAGTGAACTTGATGAAATGAGAGAAGCGGTTCCCATCAGGTACCAAATTCATACTTTGAGTCTCAACACAAGCCTAGAGCTTAAGATGGCACAAATGAAATTACTAACAAGACAATTTTGTCTCAGATTCTGAATTCTGACTGCCTTCAGACAATACTGAAGGAATGAGTTCCAAAATAATCTCTCATAAACCTAAGATTTGCTTAAATTTCATTCTTCACTGACACTGAAAAAGCTGAAGGATTTTCAATATTTTAGAGGGTTTTTTTTTTTCACTTAAGACTGAAACCTTCCTTCATGTCTCATGTTCCATGGCTGTTAGAGCTGTGGTAAGATTGCATTTTTTCAGGATGACCCCACTTTCAGAGGGAGCAAAGCCTCTCCATGTGTACATAGCCATGGACTGCTGCTCAGCTTGTGTGTGTGCAGGCTGCCAGAGAGCCAAGGTGACTGCTGATGCTGCCAGCCCAGCACCAGTGTGCAGAGATGTCCTGTCTGAAGCAGGCATCAACTGCCAGCACCCCCTCATAGTCCTCCACTGGCAAGTAGACATGGTGTGGACCCCAGCACTCTCCACATCATCTCTGTCCTTCCACTCTCTCTGGTCAGCAGATTTGCTCCAGACAGACCCCATCACCTACCTCTGGACAGAACTGCAGCCTTGCCTGCTATGCCTTGCCCTTACACTCACACTGGTAAACAATTTTTTTTTTTTTTTTTTTTCAGTAAGGAAGGGTGTGAACAGTCATATTTCTTACTTTCTGCTACAACAAAGATAATGCCACTTCATGGAATGGTTCTTAAATTCAAAATATCTTTATGATTCCTCATATTTGTGAGTTTAGAGATGCAGAGGCACTAAAGGGAAATACCTGCTAAATTATATTTTTCAGCAGACAAATAATGCCTTCCACCTTCATTTGACTCCAGTAACGTCCTATTAATATATTTTTGCTTGCAAACACCCCAAACTGTTAGTATTAATGAGGAGGCAGAATACAAACACTATTTGGCACCTGTATTGTGATCAGTCTGTAGCACAGATATGTGTATCATTGTGAAGGTACTGCTGAAACTGGAGAACAGTACAACCCTGAGCATACAGTAGAAATGGAAAAGAAGAAAAATCAATTTTCTGTATTTCCTGTAGAAGGAATCCCCTATTATTTGATGTAGTAAAATGGAAAACTTTCATGTGAAAACAACACACTGTGTTTATAAACTTAAAAGAGTTCTTCATGTGAAAAAATCCCCCACATTCAGTGTTTATAAACATAAAAGAGTTCTCACCTAACTTTGCTCTGAATATGGCAGGAAAAAACAGTTGGACAAAAGAAGATGTGAGAAACTGGACAAAGCAAGGGGATCTGATGCCTATTGAAAAAAATGATCAAATTGAACCTGAGTCAACAACATATCCTTGAATCAAAGGCATCCTGGGCTGCATCAGAAGTGTGCTATCAGTGTCAAGTATTCTCTGGGTGAGACCACATCTGCAGTTTTGGATTTTTCAGTAGAAAAGAGACATGGGCATACTGGAGAAAGTCTATCAAAGGACCACTAAACTGGTAAAGTGGCTGCAGCACCTCTGCTGGGATATCTGGGAGTTTAGCCTGGAGAAGACACAGTCCGAAGACACATGATCAATGAATTAAATATCCTAATGGAAGGTAAAGATGGAGCCAGGTTCTTTCAATGAAAGGAACAGTGACAATGGGCACAAACTGAAACACAGAGGGCTTCATTTGTATGTCAGAAAATACTTTTGTGCTGTGAGGGTGACAACACTGGAACAGGTTGCCCAAAAAGCTTGAGGAGTCTCCACCAAAAATCACCTAGTCTTGGTCCTGGACAACCAACTTTAGATGACCCTGCTTGAGCAGAAAAGTTGGGTCAGATAACCTCCACAGGTCCCTTACAACTTCAACCATTCTGTGATTTGGTAATTGCTGACTACAATTAGCTCTAATTGTAGCAGTAAATCAATATAGTACTCAGAAAGAGTTTTGGCTAAAACATAACTTTAAGCTTGGGCACTTCATTGACATGTGATATTTTTATCTACTGCATATAGGGCTATCAAAACAAAAAATTTCCCTCTCACAGAATTGAAGATCAACCTTTTGAGTTGTTGTTTTTTTTTTTTTTTTCATTTTTCATATTGCTCTGTACTGTGCCATCAAAACCAGGTGCATTTTGCATCTGTTGCTGGAAGCTGACTTGAACAAAAATAAAAATCCAATAGATTTATCAAAGGAAAAGAGCATTGTTGTTTCTCTGAAATCTGCTCAAATCTTTCTTTCTGTCCATGAGTAACCATAAATCTACCTAGTGTATTGACAGCCAAATGTTTTCTGACCTGTGCCAAACACAGTCAAATAAATTTTAACTCCTTTGATGCACGACTTTACCAAAACTGAAGCCAGATGTTTCACAGGTGACCTGACAGAATACCATTACTTCTCAATTACCATAAATAAAAGGAAAGCTGTCACAAAGAGTGTGCAAAGATATATCATTCTAACATTCCTGAAGATTTAACCCTTCCTGACCATTCACAAATTGAACATCTGAAAGATGTTCCTGGACTTAGTAATTAGACACAAGGATCTTGACATTATCACTTCTCACTTTTCTCCATACTTAGATGCTTTCAGATTAGGTGCTGGGGGGGATTTCAGTCATTTCAGAAGCTACAGCTGTCATATGCAGACAGTCAAACAGACCTGCAGCAGCACATCAGAGCCATGCAGAAGGTACAATTCTGCCTCCTATTAGGCTCAATGAGAAGGTAAGTCGGTAGACTAGTAAGCCCCTTGATACATTAGCAATAATCTAGTATCTTCTCTAATACAGCTCTCTTCTCAGTCAGTGAGTTAGTGAAAATAACTAAAGCTCGAGGGGTTTGCACTTTGTATTCCTCTCTGCGATGACATAAGGTAGGATCAACAGGTGTTTTCCAAAATGCTAGTTTAGCTTCAAGCATAGGTCCATTTATGTAATTTCACTGTGCTTGTGACATACACAGTGCTGGAAGTATGAGTGACCTCAGTAGTGGTGGAATAATACATAAAATTAGCACAACACCATTAGAAAAGTTTATATATATTGGGGGAAACAACACCTAATCCAGGACAGTGAACAAAAGAAATATTTTCCAGAATCCACTAACTTTGTGGATTCATTCTGTCATGGGCCTTTAACTAGACCCCATGTATTCTAAATATTGAAGGAACATCAGATCTTAAAAGTGGTTTAGAATTAACTGAAGCAAATACAGACTCTTTGAAGGATGAGTTTGTATAAATATTCACAGAGTGAAGACATGGGTAGTTAAATGCTGCAAATTTTTATCATTCTGGCAATTCTGTTTAAGCAGTAAAGAAGCAGGTTAAGAAAATTTCCAACCAGTATCTCTGGTTAGTGTTTGAGATCCAGATGATAACATTTGTTGACTAGTGTAGTACCAGTTGGTGAAAAGCCACCTGATAATTCAGTTTATGCCAGCTGGAATACCATCTGCAATGGATTTTTCAGCTTAGATTCCCAAGGGAAACAGGTTCATAGTAGTGATTTCGAGTGCATGAACACAATGTGCAGTTCCACCAAAGAAATATTTATTCCTTACTCTGAATTACCCAAATTGACAATGCCAAGGAAGTCTTGTCCTCCATATCTACACTTTTCCCAAGCAAGGCCTCCGGTTAGGTGGTGGTACTGGGGAGAAAGAGGTGATAGCATCGTTACCTCTTGTGACCAGGAATGATTTGTCTGGACTTTCATTTCTTATGTTAGTGATAAGAGCACTGTAGGGAAGGGACAGAGATATTCAGAATTACAATAGTCCTCAGTTTTTCTTATCATTTTCTGCAAATACTCATTTACTCTGCTTTATTTTGGTGTTTCTTTCTGTCTCTGCAATTTTTGGAATACCTCAGTGACTAAAAGCAGTACATTTGTCAATTGTGTACAGATACCTGGAATTAGGCACAGCTTTGGTAACTTAAGCCCACTATTTCACTCTAGCTATCTCTTAATGCTTACTTTGACCTATGGACAGATCTGTACCTTCATAAATCAACATACTCATTTCCTACACATTTTAATTAGCTTTTAATAAGCAGTTAAGAATAACTGAGGTTTCAGCAAGATGACACAATAAAGCTACACCCTGGAAAAGGTCTGACCCTCATCATACTCCTTCTGAATCACAATGTGAACAGGCACAAAGTGCCATTCCATTCCATACCCCACCTGCACACAGGTGTGAGCATGAACACAGACACAACTGTCTTTGAAAAAATGCCCCTCTGACTCTGAAATCCCAATATCTGCTCCCCTCACAATCCATGAAAAAGCCATTTGAAGCAAATAATTTAGCCACATGGAAAGGATTCTGCCTGCCTCCACCTCCATTAAGACCTATTAGGCACAAAAGACAAGTCACAGCCAGATGCTCCGTAAGCAGGTTTATTAGGTATAATTCATGAAACAGGATATTCCTGCATGGCTTGTTAGCAGTGAAGAAGCAAGAATAGTCCAGGATTATTTGCACCTGTCTGGATTTAAAACAAAACAGAACAGCAACAACAACCTCCCCCTTCCTTTTCAACCTAAATGCTTCACAGACCTCTGCAGCTTTGTAGTCACCAGAGGGGGACAAAGACTCATAATGCTGAGAACTTGATTATGCTTTCATTTGCCTCAGTCCACAAACCCTTCAATTCCCTGTCTTCTCAGATGCTGGCTCTCGTTTGTACTCAAAGTAGTTTATTCTTCTTTTCTTTTATGGTTTAGTATACCTTTAATTGCAGTAACTTACAGAGATGTATACTAGATTTCAGAATTGCTAAAGCAAACAAAATTAAACATTCATGAAGGGATAAGATATTGAGGTTTCCCGATGTTCCTCCTACTAACACCACACAACATTCCTTTGGATTTTGCTTTTCTAGATGGAAATATTCCTATCCAAGTTGTCTTACAACTCACACATGGCTTCCTGCTACAGCCACTGACATTTCATGAAAAATTCAGATGTTGCCAAAGAAAGATTTCCCTAAGCTTTGCTGAACTTTACTGGTATGGTTTTTCTTTGCCTGACCTTTGTTTTACAGTACTGAATTATTAAGTTGGTCTTTTTTTTCCTTATTCAACATTTCTGTGCAGAAGATATTATGTCTGAAACATGTTGAGCAGTTGAGGCCGTTGGGCTGTACACCGTGATTGTGAAGAAAAGAGTATATGCTAATCCATTAGTATCTTCTTGTGGTGTTACAAGAAAGAGAAATTATTATTGAAAAACTCTATTGATCCCAAAAGTCAAGAAAAACATTCCTCTCCTTATTCAGAAAAATATGAAGTGTATATATTTATTTATATCTTGCAATTTTATAGTACCTGTGAATGTAGATTTGACAGGAACAGAGCTGCAGTCATCAGGAGTGTGCTGTTCCTACTTCTTTTTCTTCTTCTTTTGTTTTCCCCCTCCTACCTCCCTCTTCAATGTATAGGGTTCAGCTTCCCTCCAATTACCATGCCCTCTTTTTTGAAGTGATGAAGCATATAGATAGGATATATTTATATAATCTTTTAGAAGATACCAGAGGTGACCATGTTGAACCAAGTTTTGTTTTTCTTCATAAGTAGAAAAGGAAGAAAGCAAGAACCAGTAATTTCTCCTAGGAAAGGTTTTTATCTGATAAAATAAAAACCTTGGTCATACACTTTTTTTTTTTTTTTCTGTAGATGAAAGCTTCTGATTATCTTTTCTCTCTCTCTCTCTCTCTCTCTCTTTTTTTTTTTTTTTTTTTTTTTTCTTTTTTTTTTTNTTTTTTTTTTTTTTTGGCTCATTCTCTCACATGAGGGTAAATCTGCCATGTGTACTTTTTCTCTTAGAATGCACTTACCAGAAGGAAGAACCATGCCACATACTATCTTCAGACATACATCTCCCCTGCTGCACAGTCTGGTATTTAGTACACTACATCATGAATCATTTGCTATCTCTTTTATTTGTATGTCATTACCTAAGATACATGTATTAAATTCTCAGTGCTTTTCAGACTCTCAAAGATGCAATTTCATGCCTGACAGCTCCATAAAATATATTAGATATTTTCATTTCTTTCAAATTTAAACCAGAAGCCTGGCTTCAGTGGATGTTTCAATTGTTTTTTTTAAATCTCTCCAAGCTTGTGACTTTTGTAACTGTTCAGATGTTAACCCAAACCATTCACCCATTCACCTTGGTAACAGCATACTTTTGGTTTTTATGTACTGGGCCGGACATCAAAGACATGTTTTTATTGCAGAGATTTTACTAGCCAAGTCTGGATTCATAACAGACCCTGTTCAGCAACAGCTGAGTTGTATAGACAGCTCTTCTTTGGGATAAAAACAGGTGAACTGTGATCAACCAAGTCCCAAATTGAAATCTTCCCTCCATCCTTGCTCACCTTCAGCTCTAGATTTTGGCTGGGATAGGATATTTTCTGGAAATAAATGCTTTATTTGCTTGCTTCTTACCATAGGATGCCTCAGTCTTCTACAGGGAGATCAAAGCATACACAAAAGATTTCCAGTAAAGACTCTCAGGAGCTCTATAGCTATCTTATCCAAAAAAGAACCTCATTAACGATGGATGCATTTAACCATTTAATTTTTTTTTTTATGAGAGAAACAGATATCTTTAACACTTTGTGTACATTGCCTTCCCTACTTTATTTCTACAGAGCTTCTGGAGGTTCATATATGTAGCACTGGCTTGCCCTATACTTACTCACACCATTAACTCCTCCCTCATTCCCTACAGAAAAAAAACAACTGGCAAAATAATGGCTTCTGCCTTAGTTCAGTCAAACCCTCTTTCCCCTCAACCCACACTTCCAAGGTCTCTACACACAATTGTTTAAACATTCATGTGACTGCATGAGTAAGGCTGAATATATCACCTACTTTATGTAGGGACTACCACAAAAACATAGTTTAATACAATCAAGAGCTCTTGATGACCAAGAATATGTGAGGCAGGTACTTAGAAAATCTGTTGACAAAAGATGCTTGAACTACATTTTCAGAAACTTAAACAGTGTCTACCATCATTTTAATTTGTCGAGCTCACATAGGAACCCATTTCTCTGAAAGAAGTCAGGATACCAGCTGTTTCAGTAGATGTTATCAATCAGTTATTATGGTGAATATTATTTCCATATTATTTCCAATAGAAATAAATTGAAGAGGATGCTGAATGACAGTTTAATAGTAATGATATCTTATATTTATATAGTGCCTACCATCCCAGAACAATTTACAAATAATATCCGTAAAAGAGTTACTCTGCCCATCCTTGAAATGTCTCCATCTCTCTGCTGGAGGTTGGGATCCAAGCATAAAATTGACAAAGAGCAGATCAGCAGGGGAAAGGGAACTTTGGCTGAAAATTCATAGACTTGGGAAACATCTCTTATGGAAAAAAAAAAAAAAATAGCCCAAAAAACCAACGCTGTGTAGTCATTAAACTCCCCATAGAACAGAAGTTTCTGGTGTCATAAAAAAAATTTGATCACATAGAAAGCTTCTTGGGAGTTAATATTCTGCCACTGAAAGATAAAATACCAAATTCTGCTAGGTTGTGAAAATATGTTGCCATGGAACATCCATAAGTCAAACATAAGCCGTGCCTTCCAGGTTAAGGTACAAATGTACTTCCGAAGGTTGGTCATTGATGTTCCTAAGTCCAGTTTTACTCACAAGTATTGTCAGTGCAGCACACACACATTTGGGTGCCACACTTCCTTCCACTCTGACAGCAGCCAATTACCAGGTATGTCAACATGCTGCAGGGTCTGATCTGAAGTCTATTTCTCTGAAGCTCTCCAGAATTTGGGTGTATGGTTTGAAAGGAAAAACAAGAGCTATTCTCCACTCCTATGAAAACTGTACTTCATCACTGTTTTTGTGGCTCAAGTCAGCTCTGTTTGCAACACAGCAGTGATTCACCAAAGCTTTGGGGGAATACTTTTTGTCACCTTCAGCAAACTGAACACAAATAAGTACATGTTGCCTTGGGTTTTTTCTGTTCTCCTCTGTTTTTTCTAAAGCTTTTTCTAAAGTTCCTTCAGCCTTCTGATTGTTTACTTTCTGTAACGTAGTTTCTCATGATTTTCACATAAACAACCTATTGTTGTTGTAACTGTCCTTTCATGTTTGCATTCTTCTTATAAGGAGGAGACTGTTGATGGACTCTTGGTTTGACCAGTGCAGTTGGAGAGGAAGATTTCCTTCCTCCAATCTATGACCACTGTTGGAATTCTATAAACATCGAGGTCTGTAAATAAACTGCCCTTTTTGCCTTGGACATCTCAGTGTGTGAGTGTCATTTCTTCTGTATTGCAACAAATACATGCTTGGTGCATTCAAAGTTATGGGAAGTACAGACTTATAGTTTGGACATCCTATTCCTTCAGGAGTCAGGCAAATCATTTAGAAGTTGTGCTCTATATCTTCCTTCTGTGATGTCCCACCCTTAAGAGAAAGGGAGCACTCAAGATTCTAAGATACTCAGGGTCAAAAGGAACAACAGAAGTCAGAGGGTCTACAATAGCTGCAGAAGTTTTATTAGTAAATAACACACTTGGCATGGAAATTGGTATGTTAGTCCCTGACCTTCTATACATACAAGTATGCAACACTGGGGTTTAGAGAGAAGAGTAGGGTGAAGAGAAGAAAAGAGAAATTAATTAAAACAGGGGAGAGAGAGAAGGAAAGCAAGAAAGAGAGGAAGAAAGATCATTAGCTCTGTATCCAATGTCATTCCAGCTAGGGGTGCCTGCATGCCTGGGCTTCATGGGCCTACCTTTTTATAGATAAGTTGTCCTCACCCCAGAGATAAGTTTGTTGCTTCCTATGCAAATTAACTTTGTGCAGTTTCTTCTTCTAGACCTTTCTGGAAATGAGTCAGGGGTCTTTGATGGTCTTGATTTCTGTCCCTACTGTCCATGTCTATTTCTCAATCTTGTTCCTGTACTGTGTAGTGCTGTGTTGAACTAGAACAAGGACATTTTTCCCAGAAAAGTGCTGCCCTACACCCATATAGCCCCCTTCTCCAGCCACATCCTGTTCTTTCTCACAGTGTGTTATTACCAATAATCTTCTGCTGTTATTCCCAACAATCCTTGGCTGGCTCCACAGCTATCTGGCTATCAGTTTTTGAGACATACACATTAGCCCCTTATCTTCTGGGCTTCTACACCTTCCCAGTTTCTCACCTCTCAGATGAGTAGTTTAACCACTGTTTTATGTGATGCTATCTGAAAGGTTAAAACACTCATCTGAAGATGAAGCAGAGTACACAACCATTGAAGTACATTATGGTTTAATGAAAAATTGCAACAGTAAGTGTAACACAAAGGAACAAGTGTCTGAATTCAAAACACTAAACTACAAAAGAACTTCTTTTTGATTTTTTTCAAATCTGACTCTTCTCTCTCCTTCACCCATTAGCAGTTTCCCCAATACAAAAATTTCCCACTAGCCATCAGTCTCTGGGAAAGCATTTAAGAAAGAGAGGTGATAAGGGAAGAATGATTTGAGAATAAAATATTTGCAGCTGAGAGTGAAAATTAGCTGGTTTAGTGCTTCAGTATGTAAACTAGCTTGGGCTTTGAAGCAAATTCATTAGAGCAGGTTGACACAGTTCAAATGACAAGTGAGGGAACTCCTCATGGTGACATTTCTCATGGCTAGAACAGAGCAGCAGGTTAACCTGTTACTGAAGGATTAAGTGTTCATCAGTTACGTGCTGACATGTCTGAAAAACATTTGGCCCCTTTGTCTATGATTCACTTTAATTCTGCCAGCCCTTTTTAACCCTAAAATGCCTAAAACTTCTGTCCTCCCCCAGCTTTGAGAAACACTATGACACTAAATTTTATTACAGAGTTTACTGTGGGCTTTAGAACACCAGCCCACAAAGTAAACTTTCCGTTTGTAAAATAAGTAATTTTCATCTCTTAGTTTCAAATATATTCGGAGAAATTGTTTCTGAAAAAGACATACTTGTCATCATGAGCTAATGCAGTCAATGGGGAATTCAGACATTTCTATGTTGAGTTCTCATACTAAAAAAAAAAAAAAAAAAAAAAAAAAAAAAAAAAAAAAAAAAAAAAAAAAAAAAAAAGAGAGAGAGAGAGAGGATACATAATTCTTTCCCATCCAAACTGATATTAAAATTTGGTAGTTAGAGATCCTATTCCTGCTTAACCATGACATGAAGACAAAGGCAGATAGGAAGGGGGTATTGTGTAGAGTGTTTTGGCTAACTCTAAGTTAGCCAAATTTACTTGTGGAGGTCCTTCTCTGCCTCTTTTCTTCTCTGGTTTAATTTATTGGCCTACCTGCCTTTTATTTCCTTGTCTTTTTTCTTGTGGTGGGATTTCTCTTTTTTTTTTTTTNGGTTTTTTTTTTTTTTTTTTTTTTTTTTTTTTTTTTTTTTTTTTTTTTTTTTTTTTTTTTTTGGTGGGATGGGTTGTAGACTTCTTTTTAGTGGTGAAATATAAGATAAAACATAATAAATATGAATCAAATTATGAATTTTGCAAAAAGTTAACTCCAGAAAAGATCACAAAACAGACAGGACTTGTGAAAACCACAAGCCACTAGTTCTTAGTTATGAGGAGCTTCAACCTTCACAAATCTGTATGCTGAAAGAGAGCATGGAAGAGATCAGACCAGAACTCAGACTCGTTAAGGAATTTCTCCATTACATGTGCTTTGTAATCAGGCATCTACAGTCCCTTTTCCCTACACCCTGAAAACTTTTCTTGCATTTTGCAGGTTTTAGAAACCTCTCCTATGTGGCCAGCGTTGGGATAGACTGCAAATCTGACCAGCAAGGTTGCCAGTCACTTAGCTTAGAACAGAACAATTTTTCTCCAGTTTTGATTGACGCTCTTGCAGAAGCTCTCTACTCTGCATATTGTTATCAGAAAAATTGGAGTAGCGGTGCAAGACAGATAGCTGAGACACCACTTGCTGCTGCTTTAGGACTGTGAGCAAGATTGCCTGGTGTGTTCACCATTGCTCGGTATAGGATGCTGCAAACAGCGTAAGTTCTCATACTTTGGGGATGTTGTGTCACCGGAAAACAGATTTTCTGATTTAATGGTGTAGAGAAAAAGCCAGAGGGATTA
This sequence comes from Rhadina sibilatrix, assembly GCA_013400275.1. Lineage (NCBI taxonomy): Eukaryota > Metazoa > Chordata > Aves > Passeriformes > Phylloscopidae > Rhadina > Rhadina sibilatrix. The sequence continues at coordinate 68,934 of VWYO01002353.1, read as the reverse complement.
TGTGTTGAAGAAGATATTTTCTGAGTTATGCAAACACACAGGGCTGCTGCTATCTAACAGGGTGGTCACTTCAGTAGAGATAACAAACTTTATCTGAACTCAAGCACACTTCCAGATAAAGTGGGCTGTACAGCTGCTAGGTGGTATTTACAATAGATGGATTTAATAAGAAAAAGAAAAGCCTTTTTTTTTTTTTTTTTTTTCCCT